>OU896716.1:1874971-2237110 GCA_918026855.4 Phaedon cochleariae
AATCGCAAAAATTCCTGAAAATTGCAAAAAATCGCAAAAATTCCTGGAAATGGCAAAAATTGCAAATATTCCTGAAAATTTTAAAAATCGCAAAATTTCCTGAAAAAGGCAAAAATTGCAAAAATTACTGAAAATTGCAAAAATTGCAAAAATTACTGAAATTGCAAGAATTGCAAAAATTCCTGAAGATAGCAAAAATTCCTGAAAATAGCAAAAATTGCAAAAATTCCTGAAAATTGAAAAAATTGCAAAAATTCCTGAAAATAGCAAAAATTGCAAAAATTCCTGAAAGTTGCAAAAATCGCGAGAATTCCTGAAAATTGCAAAAATTGCAAAAATTCTTGAGAATAGCAAAAATTGCAAAAATTCCTGAAAATTGCCAAAATCGCAAAAATTCCTGAAAATTGCTGAAATAACAAAAATTGCAGAAATTGCTGAAAGCTGCAAAAATTCCTGCAAATTGCAAAAATCGCAAAAATTTCAAAAATTACTGAAAATTGCAAAAATTACTAAAAATTGCAAAAATCGCAAAAATTCCTGAAAATAGCAAAAATTGCAAAAATTCCTGAAAATTGCAAAAATCGCAAAAATTCCTGAAAATAGCAAAAATTGCAAGAATTACTGAAAATTGCAGAAATAGCAAAAATTCCTGAAAATTGCTGAAATAACAAAAATAGCAAAAATTCCTGAAAATTGCTGAAATAACAAAAATTGCAAAAATTCCTGAAAATTGCAAAAATTCCTGAAAATTGCAAAAATTCCTGTAAATTGCAAAATTCGCAAGAATTCCTGAAAAAATAGCGAAAATTCCTGAAAATTGAAAAAATTGCAAAAATTCTTGAAAATTGCAAAAATCGCAAGAATTCCTGAAAATTGCAAAAATCGCAAAAATTCCTGAAAATGGCAAAAATTGCAAAAATTACTGAAAATAGCAAAAATCGCAAAAATTCCTGAAAATGGCAAAAATTGCAAAAATTACTGAAAATTGCAAAAATTCCTGAAAATTGCACAAATCGCAAGAATTCCTGAAAATTGAAGAAATCGCAAAAATTCCTGAAAATTGCAAAAATCGCAAAAATTCCTGGAAATGGCAAAAATTGCAAATATTCCTGAAAATTTAAAAAATCGCAAAATTTCCTGAAAAAGGCAAAAATTGCAAAAATTACTGAAAATTGCAAAAATTGCAAAAATTACTGAAAATTGCAAGAATTGCAAAAATTCCTGAAGATAGCAAAAATTCCTGAAAATAGCAAAAATTGCAAAAATTCCTGAAAATTGAAAAAATTGCAAAAAATTCCTGAAAATAGCAAAAATTGCAAAAATTCCTGAAAGTTGCAAAAATCGCGAGAATTCCTGAAAATTGCAAAAATTGCAAAAATTCTTGAGAATAGCAAAAATTGCAAAAATTCCTGAAAATTGCCAAAAATCGCAAAAATTCCTGAAAATTGCTGAAATAACAAAAATTGCAGAAATTGCTGAAAGCTGCAAAAATTCCTGCAAATTGCAAAAATCGCAAAAAATTTCAAAAATTACTGAAAATTGCAAAAATTACTAAAATTGCAAAAATCGCAAAAATTCCTGAAAATTGCAAA
The DNA here is from genome assembly GCA_918026855.4 of Phaedon cochleariae. Classification (NCBI taxonomy): domain Eukaryota; kingdom Metazoa; phylum Arthropoda; class Insecta; order Coleoptera; family Chrysomelidae; genus Phaedon; species Phaedon cochleariae. Next base: position 1,876,564 of record OU896716.1, read on the forward strand.
AATTCCTGAAAATTGCAAAAATCGCAAAAATTCCTGAAAATAGCAAAAATTGCAAAAATTACTGAAAATTGCAAAAATAGCAAAAATTCCTGAAAATTGCTGAAATAACAAAAATTGCAAAAATTCCTGAAAATTGCTGAAATAACAAAAATTGCAAAAATTCCTGAAAATTGCAAAAATCGCAAAAATTCCTGAAAATTGAAAAAATCGCAAAAATTCCTGAAAATTGCAAAAATCGCAAAAATTCCTGATAATGGCAAAAATTGCAAAAATTCCTGAAAATTGCAAAAATCGCAAAAATTCCTGATAATGGCAAAAATTGCAAAAATTACTGAAAATGGCAAAAATTGCAAAAATTACTGAACATTGCAAAAATTCCTGAAAATTGAAAAAATCGCAAAAATTCCTGAAAATAGCAAAAATTGCAAAAATTCCTGAAAATAGCAAAAATTGCAAAAATTCGGGAAAATCGCAAAAATTCCTGATAATGGCAATAATTGCAAAAATTCCTTAAAATGGCAAAAATTGCAAAAATTCCTGAAAGTTGCAAACATTCCTGAAAATTGCAAAAATCGCAAAAATTCCTGAAAATAGCAAAAATTGCAAAAATGACTGAAAATTGCAAAAATTCCTGAAAATTGAAAAAATCGCAAAAATTCCTGAAAATTGAAAAAATCGCAAAAATTCCTGAAAATAGCAAAAATTGCAAAAATTCCTGAAAATTGCAAAAATCGCAAAAATTCCTGATAATGGCAAAAATTGCAAAAATTACTAAAAATTGCAAAAATTACTGAAAATTGCAAAAATTGCAAAAATTCCTGAAAATTGCAAAAATTCCTGAAAATGGCAAAAATTGCAAAAATTCCTGAAAATTGCAAAAATTCCTGAAAATTGCAAAAATCGCAAAAATTCCTGAAAATAGCAAAAATTGCAAAAATTACTGAAAATTGCAAAAATCGCAAAAATTCCTGAAAATAGTAAAAATTGCAAAAATTACTGAAAATTGCAAAAATCACAAAAATTCCTGAAAATAGCAAAAATTGCAAAAATGCCTGAAAATTGCAAAAATTCCTGAAAATTGCAAAAATTCCTGAAAATGGCAAAAATTGCAATTGCTGAAAATTGCAAAAATTCCTGAAAATTGCAAAAATTCCTGAAAATGGCAAAAATCGCAAAAAATCCTGAAAATAGCAAAAATTGCAAAAATTACTGAAAATTGCAAAAATCGCAAAAATTCCTGAAAATAGTAAAAATTGCAAAAATTAAAGAAAATTGCAAAAATCGCGAAAATTCCTGAAAATAGCAAAAATTGCAAAAATTCCTGAAAATTGCAAAAATCGCAAAAATTCCTGAAAATTGCGAAAATCGCAAAAATGCCTGAGAATTGCAAAAATCGCAAAAATTCCTGAAAATTGCAAAAATTGCAAAAATTACTGAAAATTGCAAAAATTGCAAAAATTCCTGAAAATTGCAAAAATCGCAAAAATTCCTGAAAATAGTAAAAATTGCAAAAATTACAGAAAATTGCAAAAATCGCAAAAATTCCTGAAAATAGCAAAAATTGCAAAAATTCCTGAAAATTGCAAAAATCGCAAAAATTCCTGAAAATAGCAAAAATTGCAAAAATTCCTGAAAATTGCAAAAATTGCTGAAAATTGCAAAAATTCCTGAAAATAGCAAAAATTGCAAAAATTCCTGAAAATTGCAAAAATCGCAAAAATTCCTGAAAATAGTAAAAATTGCAAAAATTACTGAAAATTGCAAAAATTCCTGAAAATTGCAAAAATCGCAAAAATTCCTGAAAATAGCAAAAATTGCAAAAATTCCTGAAAATTGCAAAAATCGCAAAAATTCCTGAAAATAGTAAAAATTGCAAAAATTACTGAAAATTGCAAAAATCACAAAAATTCCTGAAAATAGCAAAAATTGCAAAAATGCCTGAAAATTGCAAAAATCGCAAAAATGCCTGAAAATTGCTGAAATAACTAAAATTGCAGAAATTGCTGAAAATTGCAAAAATTCCTGAAAATTGCAAAAATTCCTGAAAATGGCAAAAATTGCAAAAATTGCTGAAAATTGCAAAAATTCCTGAAAATTGCAAAAATTCCTGAAAATGGCAAAAATCGCAAAAAATCCTGAAAATAGCAAAAATTGCAAAAATTACTGAAAATTGCAAAAATTCCTGAAAATTGCAAAAATCGCAAAAATTCCTGAAAAAATTGCAAAAGTCGCAAAAATTCCTGAAAATAGCAAAAATTGCAAAAATTCCTGAAAATTGCAAAAATCGCAAAAATTCCTGAAAATAGTAAAAATTGCAAAAATTACTGAAAATTGCAAAAATCGCAAAAATTCCTGAAAATAGCAAAAATTGCAAAAATTCCTGAAAATTGCAAAAATCGCAAAAATGCCTGAAAATTGCTGAAATAACAAAAATTGCAGAAATTGCTGAAAATTGCAAAAATTCCTGACAATTGCAAAAATCGCAAAAATTCCTGAAAATAGCAAAAATTTCAAAAATTACTGAAAATTGCAAAAATTCCTGAAAATTGCAAAAATTCCTGTAAATTGCAAAATTCGCAAGAATTCCTGAAAAAATAGCGAAAATTCCTGAAAATTGAAAAAATTGCAAAAATTCTTGAAAATTGCAAAAATCGCAAGAATTCCTGAAAATTGCAAAAATCGCAAAAATTCCTGAAAATGGCAAAAATTGCAAAAATTACTGAAAATAGCAAAAATCGCAAAAATTCCTGAAAATGGCAAAAATTGCAAAAATTACTGAAAATTGCAAAAATTCCTGAAAATTGCACAAATCGCAAGAATTCCTGAAAATTGAAGAAATCGCAAAAATTCCTGAAAATTGCAAAAATCGCAAAAATTCCTGGAAATGGCAAAAATTGCAAATATTCCTGAAAATTTTAAAAATCGCAAAATTTCCTGAAAAAGGCAAAAATTGCAAAAATTACTGAAAATTGCAAAAATTGCAAAAATTACTGAAAATTGCAAGAATTGCAAAAATTCCTGAAGATAGCAAAAATTCCTGAAAATAGCAAAAATTGCAAAAATTCCTGAAAATTGAAAAAATTGCAAAAATTCCTGAAAATAGCAAAAATTGCAAAAATTCCTGAAAGTTGCAAAAATCGCGAGAATTCCTGAAAATTGCAAAAAGTGCAAAAATTCTTGAGAATAGCAAAAATTGCAAAAATTCCTGAAAATTGCCAAAATCGCAAAAATTCCTGAAAATTGCTGAAATAACAAAAATTGCAGAAATTGCTGAAAGCTGCAAAAATTCCTGCAAATTGCAAAAATCGCAAAAATTTCAAAAATTACTGAAAATTGCAAAAATTACTAAAAATTGCAAAAATCGCAAAAATTCCTGAAAATAGCAAAAATTGCAAAAATTCCTGAAAATTGCAAAAATCGCAAAAATTCCTGAAAATAGCAAAAATTGCAAGAATTACTGAAAATTGCAGAAATAGCAAAAATTCCTGAAAATTGCTGAAATAACAAAAATAGCAAAAATTCCTGAAAATTGCTGAAATAACAAAAATTGCAAAAATTCCTGAAAATTGCAAAAATTCCTGATAATTGCAAAAATTCCTGATAATTGAAAAAATCGCAAAAATTCCTGAAATATGGAAAAATCGCAAAAATTCCTGAAAATAGCTAAAAGTGCAGTCAAGAAAATTGCAAAAATCGCAGAAATTCCTGAAAATTGTAAAAATTGCAAAAATTCCTGAAAATTGAAAAAATCGCAAAAATTCCTGAAAATGGCAAAAATTGCAAAAATTCCTGAAAATTGCAAAAATCGCGAGAATTCCTGAAAATTGAAAAAATCGCAAAAATTCCTGAACATCGAAAAAAACGCAAAAATTCCTGAAAATAGCAAAAATTGCAAAAATAGCAAAAATTCCTGAAAATTGCAAAAATCGCAAAAATTCCTGAAAATTGAAAAAATTTAAAAAATTGAAAAAATCGCAAAAATACCTGAAAATAGCAAAAATTGCAAAAATTCCTGAAAATTGCAAAAATAGCAAAAATTCCTGAGAATTGCAAAAATAGCAAAAATTCCTGAAAATTGCAAAAATCGCAAGAATTCCTGAAAATTGCAAAAATTGCAAGAATTCCTGATAATTGAAAAAAATCGCAAAAATTCCTGGAAATTGACAAAATCTCAAAAATTCCTAAAAATTGAAAAAATCGCAAAAATTCCTGAAAATTGCAAAAATTCCTGAAAATTGAAAAAATCGCAAAAATACCTGAAAATAGCAAAAATTGCAAGAATTCCTGAAAATTGAAAAAAATCGCAAAAGTTCCTGGAAATTGACAAAATCTCAAAAATTCCTAAAAATTGAAAAAATCGCAGAAATTCCTGAAAATTGCAAAAATTCCTGAAAACTGCAAAAATCGCAAAAATTCCTGAAAATGGCAAAAATTGCAAAAATTACTGAAAATTGCAAAAATTGCAAAAATTCCTGAAAATTGCAAAAATTCCTGAAAATTGAAAAAATCGCAAAAATTCCTGAAAATAGCAAAAATTGCAAGAATAGCAAAAATTCCTGAAAATTGCAAAAATTGCCAAAATTCCTGAAAATTGCAAAAATCGCAAGAATTCCTGAAAATTGAAAAAATCGCAAAATTTCCTGGAAATTGAAAAAATCGCAATAATTCCTGAAAATTGAAAAAATTGCAAAAATTCCTGAAAATTGCAAAAATCGCAAGAATCCCTGAAAATTGCAAAAATTGCAAAAATTCTTGAAAATTGCAAAAATCGCAAAAATTCCTGAAAATGGCAAAAATTGCAAAAAATTACTGAAAATTGCAAAAATCGCAAAAATTCCTGAAAATGACAAAAATTGCAAAAATTACTGGAAATTGCAAAAATTCCTGAAAATTGCACAAATCGCAAGAATTCCTGAAAATTGAAAAAATCGCAAAAATTCCTGAAAATGGCAAGAATTGCAAAAATTACTGAAAATTGCAAAAATTGCAAAAATTCCTGAAAATTGAAAAAATCGCAAAAATTCCTGAAAATTGCAAAAATCGTAAAAATTCCTGAAAATAGCAAAAATTGCAAAAATTCCTGAAAATTGCAAAAATAGCAAAAATTCCTGAGAATTGCAAAAATAGCAAAAATTCCTGAAAATTGCAAAAATCGCAAGAATTCCTGAAAATTGCAAAAATTGCAAGAATTCCTGGAAATTGAAAAAAATCGCAAAAATTCCTGGAAATTGACAAAATCTCAAAAATTCCTAAAAATTGAAAAAATCGCAAAAATTCCTGAAAATTGCAAAAATTCCTGAAAATTGAAAAAATCGCAAGAATTCCTGAAAATTGCAAAAATTGCAAGAATTCCTGATAATTGAAAAAAAACGCAAAAATTCCTGGAAATTGACAAAATCTCAAAAATTCCTAAAAATTGAAAAAATCGCAAAAATTCCTGAAAATTGCAAAAATTCCTGAAAACTGCAAAAATCGCAAAAATTCCTGAAAATGGCAAAAATTACTGAAAATTGCAAAAATTGCAAAAATTCCTGAAAATTGCAAAAATTCCTGAAAATTGAAAGAATCGCAAAAATTCCTGAAAATAGCAAAAATTGCAAGAATAGCAAAAATTCCTGAAAATTGCAAAAATTGCCAAAATTCCTGAAAATTGAAAAAATCGCAAAATTTCCTGGAAATTGAAAAAATCGCAATAATTCCTGAAAATTGAAAAAATTGCAAAAATTCCTGAAAATTGCAAAAATCGCAAGAATTCCTGAAAATTGCAAAAATTGCAAAAATTCTTGAAAATTGCAAAAATCGCAAAAATTCCTGAAAATGGCAAAAATTGCAAAAATTACTGAAAATTGCAAAAATCGCAAAAATTCCTGAAAATGACAAAAATTGCAAAAATTACTGGAAATTGCAAAAATTCCTGAAAATTGCACAAATCGCAAGAATTCCTGAAAATTGAAAAAATCGCAAAAATTCCTGAAAATGGCAAGAATTGCAAAAATTCCTGAAAATGGCAAGAATTGCAAAAATTACTGAAAATTGCAAAAATTGCAAAAATTCCTGAAAATTGAAAAAATCGCAAAAATTCCTGAAAATTGCAAAAATCGTAAAAATTCCTGAAAATAGCAAGAATAGCAAAAATTCCTGAAAATTCCTGAAAATTGCAAATATTGCAAAAATTCCTGAGAATAGCAAAAATTGCAAAAATTCCTGAAAATAGCAAAAACCGCAAAAATTCCTTAAAATTGCAAAAATTCCTGAAAATTGCAAAAATGTAAATTGCAAAAATCGCAAGAATTCCTGAAAATTGCAAAAATTGCAAAAATTCCTGATAATTGCAAAAATTCCTGAAAATTGAAAAAATCGCAAAAATTCCTGAAAATTGAAAAAATTGCAAAAATTCCAGAAAATAACAAAAAATGCAAAAATAGCAAAAATTCCTGAAAATTGCAAAAATTGCGAAAATTCCTGAAAATTGCGAACATTCCTGTAAATTGCGAAAATCGCAAAAATTGCAAAAATTCCTGAAAACTGCAAAAATTGCAAAAATTCCTGAAAATTGCAGAAATCGCAAAAAATCATGAAAATTGCAGAAATTGCAAAAATTCATGAGAATTGTAAAAATCCTGAAAATTGCCAAAATCGCAAAAATGCCTGAAAATTGTGGAAATTGCAAAAATTCCTGAAAATTGCAAAAATCGCAAAAATGCCTGAAAATCGCAAAAATTCCTGAAAATTGCAAAAATTCCTGGAAACTGCAAAATTTGCAAAAATTGCAAAAATCGCGAAAATTACTGAAAATTGCAAAAATCGCAAAAACTCCTGAGAATTGCAAAAATTCCTGAGAATTGCATAAATTGCAAAAATTCCTGAAAATTGTAAAAATTCCTGAAAATTGTAAAAATTCCTGAAAATAGGAAAAATTCTTGAAAATTGCAATAATTGCAAAAATTCCTGAAAATTGCAGAAATTGCAAAAATTCATGAAAATTGTAAAAATTCCTGAAAATCGCAAAAATGTCTGAAAATTGTTAAAATTGCAAAAATGCCTGGAAATTGATAAAATCACAAAAATGCCTGAAAATTGCAAAAATTGCAAGAATTCCTGAAAATTGCAAAAATTGCAAAAATTGCAAAAATTCCTGAAAATTGTAAAAATTCCTGGGAATGCAAATATCGCAAAAATGCCTGAAAATTGTAAAAATTGCAAAAATCGCAAAAATGCATGAAAATTGCAAAAATTCCTGAAAATTGCGAAAATTCCTGTAAATTGCAAAAATTACAAAAATTCCTGAAAATTGCAAAAATCGCAAAAATGCCTGTAAATTGCAAAAATTGCAAAAATTACAAAAATTGCAAAAATTCCTGATGAGAAGTTTACTGCCATTGTTTTGTGTTCAATATTCATCATTTACAGTAGTAGTCGTATAAGAAAAATGTGGTAATTTTCGTCATTTCATGAACCACTATTCAATAAACCATAATAAACACATAGCCACCTCTGTCGTAATTAACCCGAATGCACTGTTCTGATCAGAGATTCGCAGGAATGGCACTCGAATCTAGTATAGGTATTTATCAATAATGACTTATGAAGAAATATATTGCTAATGATGAAAAGAATTTAAATTAAAATATACCTTGGTAGTAATAGAATATTATTATACCACGGGACCTGAAGCATCGGAATATAATCTTGGTCCCTACCTAATAATAATAATGAGTCTTTACTACCTTGGTGTATTAATAACTATTTTCCTAGAACCCGAGCTAGATCCAAAGGATCGTTAGAGGCGTTAAAAATCGGTTTGGTTAGTGGTAAAACAGTGTAGTGTATTATCGTGCCAAAGGTTCCAGTCTTCGATATATAGATCCAAAGGATAACGAATTTGCCAAAATCGAAAAATTGCTAATTTCACATTGAAAACCATCTAGGCACACGTAGAATAACATCACGAGGATTCCGAATCTATACTTTTTTTGTCCAAGATCCAAAGCTTAACGAAGTTACAAATTTTTGTCGCCACAATGCAACCTTCATACCTTCTGCAGAAAAATACGAGCTCGTGACTTTTTGCCATGTTTCATTGGAACACGTTGTATACACATACACATATACAAGAAGTCCGAATTCATAGAAAAAAGTCTGAATATGAAGGAAAAAGTCGTGCAACGAAAAGAAATAAATAATGTAGCTGATATGTTTAGAGCTGTTCCTGACAAAGTTGGACAAGTTAAACATATGCATATACCGCATTTCCAGCTTTATTGTACGTGAAATATTGCTTCACGTATATTCATTCGTATGTCAACGAATTGTCGAAAACCACGCCCGAATGCGGAGCGAACTCGGAAATATCAAAGTTCAGCTCACTGTATGAGATATGGATCCATTGTGTTACTGTTAGATTCAGGGTGACTCACATAAGAGCGGAGCACCCTCAAACAGTACACATTTGCCAAGTTATTCAAAGTTTTTTCTTCTTCAACTCACATAACTAAAATGGCATTCAGCGTACAGTCGTCTTCAGAGATCATGTCGCTGTTGGATGGTGTCAGCGCTCTTATTGCACACTAAATGGTCGATTAATCACGGAATGATGATCTCTGATTTATTCAAAAAGTTAAGCACGTTATCATGGCAACACAATTAATTAAACACATTACCATGGCAACAGAGTTTATTAAATACATCTTCAGTCGTTTGAGTCCTGTCCTGTCCGGTCAATCGTAGGAACTGTCAACTGTCATTTTTTAATTTTGTTGCAATCAGAATTATTGGAACAATTTATGTTTGTATCATAATTCTTCATTGAAAATGTATGCAAAATGTAGACGAAAGTGAAATCGAAGAGAATGATTAAGGTAATTGCATATTTCCAAGAACTCTGTGTGAAAATGAAGCTCCCATCTTTGTGGGCAAATCATTCTTTAGGGTAAATGACAATAAACGTAAAACACAATATTTATGTGAGCAAAATTATGCAATCAACGAGTCGAAGAGTTTTCATCTTCTACGTCAGATGAAAATTTCATATTCACAAAGGTTATAGCAATAGCATAGATGTTATAGAGTCCGACCACGATAACTTTGGGACAGCACGTGGTCGCGTATGCATTGAATATGCATATGCGTTGCGTCACATGCTGTCCCAAAGTTAACGTGGTTGGACTCTAGTAAGCAAGCCATACATGTATCCTAACTTAGCCTGGTCACATCTACAACCAGTATCACTCATACGTGTCTCGTTGGTTGCATGCAGCATAGTTGTTTTTTCACCAGAAAGATTACAAGGGAAAAAGTTGTCTCAAAAAATCATCATCTGAAAACACCCTTTATGACTATAGCAGAAATGGGCAATTAGTTTATTTATCAAGCTTAACTTATTTTTCAATGTTCTCTTCCCTCCAGAAAGTTCGGTACACCTTTTTGACCCACCCTGTATACTTTGATTAATTTCGCCTCCGTTTTCTGCGTTCATTCAAGTGAAAGATGCATTGTAGGAGAGTTGATACGACGCAATAGAGATTGATAAAGGTTTTTCTGAATTTCCAATAGACTAAACGAGTTGGCTAGGGCAATAATAAAGAACTATTCGAAATTGAAGTATCAGCAAGGCTCTCCAATCGGATAGATCATATACAGGGTGACGGTCGAGTCTGGCAATAAATCCATAACTGATTATATGAATATGAGAAACGCTCGTCATATTAGAATGAATGGGCTGAGCTACCACGTGTAATACAGTTCGAAATAAGTTGATTTGACCCAACCAATTTACATGAAAAAATGTTTCGTTTGTCCGTGAGACGAGTTCAAAGTTTAAATAGAAAAACACATCTTTGCACGATGTTCAAAAATGAGTGAAATAAATTGGATGAAATTTGACATAAGTGTATTTTCGAGTATTACCCTTTCTCTCCGTATAGTCTAAGAAACCCAACAGAAATTGTGGAAGGATTGAAAACGCTCGCACCCACTGATATTTTTTTCAGATCATTCTTAGGGGTGGTAATAGGGTTCTCAAATTTTTTGAGCAAGATGATTGATTAATTATCTTTAATTTGTTACTCTTGTGAAAATCTTGTATTCTGCATAGTTCCGATATATTATTCCTAGTAGAAGTTTAATATCATTATAATAAAAAATTTACTTGACAGTGGAAACAGAGGCAAAACCTTTTTTTCTAATTAATGTTCAATATGACGCTTACTAATCGATACAAATGTCAATTCCTTTGTTTCTACTGCCAACTGATTTTGAACTACAATTTTATCAAAATTTCACTATAAATATTTGTTAGCATTATTCAAAAATTCCTTAGAAACTATACAGACTACGGAATTTTCACAAGAGTAACAAAATGAAGATAATTAGTCAGTTCTTTCTCTCAAAAAATTTGGGAACTCTCTTACCATCCCTAAGAATGTTATGTAAAAAATGTCAGGGGGTGATGGTGGTTTCAACCCTTCTACAATTTCTTTCGAGTTTCTTTGATTACTGATCGAAGGCTCCAAAATGCACTTTTGTTAAACGTTATCCAATTTGTTTCACTGATTTTTCAACAGCGTACAAAATAGTAGATTGTTTCATTATGATCAAAAGTGACACTTTATTTGACACGCGAATTTTGCATTTGACAGACGGAGCTTCTAGCGAAAGCTAAATTTGCGAGCCAAACAAAGTCAAAGAAAGAAATAACTTAATTAAATGTGACTTACTTGACAGATTATTATAATACCTTTTTTTATAATAATATAGGTAAGTAGATAGAAGCAAGATCTCAGACTACTGTACAATGTACTTTAGAATATTGGTAGACGATGACTTAACTTTGTTATAATTTGTGTTGACATGCATCATCAGATACTACAAATAGACACTGACCTTTAAACAAACTAGAACACGCATTCTGAAGGGTAAAAATTATACACAGCCTGCAGAAGAAGACCAACTAGAAAAAAGATCTAACTTTATAAGGAGCACATTTTTGGTGGCTGTTTTTTTTTTGCAGAGCAGTGTTTCATATTAAAGCGATATGAAAAAAATTTCCAATGGTTAGAATTTTCATGAAAAATTGATTCACGTGAACAAATGTACTCTTTCTAATAGCATCATATCAAACATTGATTACCGAATGCATGTTTCACATCGAAAACGATATTCAATAAAGACATCATTCTAATGCATACACTTTCTGGTGAATGTAGAATGAGAAAGGTATAATTAACCTGCACAAAAAATAAAAAATGATCGAGAATAAAAATAGTTATTTATTATACAAGGGAAAAAAGTAGTAGATTTTAGCTTCAGGTTGTGTTGTCTCCCGACGCGTATTTTTCCCGTGTATAATACACTATTTTTTTTGTGACAGAAGAAAGGGCGAAACAATATTGAGAAGATATTACATTATTTTGATATCTGAGAATTATCGACGTGAAATTTTAAGTTTTTAACAGTATAGGAACACCGCGTTGTAGGTATCTTTATCATTCATTTGAAGTAATCAAATATCTGATGTCACTTCTGTCAGTCTAATTTTGTGATTTTATTTCAAGAAATTGCGAATTCAGTGGTTATTTAGCAATACACGTAACCGCGAAGTCGAATGGAAGATAAAAGGACTTGCAGTTCTTTCTCGGAGACGGTATTATTGACTCATTTTTCGGAACTATAGCACAACAAAAGCCATATCAACAGTGTATAAATATGTGATATATATCCGGGAAAGAAGTACTCACTTTTTTCCCACGGGAAAAAAGTAATTTATGAAAAGTAACATTTTATAACCTGCCAACAGAGATGAAATGCCAAACTTTTTTCCCGTCACAGAAAAACGATATTATTCGTTTTTTCTATAGCAAATTGAACAAAGTCACGCATCATGTCTTCTTTATGATAGGTATTTAGTTCAGGAAACAGGAGAACATTCATCAAAACGATATGATAACATTAAAAGGAGGGTCTGAAACCGAGTAAAAATTCTACTTTCTGGAAGCAATAAGAGTTATAAAGTTCCCAGAATAGCAGGAGGAAGCAATACGGTCTCCCCGGAATCGTAAACTTTTAGAGATTCCCAAACTGGAGTTGGAAGGTTATTTCAAAATGTCAAATATATTATTCCTCCGATGGTAATAAAATAGATTCGACACGAGAGCAATGAGAGCATTTACCCGATTGGCAACCAAAAAGTATGAAAAAATTGTCGAAATTTTGTTCAAGAAGTTGTGTTTGACAATGGAAAAATGAAATTCACGAAACCAGCAAATCCAAAGGTCGCCTCAGGATGAAATAAAGGTTATCAAAGCTTTGTGAAACGATTCAATACGAGACTGAGCTACAAAAGACGAGGGGAACAGCGAATCCATGAGTGTTGATCTCAAAGAAGGGGCCATAAAGCTCATGAACTGTCCGATACATAGTGGTCCTTCGAGCCGGACATCTGAAATTTGCCTGCCTGCTTTTTCAGTTTTTAAAATCAAATTATGCATTACGAAATACATTTGATATTCTTGGAAATACGAATGACTAATTTGAAAAACAATTGAAGCATTTTGAAATTGAATTGATAATTTTGAAATACATTTGATACTTTTTGAAATTGAATTGACTGCTTTGAAATACGAATGATGTTTTTGAAATCCAAATGACAATTTGGAAACCTGAAATTGCAGAGAGACATTGGAATAGAGAAATTGCTCTAGTTATGAGAACAACCTCATCGGATATAGCAAAACAAGAAACAATTGTTAGTTTTCGAAGGTGGCAGTGTTCCCTTAAACACATGCACGATCTTATTTTTGAAATTGAGAAGAAATATCTCCTGGGAAAAGATAGATTTCAATCAATTTCATCAGTTGCTGGTAATATTTTGGAGTCTGAAATCTTCCACAATTCTACGTATGTACATACATATACAGTTACTCAAGAAACACCGTGTGGAATGCAAAGTCACACTCACTCCAAATACACCTCAGCTCTATTTTACCATCAATTCTACAACAAGTATAATAATTGTTCGTCATCTGAGAAAATGATATACCGCCAGTGAATATATTTTGAAATCGCATTGAAAGGTCTGAATTATTTCATTCATTTTTCTATAAACGTCAAAAAATGACAAGGTTCGCGCATTGATAACAAATTGCGAAGTGACACTTTTTTTCAGTTTCCTACGTTACCATGATACCTTGCACATAACAATGCGCGAAGTAAAACAGTGCGCGAAGTACCTACTTCGCGCATTGTTAAGTAAAATATATGAGATATTTTTATTCCAACTTAATGGTCCTCAATCGAGCAAACATCCACGAAATCATTCATTTCTGAATGTTCAACCATAACTTTGTTTTATTTCTTGGAGCGCACGAAAGGAAATTCCTAATATGTTCGTGGAACATCGTGCGCACCTAGGGAGGATAGGGAGAGGCTTTTTATGCCAGTTCAACACTATTTTTTATATCAAGCTAAGCATATTTTTAATTTAGAACTATATTTCTTGACGTTTGTAGAAAAAATGTTGTTTGCAACTCGAGCGCGAAATACTTTGGTCATCTCGACTATTTTTTTAACTCGGCTACGCCTCGTTAAAAAAATCAGATCTCGATCACCAAAGTAGCATTTCGCGCTCTAGATACAAAAATAACTATTTATGTCAAAGAAAACGTATACGACTGCCAGATATAGATCTTAACTAAAACAGATGGATACGGTAATGAATGAAATGGAACTCCGGAAATAGTGAGTAAAACAATACAAATTTTGATGTCACGCAATGCAGTAGGTTGTAGTAGAAGAGTGATATGTTGAATTCGAAATAAGAAGTCTCGAAAACCATCGCCTTTATCAAAGTAAGTATACTTAATTTGATTGTCCCTTCTTTGCATCATTCTGTACGTATACCGAGTGACACTTTGTGAACTACCGCGCAGCTCTGTAACTTTAAATTTAAGGAAGAGGCCTTGAAAGGTCTGAATTATTTCATTCACTTTATGTCAAAGAAAACGTATACGACTGCCAGATATAGATCTTAACTAAAACAGATGGATACGGTAATGAATGAAATGGAACTCCGGAAATAGTGAGTAAAACAATACCAGTATATATGTCACGCAATGCAGTATGTTGCAGTAGAAGAGTGATACATTGAATTCAAAATAAAAAGTCTTGATTTCAATCCAGCATGAGATTATTGGGGTCATACCTTTGGAGAAAAAAAACATGTTTGCCCGATTGAAGGTGATGCATTTTTCAATCATAATTGAACAATCAATTCGAGAAACTGAAAATAATCAAAATTTTATCAGTGCCGTAGAAAATATGAGAGGAAAAGTTATCACAACCCCCTGTAGCGCACCTCTGGATAAAATTTTCGGAATGTCTTTCTGGTCAAAAAATGAACCATTGAAAGATGAAACCACATACCGAATTTGAATGCATTATAGTCGATTTTTATTGAGATATTGCGAAAAAACTATTTCAATTTCTCAACTTCAACGCCCTGTATCTCGAGAACTGAACACTTGGAGGATACTGAAATCAAGAGGGATATCACCTGACAAGCGTTGTCGGTCGAATTTCGCAACACCCTGTGTATAGATAATAAAAATAATAATAATAGTAATATCAAAAATCAAAAAGTCTGTGTTTGTTCTAACCTGTTAGGCTGTTTTTTAACGTTTTCTACTGTCATCCGGTACATGCCCTGAATAAATTCTCTTCATGCCTCGAAAACTGTTAGTACTTTTTTCCGAATGTCTATAATAATCCAGCGCATTTCCTTTGTTTGTGTAAGTTCACGTCGATGTCTTCACTAACGAAATGAAATCTCGAGACAGTTATAGAACACAAATAAACGGAAGGAACTAAACTGATGGCTTCACGGTATAAGTTGGAACATGGCCAGGAATAAGTTGGTGGCTGCTCCAGCTAATAATGTACCAATTTCAGCAGATAATACAAAAGATGGAAACTTAGTTGAATTTAGTTTCGCTTTCTATTTCTAAGTATCAGCCCAATCTAGCGTGTCTTCTTATTCGTGGACCGATTACAATATCGTCGTTCAAAACACGTAGTGGCGTATCTCAGAAATATCCAAAATTGTGCTACAATGGATACATACTAAACTATTGATGCCCTTCCTATAATGGATAGTTTCCGAGTATTCTGCTATGGTTTACTCGGCGTATCTGAATTTGAATAAATTATGTTCATCACGTATAGACGCGTAAGTCGACTTACGCCATTTTGTGATTTCTTTCTTGTGTAATATTTTCAAACACATATGGTGGCGAATCTCAATTTTTCCATAACTCTGCGTTTTTTTTAATCATACAACGAACAAAATGAAGGCGATTCTGTACATAGCTGCAGATCAAACTTCATTCTAAATGCAGAAGACCTCTTTGTACCTTCGCAACTACACACTATCTTTAAATTGGCCAGTTAAAAGTCGTACAACGTTTTTCCTTCAGGATTCGAAGATTTCATTGACATCAAATAGTTATCCCGGGATCATTGGATATTCCAGAGTAGGTTTTTTTTTATGTTTTGGTTCCCACGAAAAGGGATATCCTGTATATATATGACAAACTACATATGTACCAATGCTTGTTATATATGCATAAAATAACAAAACCAATTATAAATCACAACAAAACTATTCTAACCCGATCTATCACGAACCAATCACTTGATGTACCCCTATTTAGGAAAAGTCACTCCCAACGCTGCCTTTCTTATATAGGACCAAAATTATATAACAAATTGCCACTTCAAATGAAAAACATATATGAACTCAAATCCTTCAAATACGAAATCAAAAAAATGACCAATGAAAATAGAATCTACTTAAAAAAAATAATCCTTTTTTACTCTTTTATCATTTATTCGCCATTCATTATTAAGAAACAATTTCTTTTTCTATCGAATGTCAATATGCCCTGTCAGTTTTCATCTCTCCTGAGAATCCTATCAAGTTCTGACACTGAAAACGAAAACAAAAAACAAAATAGCAAATAACATTACTTTTCCTCGTACAGAAATAGACACTACAACTACTACAAGCATTCATGCTTAGGTAATTTCTGTACAGGATTACGTAATCTGTAATAGTGATATATTTTGTAATAACGACTATCATGGAATGAATAAAGTTTGATTTTGTTTGATTTGAATGTTTCTAGAGAAAAGGCATGCTTGTGTTTTATTTGCATTGAAATCTACCACGTTAGTGGATCTCCATTCGGGAATTGTTGCCAAGTCCATATTTACGTTGTCAACATTTCTCTCTCGTTCGTTTCTGATTTGCCTGGCTTGTATTAATGCCTTGGAAGAAAAGGCGGCATGGAGGGTACTATCACCCGCTGAGCTGTGTACTGGACATGAAGTTGCTTCCAACAAATCGTTGATATGGAGTAGAAATAGTGTTGGTGCTAGAATTGATCCTTGCGGAACACCAGCATTTATGATAAAAGAGTCAGATGAAACTCCGTCGACCACTACATGGAGAGACCTGTTTGAGAGAAAACTAGCTAGCAGAGAACATAGCTGGGGAGGCAAGCCATAAGATGGAAGCTTGACGAGGAGTCCGTGGTAGAAGGATTCGATCAAATGGAATGACATTATGGAAGTTAAAGTTTCTAAACTACATCCGGATACATTGTTCTTTGAATCAAGCCATAATCAACAGGATTATAGTGAAATACCGTTGAAGAGACAAAATTTAAATCTTGAATAAGTTTATCTACTTCCCCTCAATTAGAAGCCTAACAAGATAGAGAAGAACAACTATCGAGACTTGATATATCTTTGTCAACGAGTAACTCCAGTTGTCAAAAGTACTTGAATAAAGAAACTTTTGCGTTTTTCCTCCACACAAAACGGCTCACATGTAGGTACACCTATCTCAACTTTCGAGTCACTATTTACTGATATTTAATCGGAACAGATACAGGGTGGTTCAAGATTTAAAATTCTGATCACCCTGTATCTGTTTGGATGAAATATCACTAAACAGTAAATCAAAAGTTGAGATAGGGACATGTGAGCCGTTTTGGCCGATAATGAATAGTTTCGACACAAACGAATCCTATAGGTGAAAAATCTCGATTTCGAATACCGTATATCTCTGTAATCATTTACGATAAACCCCAAGTATGATGTATCGATGAAATCAGCTCTTCAGGGGTATCTAAAAATGCAATAAAATACAGGGTATTCCATTTGAAATAACAAAGTTGTTGCTACTTTTTTATAAAAGGGGCAACACTGCATTGCTGCGCGCATCCAAGGAGGGGGGTACAGGGGGTCAATACCCCCCTCTAAGGATTAGAAATAAATTAACTGAAGTGAAATGAAATGAATTATTGTTATCACGGAATTATTTTATTCAACGATAGTAGTGATATTCTTTCGTCCGAACCAACCGATATATTGTATCAGTAGAATTAACTATATTGAATCAGTATGAACATACATTCTTTCATATTCCGATCCATTTTGCCCACCTACATAATGCTTGGCTGTGAATCGAAGTGAACTGGAAGAACCAAATATTGAGATTATCTTCGATCACATATTGTTCAGTTGTAAAGTTCTGTCCGAGGTTCTGTCAGTTATGTCCATCTGTCGAACGTATGAATTAGAAGATGGACAAAATAGGATATCTCATACTTTATTACCTACTTATTCTCATTATAAGGTACTGTCTTTCAGAAATTATATGGGATAAACTTTCAATAATATATAATAAATATATATATATAATAATAAATTTTGAAATTCGACTTGACCATTCAGTTTTGCTTCAAAAAGAGATAGAAAATGACCTACTCGGCCGGTGCACGCGTGACTCGATAAATGTCAAATAAAGTAACATTCTTCAAAATTATTCGCTGAAAATAGGCTCACCTATCAAATTTTGTTCGAAAAATTTACGAAAAAAAGTTGTTTCTATCTCAATTTCACACATCTGTCTCAACTTTCAGTTCTTGGTATCATTTTCAGTATCTACGAAATTTCTGTATTGAAAAAATGATACTATAACATATTTACCCCCTCCAGAACTAAATCCTAGATGCGCTACTGTGGCTTTCTCACGACTGATTCTTGATATAGAGATAGTGTAAGCTCGTCGTGACATACCCTGTATATTTTATCATCAAAATATTTTTTCTGGTTTCCCTCATATAACTAACTCTTTTCTGTAAAGTTAATAAATGCTAACAGAGCAAACCGTAGTGAAATAGCATCATCCGTTCGCCGTTCGTTAGATATGACGATTCGAATTTTCCGAATGAAAAACTTTTCATTTTTCGTATGGGGGTATTTCAGGTATGCCTGAATCGAATAGGCGAGTCCTTGTATCGAAAAAAAAATGCCTTCAACAAGTAAAAGTAGGCCTTGAAAATCTGAACAACTCAGATATATGCCCACATTCTCGAGTAGAGCTGCATATTATGGAAGTTTTGTTTTTGATAATCGGTTGATGTAAACGCCCATGGAACCCATGGGCGTGTACACCTTAGCAGAACTTTTAACTCAAACCATGTTTATAATCATCCTTTTATATATAAATAATGATTGACGACATAATTCGATCGAAAAATTAACTGAAATGTTTTATTTTTGGACATAAATAACAGTACCTTCTGAAAACGGACCCTCTTATGACGTAGAAACCTCATCTCGCCATTGCTGAAAGAAAATACCAAACGCCCGACGGAGACTGAGGCAACTGATATATTAATTCTATCAACTGTGATATCGCGCTAATTCCATGTCAGAAATCATGTATCATTCATCTCTGTCTGGAATAGTCTTGTTTCAGTATTAGGGTTTTGACGTCACATCATCGCCTCGTTTTCAGAGGTCCGAAAAATTGGGGATTTCAATGATTTTTTATAAAACGTAGGGAGCTCACAGCAAGAAACGGTTTGCGGTGGTGAGCTAGTTTGGGTGAGTTCTATCGAATTATGAAATAATTTTTTTTTGTGATATAAGCCCATTAGGAGGGTGTTGCGGGTTGAAATCGCGCACACTGTATATATACGATATTTGGATATTTATATAAATATCATGATATTTGCCAACACCCTGGTTCCGAATTTCACTTTGTATATTACATTTTTATTGAGAAGAACAAGCATTCTCGTCCACATGGCGATACTCACATTCATCTACGAAAAACCATAAAAATTCCAACCTATCATCATTTTGACTATTTGATGCAATTTTGCTATATTTCACTAGCTCTATATCGATATACGGAAACGTCCACGTCAAATTAAGATGAGAGGAAAACTGCATAATATATTCACGATGAAGATAAACATTTACATTGTGGGAGGTATCGGGTCATATTTCGGTGGATTAATGGAATTGCTGAACTAAAATTCCACACTCGGATCGATAGTATCACGTGGGAGTATATTTTATACAGGGCGGTGACTTCTGGAATAAATTCGTTAGCGAGGATACGATTTTTCAAGATATCCTCGGGACACGTATCAAATGTATTTTTCACATAACTAAAATGGCATTTAGCGTACGGATATGTACCACGCTTAATGATCGATTGATCACGTATTGATGATCAGCGATTTATTCAAAAAATTGCATGAACACGTTACCATGGCAACATCAGAGTGTTTAACATACCTTCAGTAAAATACTGTCTCTAGGTCGAGTCTAGGTTAATCGGAGAGCTGGTACATTCATTATTCCAAATTTTTTGCGATTTTCTCTCCTCGTTTCTATAAAATATTATGAATATTATTTCAATATACATGAAGTGAGGAAATCAGGTTTGGAGAAGAGAAATAAAGGTATAGAAAATATATCAAATTTTCACTTAGCTATGAACGTTTCGAAAACGAATATGCTCCCGTTTTCAACATAAAAAATAGATATTTTAATAGCAAATTCGTATTTGTCTTGGCACTTTTCAGTTCTCAGTGACAATTGGTGACGTTGGCAATCAAATGAGTTACAGGATGTTTTCATCAATTAATCTTGAATTTACCATTTTCATTTTCAGATTTCAGTAGTGAATACCATGTTCTATCTATATCAATTGAACAGGAAGCAATGCTATTGTCTCCGTTCACAAGAATGCAAGCACACTCCATGATTTTTTTTCTTCTGGTTGTTATCTTATCATTATTGTTATTATTGGAAAAGAAGAAAAAACCAGAAGAGAGAAATCAAGGAATCTGTTGTGAATTTTGATTGAACCGTTCACCAGTTCTTCTCCACACTCTTTTTCTTCCATCCATCATGTTAAGGCAAAACCTTGACTCATCCTTAAACAAGACATTCGACCATTCAGGAATATTCCACTGTCCATAATTTTCAACAAAATTTCTTCTAGCAGCACGATGTTCGGGCAATAATTTGGAACCTTGTGCAGGTCTCCTAGCTTTCAAATTAACTTCTTTTAGACGTCTACATGACGTCTGCTTAATTACTGCAACATCACGAATTTGGCGAAGATCTTGCTGAACATTTACCGCAGTATTTGATCGATTCCGTAAAATCCGCAATCTCAAGAAGCGATCATCTCTTGGAGAAGTTTTTAGGGGGCGACCAGAACCGACCCTCCGAGCGGTGCTTCCTGTTTGTTCGTACTTGCGGATTGCTCTACGAGCAGTTGCTTCATGAACTCCCACTGCACGAGCGGCGTAACGTTTACTACGCCCATCATTTACTAACGCAACTAATCTTGCTACTTGTTCAGGATTTATTTGAGACATTTTATGTAATTTTAGTCAATAAAACAAGACACTTAATTAATGACACAACGACAAATGGTCAAATATGGAGGCATACAACACATTAGTTGCTATGGCAACAGCATTTGTTTTTTTAAAGACAATGTGATCCTACCAGAGTACAACCCAATCAATTTTGAGTACTCTGATCCTTCAATAAATTTAATTTGTGGGGTAAGCGTAAGGTATCAGCAAAAAAGCTGTAATTCGGAAAATTTTAGAGATTAATCACTGAATAAAAAACAAAATGCTCGCAAAAGAAGCCTCTTTCGTATAGGGTGTAAGCACTTTGTATACCATTACGCAATTAACACACAGGGTGAGTCAAAAATTAAGAATAAATCATGGTTCGAGTTATTCCACCACCATCAAGGAGGCTTTGAAATAATTTTCACCTCTTTATTTTTTTAAAGTCAAATGCATTACCTACCAACAAATAAAAAAAAATCGGCCTACTATTTTTTTTTTTTTCAAGAAGATAGGTCAAATATCAAGTGCGTCACTTTTTTTGGAACTGAGTGTAGTTGTTTTTTTCTTGCTATCTACCATTTTTGTGAACATTGCATTCCACTTTGAGTATTATTTGGCATTTTCCTGTTAATTATTGTATCACTAGTTAATTCAGTCAATATTTGAAACGACCGTTTCAAGTCATTATTCTTATTATCGATTTTTTCATGGTTCATTGAAATTAATACGGCAGGAACAAAAGAAAGGGATCGTCGTATAATTTGACATGTCAGAAACACAATAATTCACGATAAGGTTCATTAACTGAAGGATAATTCATTAAAATAATATGGGGACCTGAAAAAAGACCACTGTCGCATAATTTGGACGGAAACTAAATAAATAGTAAACATCGTCGGTAACTCTTCTGAGGTTTGAAGAATATGCCAATTTTGTTTTCAGAATATTAAGTAATAGACAAGAATCTTCCTGGAATTTCATTTTCTTATTCACATGACATACTGCAATATTTCTCTTTTTAAAAACACATCACTAACTGTGAACCACGTATAGAAAAATGAGATACTGAACTCCCAATTGGGACATTTTCGATGAAAAAAAAAACCCGGAGCACAAATGAAATTTCAATTTCTGGTTTCGCTAATTTGGTGAATTCGCATTCGCCAAATCTGTTAATAAGCGACTTCGCCATTTTTCGAAATTCCATTATAAAAAGTATAATATTGTATTAGAAAACAGGGACTAAATATTTATTGTGAAACACTACAGTATATTCGATATTTATGTATTAGTACAGCCTTATCTTCGTGTTCAGCATTATGAATATATGTTCATTATTTGATTTTTGTTGATTCAATCAATATGTCGAGTAACAAGCATTCCACTTTATAGGGTAGTTTTGTTCTCTCATTTTCATTTTTGGTGGATAAATACTTTTGTCTGCAACCGACACAAAAGTTGTCCATTTTGATACCAAAATTAGCTCTTAAATTGACGTTTCTATTACTGACACAAAAATAGGTATGTTGCTAGGCAACATATTTTGTTCCTAGGAGCTAAAGTTGAATTTTAGTTCCTAGGACATAAAGTTGAACTTTAGCTCCTAGGAACTAAAAAGGATCTACTGACCGTCATCAAGAATAAACAACATTGTGACGGTTGCATGGTTATTTGGGTTGAGACGATTGAGACGCATACCTGATTTGTTTCCGATTTCAGCAGATTTGGCATTTCATACCCATGCTGGAGATATAAATACACCTTATTATAGTTTAGTATTGGAATTATAAACATCTCAGTTAAGTATTCTTGTTTTGATCAGGGAAGCCTTCAAGATTCAAATACTCGCTTGATCTGTATTGATCGTTATTCTCGGGATAAATAACTTGTTTTTGAATAATCACGGCAAGCAATAGTTTTTTGTCTCAAACTTCGATATTGTTTAGCTTCATTTGATTATCAAGTCAAACATAGTGTAGAATGAAGAGGAATAAATAATCACTATTATCATTGTTGATATGCTCACTAACCTAACATTTTCCACGTCTTGTTCCTATAGCTGGCACTAGCGCGGTATTTGCCATTAGAGCACCTGGTCCATACACAAATATGTCACTCTGTGGTTGTATTTATATTGAAACTACAATTCGAACATCCTAGAAAACCTAACCTGCTGTTAATGCAGGTAGAATATTCTCACCACATGGATTATTTGTCAATATTTGTTGCATTGCATACATATGGCACGGCATTGGTGGTTACTTCACATGTTTATTTGAGTTAATTGTTTCGGTTGCAGAAAAAATAGCATGTTTCATTCGGATCAAAAGTGACTTTGTTCGACTCGCAAATTTTGCTTTCGCTCGGCTTCGCTAAACGCTCCGCCTCGCAAATGCAAAATTCGCTTGTCAAACAAAGTGTCACTTTTGATCCTGATAAAACAATCTACTATTTTCATATTTCTAATGGGGGACTGGAAGATCAGCCTAGCTGTAGTCCACTCATATTTGCCTAATTCATGCACCTATTAGTTCATTACATTTGATCATGTGATGTTTCTTGTCACATCTAGTAAATGAATAAATAAATAAATAAAATAATAAATATTACTTATGAACATTAACATAACCATTTCAAAGCTCCAACTGGTTCAAAAGATTTTTGACTGTACCACCGGTCCAGTAACATGCATTATGTTCATCATATAATTTATCAAAATTTGAACGAATTGTCGCTAATACCGGGTGTCCCAAGATATCGTATACAGGAAATATCTCGCTTATTTGCCAAGAAAATTGGAAAATTCAAAAACTGCATTGAATGGCATTGACGTACCTTCATCATGATATATAAAAAAATCTATTAGATTTGACAGTTCTCTGGCAGCTATCCCCCACTTTTTATTTTGAAATGGCAACCCCTGTATATAGTCATTGAAAATTTCGAGCCATCCTATAAGGAATACAACGATGGCATGTACTTGGTATTTTTTTATTATAATAACAAAAAGAGCAACATTTAATGAAGTATGAATTTCAACTTTCAACTGAAATAGCTTTTTTCTGTGACGAGAAAAAAGTTTGGCATTTCATCTCTGTTGGCAGGTTATAAAGTGGGAAAAAAGTGAGTACTTTTTTCCCGGATATACACACACTGGCACAATTAGGGGAACGGGTAAAATTTACACTAAGTTTGACATCAATTTTCTCTCGAACCGATCACTCGATTCAAATTTGTTTTTCACGAATTATTGTAGCTTCATTCTTCACGAACACATCTGAGAAATAACCACCTCCAAACGATTCGTCTTTATATCATATACCGGGGTGTATAGAAAGTGCGGATTTTTCGGTATTCTTTAAGACATCCTGTGGAGTGAACCACTGATAATTGAAACGATTTTCCAACACCTAATTGGATCCCAATCTATTCCGAATATTTTGGTTTTTAATTCATCTTGATATTCCAATTATCCAAGAAAATATAGAGTTTCAAAGAAGAGGTGTATATTGGTATTAATTTTACCACCTCGAAACTCGAACTGGGGAGAACGTGTCGTTTGTCAACTTGTTTCTGTGAGGATTTTAACTTCAAGATGAGAATTGTTCAGTTTTACCTATCGGTTTACTGTTTAAAGACACATATACGAATACTCTCATGAATATGCAGGGGTGTTAAACTGATAAAAGTTGCTCCAATGTTCTTTTGGTGAAATGCTATTTTTGTTAATCAACGTTGGCTATTTTGTTAATGTCATTAATTATTATCAAAGTCAAGCGATTCACAATTCATAAATTTGATTAATGAAAATTCAACATAAGAGATTCGACTCCTAATGATGTGGCGAAGGCTGTAGAATTAATTGAAAATGACCAGTGGGCCAATGTTCTTTTAACTTATCAGAGCCGCATCTGCACCAATTCAATAGATGGCAGGGAAAGACTATATCGCCGAGGTGAACAAAATGAACAATTTGATTTTACTGCTTCTGTCTCCTATGGCAGAGGTTTAGTCACGGTTAGGTTAGGTTAGTCAAGAAACGACACATTTTCAGATCCAATTTGAGTTTTGAGGTGTAAAATTGATACCAATATCCACCTTTCCTTTGAAACTCTGTATTTTCTTGAATAATTGAGATATCAAGATGAATAAAAAACGAAAATATTCGGAATAGATTGGGCTCCAATTTGGTGTTGAGAAATCGTTTCAATTATCAGTGGTACAGTCCACAGGATGTCTAAAAAAAATACCGAAAAATCCGTACTTTCTTTACACCCCAGTATATGATGGAAAGACTCATCGTTTGAAGGTAATTATTTCTCAGATGTATTCGTGAAGAATGAAGCTACATTTCGTGAAGAAAAAAATTTGAATCGAGCGATCGGTTCGAAAGAAAATTGATGTCAAACTTAGTGTTAATTTTGCCCGTTCCCCTAATTGTGCCAGTGTGTGTATATCACATATATATATACACTGTTGATGGCTTTTGTTGTGCTATAGTTCCAAAAAATGAGTCAATAATACCGTTTCCGAGAAAGAACTGCATGTCCTTTCATCTTCCATTCGACTTCACGGTTATGTATTTTACTAAACAACCACTAAATTCGCAATTTGTTGAAATCAAATCACAGCATTAGACTGACAGAAGTGACATCAGATATTTGATTACTTCAAAAGGATGATAAAGATGCCTACAACGCAGGTGTCCCTACTGTTGAAAACTTAAAATTTCACATCGATAATTTTCAGATTTCAAATTAATGTAATATCTTCTCAATATTGATTCGTCCTTTCAGAATTATGAACCACCCTGTAATCGTTCAAATTGAATATCAGTAGATAGTAAATCAAAAGTTAAGATAGGGACATGTATGCCGTTTTGACCAATAATGAATAGTTTCGGCCCAAAAAAATCCTAAAGTTGAAATATCTCGATTTTGCACACCCTATATCTCTGTAATCATTCTCGCTAGACCCAAGTGTAAAGCATTGATGAAATCAGCTCACAAAGGAGAATATGAAAATGCAATGAAATACAGGGTGTCCCATTAAAAAAAGTATAACTTTGATACGTCACGCATTTTTGAGTCACCCTGTATAAAGCGAAATATTTTGGAAATGTGCTGCTCATGAGCCTAGATCATCACAACAATTTTTGTTCATCTATCTCAAACATCAAAGGTGTTATCTCACTTTCCCATTTCAATGACTCACCTTGTATATACACTGTTGATGGCTTTTGTTGTGCTATAGTTCCAAAAAATGAGTCAATAATACCGTTTCCGAGAAAGAACTGCAAGTCCTTTCATCTTCCATTCGACTTCGCGGTTACGTATATTACTAAACAACCACTAAATTCGCAATTTGTTGAAATCAAATCACAGCATTAGACTGACAGAAGTGACATCAGATATTTGATTACTTCAAAAGGATGATAAAGATGCCTACAACGCAGGTGTCCCTACTGTTAAAAACTTAAAATTTCACATCGATAATTTTCAGATTTCAAATTAATGTAATATCTTCTCAATATTGATTCGTTCTTTCTTCTGCCACAGAAAAAAATAGTGTATTATACACGGGAAAAATATTAGAACACAACCTGGAGCTAAAATCTAATATTTTACGGGGATCAAAAAATGAACTAAAAATCACAGCAATTGTTCAAAATCATTATGACATGAGAAGAATCGGCGTCATGAAACAAAAAACATGAGCGGAGGCAATATTTGAAACAAGTCACAAAATGTTGATATTTTCATTATCAATAAAAAAATACCAAGTATACGCTATCGTTGTATTCCAGATTGAGTGACACGTGATTTCCAATGGAAATATACAGAGGATGCCATTTGAAAATAAAATGTGGGGAGTAGCTGCCAGAGAACTATCAAATATAATGGATTCTTTTATATGTCATTAGGAAGGTACTTCAATGCCATTCAATGAAATTCTCGACTTATATAACTGTCTTGTCGAATAAGCGAGATATTGCCTGTATACGATAATTTGGGACACCCGGTATAGAGTTTGAAAAACGACAGAAAATTATTATCTTACTTTCGTCAGATGCTGAAGAGTATATGAATTCAAATCAGGAATACAAATTCACTCTGTTATATCGCGAACACATCGTATTTTCGATATTCTACTAATACAATAGTCCGTTT
Source organism: Phaedon cochleariae (assembly GCA_918026855.4). Classification (NCBI taxonomy): domain Eukaryota; kingdom Metazoa; phylum Arthropoda; class Insecta; order Coleoptera; family Chrysomelidae; genus Phaedon; species Phaedon cochleariae. Next base: position 1,903,469 of record OU896716.1, read on the forward strand.
GAAAGCTTCGCTATACCCCCCACCCCTCCATATCGGTGATCAGTATCCATGACAGCGGAAATCAATTCACATGAATGATGAATCGTTATCTGTGCATTTACAAATAGAGGTAACACTATCGATGGCGAAATGAAACGGACATGGAAACGGTTTTGCTGAAATCGTACCATACAAACATTGAATCAAATATGAGCACAAAATGAGCATTAAAACATTAAAACACATCATCTCGATAATCGCAGTAACTTGAGCTGTCACTGACGCCAGAGTACCATTATATAGTTCCATTTTTATTATGTTATGGTTCCCACGAAAAGGGATATCCTGTAATGTTCAGAGAACATCGTGAGAGCCTAGGGAAATAAGGTAGGAATTGGTGTTCTCCTTAAATTTCTGGAGGTTATGCCTCGGGGAACACCTCCCTTGACAATTTGAAACAATGGAGTTTCGATTTCGATTTGGTTCTACTTTTTTGGCGAATATTTCGAACAACAACACTTCTCAATCAAAACTGCGATATTGGTGCATTATTTTGATTATTCAGAATAACTTCAGGCACTTCATGATATATCAACTATAGGTATCACTGGATTCCTTCGAACATACAATTCAAAGAATTATCGAGATATCAAAAATGTTATGATATATACAGGTGGCCCCATTTGATAATCTAAAGTTTATTTCATGTCCAGAAAAAACAGAAGTTGATTCTTATTCCTAATAAGTATGTCAATTTGTGCTGCCTAGCAAGTATATTCCAAGATCTAAATTTGAGAAATATACTATGCCACACAGTATGTTACATCCATTTCTGTCTCCACATTCACTTTTCACTATCCGTGAAAAATCTCATCTACTAGGCCGTTATGCGATATTAAATGAAAAACTATCTTCCAACTCGTCATGCAGTTTCCTGAATTAATAGTTATGCAATCATTCGTAGCAGGATACTGAATTCTTGAGAAATTGTTGGAGACAGAATGATGAATATACAGTGTTGGACATATATCTGTTGAAACAACGAATTTCCGAATAAACCAGAAGTAAATTTTGTTCCTATCAAGACTTTTATAATTTGTTCTGTTCTACTCAGTGGCAAATATTGATTTTTGGGCACTATCATATTGTGAATATGGCGCAGTCAACATTTTTTTCTTCATGATGGATCTACTTGTGAGTAAATATTTTTACGGATAGTTGTCCTTTCAACTTAAATTAATATAAAGTTAGGCATGTCTTTGGCTGGTGTTTGTAGACATACAGAGAAGTGCACCAAAAACGGCCAACGATTTTGAAAATTGATGGGTAGCAAGTATACCAATAAGACAACACAACCTGGAGCTAAAATCTACTACTTTTTTCCCTTGTATAATAAATAACTATTATTCGTGAACAGTTCAAGACCAGATATACAGTGTGTCCCACTTACCATGCTCACCATGGGTATCTTTTTAACGGTGAGAGATACGAGGTCGGTCAAATGACACCAAATGTGGAGTTTGTCAAGGCCAACTATAATGTGAAAAAATATTTTGATAAAATCTATTCGTTTTCTTTTTATACGAAAAAAAACAGATTTTGATCAATTTCATGTCTCCTCCGTAACTTCTTTATTTATGAAAATATTCAAATAGGAATTTCACATTCTCATGACAGTTTTTTAAAGTGATTTCGAAAAAAATATGAAATTCATACCAACTCTTCTAGAATTTGAGATATCAGCACCAACTTTAGTTTTTCAAATGTAGGTCATAGCTCACTATGACTTAGTTACAAATAACTATTTTTTCTCTTACAGTTGATGTGTCGTAGTATTAGTTTTGTATTGATAAAAACGGAGTTATCGTCCTTTATACAAAACCAAAAAATTATCTGGAAGCCGCCATCTTGAATTTATAAATTTTAACAAAAAAATCATGATCTCCGACCTCAAAAACCCCCACTTACCAATTTTGAATGGAATCGGACCAAATCTTGTCCGCCATCTTCCATAACTCCGATTGACTTGAAATTTGGCAGGTGTTCATATTTTCGGTGACAATACATTCTGGAATTTTTGTTGAAATTAAAAAAAATGGCTGCTCCAAGATGGTGGACAAGATTTGGTCCGATTCCATTCAAAATTTGTAAGTGGGGGTTTTTGAGGTCGGAGATCATGATTTTTTTGTTAAAATTTATAAATTCAAGATGGCGGCTTCCAAATAATTTTTCGTTCTTGTATAAATGACGATAACTCCGTTTTTATCAACACAAAACTATGACTGCGACATATCATCTGTAGGAGAAAAAAAAGTTATTTGTAACTAAGTCATAGTGAGCTATGACCTACATTTGAAAAACTAAAGTTGGTGCTGATATCTCAAATTGTAGAAGAGTTGGTATAAATTTCATATTTTTTTCGAAATTACTTTGAAAAACTGCCATGAGAATGTGAAATTCCTATTTGAATATTTTCATAAATAAAGAAGTTACGGAGGAGACATGAAAATGATCAAAATCTGTTGTTTGCGTATAAAACAAAAACGAATAGATTTTATCAAAATATTTTTTCACATTATAGTTGGCCTTGATAAACTCCACATTTAGTGTCATTTAACCGACGTCGTATCTCTCACCGTTGAAAAGATACCCATGGTGAGCATGGTAAGTGGGACACACTGTATAGATTTCTATACAGCATCAAATCAAGAACGATTTTTTTTGTAACTCCTTCAGACTATTGTTAGCTAGATTCCCATAATCCATCCTGCCCTGCGTACAATTCATCATTAGTCAAAACGCTTGATTTCTCATGATCGGCCGATCATTATCGGCTGTACAGGGTATCCCAATTTGGGCACTTTTGCGGGGTATCTCCCTTATCAGTAAAGATAGAGCATTGCGGTTTTCGCGACAGTGTGCTACTTTTTTATGAAATTAATAATGGCGCAAGCAGAATTGTGATAGCTCTTCCGGTTGTCGGGATACGGGTGGAATTGAAAAATATCACTTTTCAGGCACCCTCCGTGTCTCAGTTATCTTTGAACTTATCGAAGATGTTAAAACTTGTTTTTATAGAGGTTTTTCTCGTAGAATCCAGTGGCGTAGTTAATTTTTTGCTAGCACCTTTTGTTTTTTAGTTATGGAGCAAACATATGTTTTTTTAAATGGAACACCCTGTATATTATTTCCAGAGATTCACGGCTTGACTTGATATTCAAGCTACTTGACTTGACTTGACTTGAAATCAAGTCAAGTTCAAGTCAAGCGAAAGTTTTTTAATGTCAAGTCAAGTCAAGTAATTATTTATCAAGTACTTGAAAAATCAAGTAGTTCTATCAAGCTACTTGATTTTCAGCAGTTTTATTGCGTATCTATATAGCGTGACTCACGGTCGATGTTATAGGTTAGACGTTTATGGAGAACGCGACGCGGGATTTTTCTGAAAATTTCGCATACACAAAAAATTCCTGAAGTTGAAAAATCTCGATTTTTCGCACTCTATATCTCCATAATCTTCTCCGCTATACTCCGAGTGTGATGTATCGATGAAATCAAATCTTCAAGGAGAATCTGAAAATGCAATAAAATACAGGGTGTTCAATTCGAAATAACAAAGTGGTTCCTACTTTTCTATAGAAGCGGCAACGTCGTGATTTTGAAAATATATTAGATCGATAGTACCGGTGATGAAATGTGAGATACGAAATTTTCAGAAAAATCCTGCGTTGCGTTCCTATCATAAACGTGAACGTCTAACCTACCATCGACCGTGAGTCACCCTGTATATAACTGATGAAATGAAAATGGCATCGTAAGACCACAGTTGAGAGAATATATACAATATTCTCTCAACTGTGGTAAGACTGACTGCGCGATCGATTCAGTCAGCTCGGATCTCGGGGAACCCCCGTATTTTGTCTAAGCGTGAGCGAGCTTGCAGAAATATACGCCGTGCGACTCGTGCGTATCAAGATCAAGTATTATCAAGTAGCTTGATTTCAAGTCAAGTAATAAATATCTCAAATTCAAGTCGAGTCAAGTACGTAATTTGCCACGAGCTTGATTTTCAAGTCAAGTCAAGTAATTTGTTAAAATATCAAGCTACTTGACTTGATGAATCTCTGATTATTTCATATATACATTAAGCATGAAGTGGGCTTTCCAAAAATATATAATTGTATACAATTATTTTCCATTTAAAAAAACATATGCTTGCTCCATAACTAAAAAACAAAAGGTGCTAGCAAAAAAATAACTACGCCACTGGATTCTACGAGAAAAACTCTATAAAAACAAGTTTTAACTTCTTCGATAAGTTCAAAGATAACTGAGACACGGGGGTGATATTTTTCAATTCCACCCTGTATCTAGACAACCGGAAGAGCTACCACAATTCTGCTTGCGCCATTATTAATTTCATAAAAAAGTAGCACACTGTCGCGAAAACCGCAATGCTCTATCTTTACTGATAAGGGAGATACCCCGCAAAAGTGCCCAAATTGGGATACCCGTACAGACAAAGTCAAACAAAAAATCATCATGCATCATTGCATGCATCGCGCGGCACGTGACCCGACCACAACGAAACCAACAAAAGAACATCGACTCGTATAGTGAGAGTCGAATCGACCACAAAGCTACGAAACCCGTTTTCGAGTCTTAAGGCCTTAAAAGTACGCTTACGAATATAAATGCGATAGGCACGTTCTATTCATTCTAACCTTACTTTAAAAGGCTGCAGAGAATCTTAGAAAAACTAGTCGGTTCTTTGGCTAATGCACTTGGCAGTGTCGTTGACTGATAAATATCAAGAATAATCAATAGACAACACAGAAAATATTAGGAAAAAACGAATGTTCGTTGAAACTCCCTAAACAATAGATAGAATATAACAATTTCGTTATATTTCATTCTCAAGTAATTTTCCGAAGATTCCGCGAAATATTCATTTGGGCTGTTAGGTTAGATTGTTTAGAAAAAAAGAGAATCTCCTCTTAAGCTGGAAGGATGTTTTCCTTTCTAGTAATATCTGTATATTTAGGTCGAGTAAGGTTAGATTGTTCAGAAAAAGTGGTCTCCTTTCTCATTCAGAAAGGATAATTCCTTCTAAATATTATAGATATTTAAATTCTTTCAACCACTCAGGCTGAGTTAGGTTAGATTGTTTAGAAAAAAAGAGTATCTCCTCTTAAGCAGAAAAAATGTTTTTCTTTTTCATAATATCAGTATAATTAGGTCGAGTAAGGTTAGATGGTTCAGAAGAAGTGGTCTCCTTTCTTATGCAGAAAGGATCATACCTTCTAAATATTATAGATTTTCAAATTCTTTCAACCACTTAGGTTGAGTTAGGTTAGATTGTTTAGAAAAAAGAGTCTTCTTAAGCAGAAAGGATGTTTTCCTTTCTCATAATATCTGTATAATTAGGTAGAGTAAGGTTAGATTGTTCAGAAAAAGTGGTCTCCTTTCTTATGCAGAAAGGATCATTCCTTCTAAATATTATATAGATATTTTAATTATTTCAACTACTTAGGCTGAGTAACGTTAGATTGTTTAAAAAAAAGAGTCTCTCCTCTTAAAGCAGGAAGGATGTTTTCCTTTCTTGTAATATCTGTATAATTAGGTCGAGTAAGGTTAGATGGTTCAGTCTCCTTTCTTATGCAGAAAGGATCATTCCTTCTGAATATTAAATATTTTAATTCATATAACCACTTAGGCTGAGTCAGGTTAGATTGTTCAGAAAAAGTTGTCTCCTTTCTAATGCAGAAAGGATCATTCCTTCTAAATATTATAGATATTTTAATTCTTTCAACCACTTAGGCTGAGTTAGGTTAAATTGTTTAGAAAAAAAGAATCTCTCCTCTCAAGCAGGAAGGAAGTTTTCCTTTCTAGTAATATTTGCATAATTAGGTCGAGAAAGGTTAGATTGTTCAAAGTGGTCTCCTTTCTCATGTAGAAAGGATCATTCGTTCTAGAAATTATAGGTATTTTAATTCTTTCAACCACTAACTAACCTTGATGTGATTGTTCGTTATTCGAACTCTGATTGGTCTTTGGGAATCGCCTATACATATGATAGGGCAAAACGAATTCATGCTTGTTTTCATAAGTGAAATACAGGACATTATCTTGATTTGGCATAATGTTCATGAGCATTATCTCAACTTTTGAACTACGTTGTATATTTATTCACTTATATAACCCATCAAAATTTAATTGAAATCGGAATCCAGGTCCGTCTTCAGGAAAAACAGACAGCTTCTTTCATTGCGAAAACAACACCTTGTATAGCAGAATTTTATTGATCTGTTTTGATATTTTTTTATGTTCTGGTTCCCACGAAAAGGGATATCTTATAATGTTCAGAAAACATCGTGAGTACCATGTAATATTTCGTTAGTTGAGACTCTTATGAAATCAATGAAAAACAATCTGAGGGGTGGTTACTGCCTTAACTTTATTTTGTTCTACCAACATAATACCTATTCGAATAATTATTCTAACTACTCAATGTTCAAGCACCGTCCACAATTAGTAAGTAAGTTAATTCGTTGATTACGAATAGTTTAGGCAACGAAAACAAACTGTTCATACGCGAACCGCGAGCTAGCTAAAACATCCGTAAAACGAAACACACCGGATGTATAATACCTTTATTCCCGCGATGACTCAACGTAAGCACCTACGCCGGTTCTTTGGCGTTGGCGGCTTCTTCAATGGTTGATAGTGTGGTTTATGTACTTGCCGCTAACCAACAGGCCAAACAGCAACTCAGCATCCCTCGTTCTCCTGCTTCGCGAGTTCCGCGACTGTGTTCGCGTACTGGACTTGGCCACAGTAGATCACTTATTACAGGGTATAGGTAAATCCCTACACAATTGATTGGCACACAAACCAAAACGTTGAACACACCCCGAATCGGGGTTGAGAGCCAAAAAAGCCGGGCGCATTCCTCTCGTCAGCCCTTACTCAAAACTCTCGCACATCTGACCTTGTCGCTTCTGGCGATCGATTCTCCTTCCACCTGTCCCCGTTGACCCCGTCTTTAACCCTCTTCTATCGTTCCCGCTCAGCAACCGCGTCGCTCGCATCACACACATACACATGCGCAGATACCATTTGTCTAACATTAGCAAAAGGGCTTATGCCACCACATTAGTAAGGGAGCATGCTACATCACCCCCCTTTTAAATTTTGGAGACAAGGTTAACACATAAATTTAAAACTAAAAGCTGAAAACTTCCACTACACATACAATAACATATACAAACAGGATAGATACATTTATATAGAAAATTCAACTTATAAAATAATACGAACCTATTCAGACTGATAATAAGGCTTAATGTTGTACACGTTCTGTATACCCATATTCACACCGCTTGAATCTTCGATAATTTCATATGAATTCGGCCCCTTTACCGAAACCACAGTTCCAGGCCCCTTATACAATAAGAAAAATTTCTTGATTTCATTTGTCTCCGCAGACGATTGTGGATGTGTTCTAACTAGCACCTTATCCCCAATCTTAAATTCAGTGATTTTATGAGCTTTATTGTGGCGAGACTGCCGCCTCTCAGCCTTTGAAAGTAAATTTTTCCGCGCTAATTCAATAACGGTTTCACGATCTGGTAATGGTATACTAACTTCTGGAAATTCTATTTTTCGCAAAATTTTATTTTCAGGTTGACTTCCAAAATGGAGGTACTCAGGCGACATATTTGTACCTGAATGAATAACACGATTTAGCCAAGCTTGAATCTCTTTTAACCGTAGTGCCCAACTTGCATGATGGTTATAACAGAAAGTCCTAAGGAGACGACCGATTTCCCTGTTAATACGTTCTGTCGGATTTCCCTGTGGAAAATATACCGAAGTGTGACGTACTTTAACATTCTCGGCCTGAAGAGCGGTCGTCCATAAATGGCTACTGAATTGCGAACCGTTGTCGGACAAGACAACTTCCGGTTTACCTACGTCCACAAAATATTTTTGAATAAGACACCTCAAAATTGATTTGGTAGTCGCTCTTTTGAGAGCATACATCGCTACATGCTTACTAAACGCATCAATCACGACAAATAGTTGACTTACGCCCCCACGCGATTTCGGCAATGGCCCCATCAAATCCACACATATAAGCTTATTAATTCCATCCGGAATAATACTATACATAGCGCCGTGCAGATGAGATGAGATCTTACTTTTTTGACAGATATCACAACTCGATATCAACTGTCTACATATCTTCCGCATTTTCGGAAAATAATACCATCTCGACAACTGCAACCAACATTTCTCGGGTCCAAAATGCCCTTGTTCCTCATGTTCATAACGAATGATATCCCTGATTTGAGACGAAGGCACACATAATTTAAAACCAGGATTACCTTCCGATCCCCGCCTAAACAGAATTCCTTTACAAATCGCGAACCATGTTTTACTCCTTAGTCCTTGGACACCTTCAGGACAATTTTCTAATTCTTCCAAAACCCTTGAACAAAATTCATCCTTCCGTTGATCCTCTTTAATACGAGCCATATTCTCTAATATAGACTTCATTAAACCTGATTTTCCCAACGCAAATATCGAAATTACCGTTTCATCTGGAATTTCACTCAAATTCTCATTCTCTTCTTTCACAGGATACCGTGACAAAACATCTGCGATAACATTTTCGGTCCCCTTGCAATGGACTATATCAAAATTATATTCTTGTATAAACATAATCCACCTAGCTAACCGAGCAGTCAACAACCGACACGATTTTAAAAATGATAAGGCTTTATGATCACTGATCACAGTTAAATCTCGCCCCAATACAAAAACACGCCATTTTCTAAGCGCAAAAACAATAGCAGCCGCTTCCTTCTCCGTCACTGTATACCTCGTCTCCGGGCCGTGCATCGTACGGCTCGCGAACGCAATTACGTTTTTATCACCAGAGGTCTCATCTACCTGAAATAGACATGCGCCGAGGGCGAATCCGGAAGCGTCCGTCTGTATATAAAATCTTTCCTGAACATCAGGATGCTTCAAAATCACAACCTGTAAAAACGCAGTTTTTATTTGTTCGAATGCCTCCTTCTCCTCAACCCCCCAATTCCAGGATTGTCCTTTTTTCAAAAGTTTCATAATCGGCACGAGGATTTTAGAGTAGTTATTACAAAATCTCGAATCATAATTCACCACGCCTAAAAATGATTTTAATTGTTTAACGTTTTTAGGTGCTGGGAACTGCTGAATTGCATCAAAACGTTTCGGATCCATACGAACCCCTTCCGATGATATTATATGGCCGAGAAAATTAACTTCCACCCGAGCAAAATGTGATTTTCTTAATTTTATAGTAATTCCGGCCTTTCGAAATTTTTCAAATATGATTTCTAAATGTTGCAAATGAATGTCCGTTGATTCAGAATAAATCATTAAATCATCCACATAAGCCGTAGACCATTCCTCCACATCATGACCTAAAACTAACGTCAAACCTCGAATAAAACTACCCACTGACGTTGAAAATCCAAATGGCAACCTGAGAAAAACATACGAACATCCCTCATACATAAACCCAGTATATTGTTGATGCTCTTCCTTTATAGGTATTTGCCAATATGAGGCCGTAAGATCTATGGTGCTCAAAATTTGACCTCTCAAGAAATTGTATGTGATTTCGTTTGGATTAGGCGGCATTACATGATCCCTAGCCATCCTTTCATTTAAATGCCTAGCATCAATACATACCCTTACAGACCCATCCTTCTTTTTCACAATGACCAACGGGCTAATATATTCCGTTCTACAAGGACGAATCACCCCCCAGTCAATCATTTCCTTTATTTGTCTCCTCACCTCTTCCCTATATGCGTACGGCACTGGGTAAGATTTTATAAAAAATGGCGAAAAATCATGCAATATTATTTCGTGTTCATAGCAGTTTATCAACCCCGGTTGCTCAGAAAACACATCTTTAAATTTCATTAATAAATCGAATAATTTTATTTTATAGTCATCATCAAAACACTCAGCATTTTGAGCGACCTCTCGTATTTCCTTTTCCGAATAGTTTGTAATCCTAGACTCAATTGGCCTTCCATATTCATCATCTGTTATTTCGCTAATTGAAATGAATACTCCCGGGTTCAATTCCCCACGAAATGAAATGATCTCCGGCCGATCATTCATAACAAATTTTAGTAAATTTTCGTTAAAATCAATTGCGATATGGTAGTCTCGCAACCAGTCACACCCAAGTATCATACCTCGAGCCAGTCCTGGAATAACCAAAAATGGGTACTCGAATTCAACATCATCTAAACAAAAATTTAGAAATACTTGTTCCCTAACTTTTGTAGCCTTATTTCCTAACGCTCCCATCAAAGTTACGCATTTTGCTGGGATGCGAGGTATATTCATGTTAACCTGCAACAATTCTTTCAAAAACATTTCACTTATTCCGGTAATTTGACTACCTGAATCAATAAGAGCATGAATAACTTTCCCTTCAATTTTCACATCTACCGTTGGTAAGATGGCACAACTTCTCTCTTTCAACTCTTCCTCCTCTAATATTTCTTCGAATTCTCGATTAAAAATAGTCGAAACTTCCTGTCTGGACCTATCTACATTCCCTCTTCCGTTACTATTATTTCCTGGTCTATTTTCCCTCCAATTATTATTATTATTCGGACGATTATTGTTTTCTCTATTACTTACATTTGACACTCGACCTTGGTGAGTCAATTCAATACCCTCTTCTACCCTGTCTATTCTACGCAACTGACCCTCAACATCGTCTATATTTTTATATCCCGAATTTATAATTCCACGACGGACCTCCGGCGAAAAATGATTAATAATCATATCAATTAATTCAGCATCGTCTAATGACTGTTTCAAATACTTTGCTTCTCGGACCATTTTCAAAAAGTAATCGGCACGCGACCCTCTGGTATATTCACCAAATTTAATTTCCGCGAAAGTTTCTCGTTCTTTTTCAATACTCCAATATCTATTGATAAACTGATCCCTAAAATCCGCAAAACTCGAAAACTCTTTCAACTCGGACCAATCTTGCGCAGACGCTCTCAAGCACTGTAAAGAAAAATAAACTTTTTTCTCGGCAGGGACGCCAGCCTCTCCCAACAAACTCTCTAATTTTTTAACAAAATAAACGGGGTGAATTCCCCCATTTGGTGCAAAATGCAAATTTGGTCCCCCCAAATCTTTCCACATCGTGATATAACTTCGGCTTCTATCATTTCTATCCGAATTCACATGAAATTCATCAGAACTTTTACCCTCATCAACCCTATTACCACTCGGAAGTAGATTTTGTGATTTCGATTGGGTAACCTGAATAACATCTGCTAAACCTAGTATATTATCATTCATAGAAGACATATTTTTGTCAATAGTAGATGCAACACTAGATACTATTTGATTAAGACTAACCGACAAGGTTTCATTAAGTTTGGTTGTCAAATTTTTGAAGGATTGGTTTAAACATTGAGTTAAAACATCAACTGAACCCAAACCTTCTCCTATCGTTGTTATATCAGAATCACCCGACATATTATGGGGATCCTGCAATTTATCCTTTGTTTTTTTCGGAGGCATTATGATACAGATGTATAAAATAAATAAATTTGGTTCGGTAGACACAAAATAATTTCAAGAACAGCCTCGAGTAGGGCGCCAAATGTAATATTTCGTTAGTTGAGACTCTTATGAAATAAATGAAAAACAATCTGAGGGGTGGTTACTGCCTTAACTTTATTTTGTTCTACCAACATAATACCTATTCGAATAATTATTCTAACTACTCAATGTTCAAGCACCGTCCACAATTAGTAAGTAAGTTAATTCGTTGATTACGAATAGTTTAGGCAACGAAAACAAACTGTTCATACGCGAACCGCGAGCTAGCTAAAACATCCGTAAAACGAAACACACCGGATGTATAATACCTTTATTCCCGCGATGACTCAACGTAAGCACCTACGCCGGTTCTTTGGCGTTGGCGGCTTCTTCAATGGTTGATAGTGTGGTTTATGTACTTGCCGCTAACCAACAGGCCAAACAGCAACTCAGCATCCCTCGTTCTCCTGCTTCGCGAGTTCCGCGACTGTGTTCGCGTACTGGACTTGGCCACAGTAGATCACTTATTACAGGGTATAGGTAAATCCCTACACAATTGATTGGCACACAAACCAAAACGTTGAACACACCCCGAATCGGGGTTGAGAGCCAAAAAAGCCGGGCGCATTCCTCTCGTCAGCCCTTACTCAAAACTCTCGCACATCTGACCTTGTCGCTTCTGGCGATCGATTCTCCTTCCACCTGTCCCCGTTGACCCCGTCTTTAACCCTCTTCTATCGTTCCCGCTCAGCAACCGCGTCGCTCGCATCACACACATACACATGCGCAGATACCATTTGTCTAACATTAGCAAAAGGGCTTATGCCACCACATTAGTAAGGGAGCATGCTACAACCATCAGGGGAGATAAGGTGGGAATTAGTGTTCTGCTTAAATTTCTGGAGGTTATATGCCTCGGGGAACACCTCCCTTAGCAATGTGTTCCAGAGCCTTGCTGTAAGTTGGATGGACGAGTCTTTGGCAAGAGATGTTCTGCAGGTCTTCAAAGTGATCACGAAGGGGTGCGAAGCCTCAACTCAACGGGTTAATCTCGCGGGGACTGCCAAGGGAGGAACAATTGTTGATATTTTAGAAGAGCATCGTCCATAAAAAATTTCTATAAAATAGAGCCAGATCGCCAACTTTTCTACGGTGTTCCAGAGAAGTGAGTGAGTTTGTGAGCGAGGCATCACCCACGAGACGAATTGCCCTTTTTTGGACAGAATCCAACAGTTTCAGGGTATGTTTGGAGGCTGCACTCCAAATATGGGAACAGTATTCCTGGACAGGTCGAATCTGTGCCTTATAGATCATAAGCAGCTGACTGGAAGCAAAATAGTTCCTGGCCCGACACAGAAAACCAAGTTTTTGGGATGCACTTTTAGCAATTGATCTCACGTGATTTTCCCAAGAAAGGTTATTGCTGATAGTAATTCCAAGCATCGAAATGGATGTCTTCAAAGGTATGGTTACCTTTGGAGATCGCCTTTTCTAGAGAAAAGGCATGTTTGTGTTTTGTTTGCATTGAAATCTACCAAGTTATTGGATCCCCATTCGAGAATTGTTGCCAAGTCCATAATATTTATGTTGTCAACATTATATTTATGTTGTCAACATTTCTCGCTCGTTTCTGATTTTCCTGGCTGGTATTGGAGCCCTGGAAGAGAAGGCGGAATGGAGGGTACTATCATCCGCGAAGCTGCATTTATCAAAACCATATCTACCAAGATTTTCATAGTTTTTTTTTTATGTTCTGGTTCCCACGAAAAGGAATATCCTGTAATGTTTCAGAGAACATCGTGAGAACCAAGGGAAATAAGGTAGGAATTGGTGTTCTTCTTAAATTTCTGGAGGTTATATGCCTCAGGGAACACCTCCCTTGGCAATGTGTTCCAGAGCCTGCAAGTCTCCAAAGTGACAACAACGATGTGATTCTTCCCGGCCTAGTCCGGGAAGTACGTTCTTCCTGGACTAGACCGGAAAAATGCTACTTTCTCAGAGACAAAGCGTCCGGGAAGTGAGCACTTCCCGGACGGTTGCCGGAAAAAAAAATAGGAGAAACCCCATGTAAAAAACAAATACAACAAAAGGTAACATTGAGTAGGTAGGTACTCTTGGTACTCACGTCTGATACCCCAATCCATCATCTTCGTGGCCGCCACATATCTCTCACGCCGCTCTTTTCGTCGCCGCCTCACGACGTTTCGACCCCCAGCGACCGCCTTCCACCGTCAACAAGCAACGATCGCGACCAGCGACCCTCACAACCATGGCCAACCACCTTTCTACCCGATATATTATAGGAACGACGACCTTTTGGCCCTTTGTTTACGTATATGCGAATGTGTCACGGACAATCGACGAACGCACTGGAAACAGTTGAACACCCTCGCTCGCCGAGAGACGGGCCGAAGAAAACGAAATCGCGGCAGGCCTCTGCAGAGAGAGACGAAAAGAGGGTGGGAGAGAGATGGGAGAGAGGGCATGCGCTACCTCAACCGCGGATGCGAGATACAAGGTGACCAGCTAAAGAATTAGGATATTAGAGTAAAGGTACTCCACGAAGATGTCATCTATACGTATGAGAAGCAACGATTCTCCTTGGAATGGGGTTGTACACACTATAGTGAGATGGGGAAGTTTCCACTACTTTATATTGATCATTAGAGAGGAGACCAATTTTTTTTTATTTCCCAAATAGATTCATCACTCAAATACCTTTCGGTTTCGTATTTTTTTAGAATTTTTCGGTCGATTTTTAGTTCCTATAAAATCATCAATAATGCCACGGTAATTTTCAAACGGATAGAAATTTGCCGCGAGTAAAAACTGATGTCACGATTTCGTAAGTAGGGGAAGATCATAGCACAGTTGTCATGTGTTGAAATACGATTGGGAACTTCAGAAATATTAGTTATTCAAACATTAATGAATTCTCAATTATGTATTGGTAATATTCGGAATATTCCTACTGAGCAATACAAAATCAATAGTCTCAAAATGTTCCCTCATGACTTGTGGCTTAATGCCTATAATGAATTTGTGTAAATTATAATTATATTAATTCATACTAGAGGGCATTTGAATCGGTGAACGAGACAAACCATGGCGCACGATTTGTGGGCGTGGTCTTGTCAGTTCTCGGCATTCAGCACAATGTTGCCTAGTCTCCAACATTCACATGATAATTTGTTATGGAGAATAAGAAATATTTGGACATGCTGGTTGCTCGGAAGAGTCAAGAATGAACTATAATATCATTATCATGGGTTCCTCCTAATATGTTTTATCCAACGACAGGACTCTTACATCTTTTTGATAACTTGATGATAATTGGTGACTTGCCAATCTTGCTTCGTGAGTGGGAATGGAAGATTATCTGACCAATAACGAAACAGCATAAAATCTGACGTCACAATTCATTCGACGTATCGCCAAATAGTCACCATGACGGTACATTTGAAATAAGCTCCGAAATTCAACAATTTCCAACATCGCATACACTCATTATTTACATAAAAAAAGTGTGAGTAGTGTTGCAAGAAATTAATTTAGGTACCTAACGACACAGTGTAGTAATTGAATGCTAATTATTCATTACAAATCCTCTCGCCCATTATCACAAATACTTTTTCAATAATTAAAATCGACAATTTATGAAGACGCCAGCTCTCGATGACGTCATACACCTTCTTGCACCAATAGTGACATTTGTTGATATAGTCATCTCTATTCCTCAACAACCATTGAGAGCATAACCACATATTTCGACGCTGCCAAATTTATAACAAGTAATTAGTACCTCATGAAAATCAATATCACCAATAACAACAGTATTCACATTCACAGAAGACAATGGTTCCACCTGGTCCCTAATGATCACTTATTGAGTAGGTACTTATATATCTTGCAAGATGATTTTATTAAAACCCGAACTAGTTTGTGGCCCTGGCTACAGCGTAATGCTTAGAGTTCACAGAATCATCAAGAAAATGAGGGGAACCCTTACCTAACTTTCAAACCTCAACATCATCTGTCATCTTCATCGTCAAAACCTATTATCTAGCCAAGTCTAACAAATACTGCGAATATTCGAAGATAATCTTCAGATTATCTGATTCTTCAGTTACCTATGTACTGTGTTCTCTATCATTTACAGTAAGTATTCAGTTCAAAAAATTAATTTCATATTCTGATGAAAATGACAATCAGAAATATTTTTGCACCAGTCCTAAAAAAATAGGAAATGGATTGGATACGTAAATCGAATGATGTATGGTTGCATTGGATTGCTCAAGCTAGATTAGATCACGCGTCGTCTCTCGTTTTTCATGTCATGAAATATCGCGAATTTCAAAGCCCAACTCCGAAATTTCTATGTACAGTGGAGCCCATTAAAATGGTGAAGACTCGTGTGGAAATCTCTTTCAAAATTCGGTTTATGCACCCGGACTAATATATATTACTACCGCCTGCTGTTTCAATAACTCATTTCTTATTGTGGTTTGTGGTAAGAGATAGTCTGAATATTTCTAAGATTTGAGTCAATATTTACATGGCTATAGTGATATTTTTACTGCTTCATCTAATGGAGCTGAGTGAAAAAAGTACTGACCAAGCATCATCATCGTTATTGATTGTTAGCGGTATCAGTATAATTCAATTTTTGTCAAATCAGAGTTTGTCGTTAGTTTATCGTCCAAATTTCCCATGAAATCATATTTCTTCATCGTTCTTAATAGATATAACACACTTGGGTATATCGCTGGGTATACCCTATATAATACTTTCACAGCGCGAAGCAGGTCATAAAATTCTAATGAGGGAGACAATTCGTTTCTGTACATGTGCTTAGACAAAAATATTTCAATTCGACCAAGAGGCGTTACGATTTTATTGGGCAGCAGTGTACCTATACATTTTCAGCAACGTCTAAGTTATTGGGGTAAATAGTTTTTTAAAATTCATTTTCAACACCCTGTAGGCAAGTAGGCTCAAATCATAACATTACCGAATGGAGAATCTACTATATTTCTATATCTACAATCACTTGAGGACCACCCCGTATAGAAGAAACCTTTTTTTTTCACTTGTGTGCACAAACAGAAATAGGCATGTGCCTAGTAACCGTTTATTTCAATTAGAATTGGAGTATATTAATATTAATACTGTTTGAAAACTTCGAGAGAGAAGATATAAAAGCAAAATCGAATTGCATAGTAGAGCATGTCGCGCCATCTATCGGATAAGCAACGAAGTCGACAGCAGGGAATGTCGTAACCTGCACTGCCAGTGGGAATCCTATAAAATGAGTCAATGTATGTATAACCTTTTTTCTATAGATGTCACGAGGTGAACAGATATTTCATGAACTTTGTTTCACACCAAAACCTACGAATTTTGTATTACATTCACTATTTCCTTTATAGATTTCATAGACTAAAATTTGTATGTACTCTATAATTGAACTTTATAAAATGCAACACTGTTTTCTCAGACTAGCATCTATAGTAATCTGTATGGCAGATGATTTTCAAATTGAGATCAATGAAAAAATAGTATTGTCACATATTGCCAAATTAAAGTATTTGTTCACACTATTAGGACCTTAAATAGCTGTACTATGGAGTACCTCCTGATCTACTACTACTATTATCCCAAGAATCATTATCACACTCTCAGAAGCAGATATATTACACCTCAAGGATCCTATATCACTTTCTAAGGAGCATAATATATTCTAAGAATACACTACAAATCCTAGAGGTTTTCATAAAACTCTGAGGAGTTCATATTCATTTGCTTAAAATCCTTCAATGAGTCTATCACAACTCACAACTCTTAGGAGCCTACAGTAATACACTCTTACGATTCTAATCACTCTCTATTTTTTAGACTCATAACATTTTTAGGAACCTACACATCCTCTTAGATCCTCTTAAATCCTCTTAGGGTCTCGTAAAACAATCACATTGAATGTTCAACTTACAATAAGACAATAATCTATCACTCTTAGGCTCCAATTTCACTATTCCAAAAGATGAAACTACTCTTATAGGAGCACAGGTATTCCTCTTCATATTTCACTTTCATGATCACATATTTATTGTCTCAGACCCTATATCACTTTTAGGAACCCATACATCCTCTTACGATTTTATATAACAATCACATTCTTGAAATACATATTTACATCAGGATGTTTCACCTACTCCTCTAGAAGTCTATACTCTCACACTCTTAGGGTTCAATTTCATTATGAGCGGATACTTCTCTATTAGTAGCACAGATATTCCTCTGATATTACACTCTCAGGATCCTGTAAGACTCTCTTAGGAGCAAATGTTACTCTCCTAGGAGCACAAATATTATTTTTTGAGAATACCCCTGACATGACACTCTCATATATCACTATCTAAGGATCACAGATAATATTTCCTGAGAATACCATTGATATTACACTTTCAGGATATCAAATAACTCTTTTAGGAGCGCATGTTTATTCATTTAGGAACACATGTTACTCTCTTAGGAGCCTACAGTATTACACTCTCAGGATTCTAATCACTCTTCTAAGAGTCTTGTCCTCTTAGATGCATATATTATCCTCTTAGGATCCTGTAAAACAATATCATTGAATGTTCAACTAACAATAATAAGACAATAATCTATCACTCTTAGGCTCCAATTTAATCATTCTGAGAGCTGATACTACTCTTATTGGAGCACAGGTATTCCCCTTCATATTTCACTCTTATGATCCCATAATTATTGTCCCAGACCCTAAATCACTTTTTGGAACCCATACATCCTCTTAGGATCTACTTGGCAATCACATTCTTGCAATACATAGTTACAATAGAATATTTCACCTACTCCTCTAGAAGCCTATACTCTTACACTCTTAGGGTCCAATTTCATTATGAGCGGATACTACTCTTTTAGGAGCACAGATATTCCTCTGATATTACACTCTCAGGATCCCAGAAGAGTCTCTTAGGAGCAAATGTTACTCTCTTAGGACCACAAATATCATGTTCTGAGAATACCCCTGACATAACACTCTCATATATCACTATCTAAGGATCACAGATAATATTTCCTGAGAATACCATTGATATTACACTTTCAGGATATCAAATAACTCTTTTAGGAGCGCATGTTTATTCATTAAGGAACACGTGTTACTCTCTTGGGAGCAGAAAAATCACCCTTCAACTCTTCCTGCGAATCAAAAACTGCAATAAAGACAAGAAAAAAATAACTCACCGCTATTCTGCGACGTCATCAGAATGCTGAGCGGACACTCGTCGTCGTCGAGAACGTACTCGACGTCGGGGGTGCCCGGTTGCTGAGTCACTTGCACGAGACACCACTGGGAGGGGTCTGCGCGCGACAGACCGTACTTGTCGAGCATCTCGCGCACCACGGCGCCTGCGCAGTCGCGTATCGACAGCAGCAGCGTCTTGTAGGGCACGTCTTTGCAGAGGGCCTCGCCGTAGATTTTTAGGGTGCCGCCTGCCGGCATAAAAAAAATATTGTAATGATATATCCCTTAGAGGGGCTCTAGAAACATCATCAGGAAGACAGGAGTATACAGCGATCATCCTGTAACACGCATCCCAGATTGTTATCCAACCTCCCAATGATTCCTACATGCACCAGCATATTCCCGAACACTCAATATATGCCGCAGTGACAAATAACGTGAAAGAAGATTCTGGAATGTTCTGGAAACAATCGATGGAACAATTAGAGAGAGAGAGGGGTATTGTTCTAAGAAGCTTCTAGAACAGAAAGAAGGGTACGGAAGATCATTCGAGAATGTTCTCGAATCAAAGCCTACCAAGGGATCTCATATATATGGACGGCCAAACATCTGCAGTCAGTCAGTCAAGCAGCGAGTGTCAGAGAGACAGTCATATACCGCGTGATATAAATCGTTTTACATAAATAGTGGTTATGAGTTCGATATAAATTAGTGTTTCTTTAGTTAAAATAAATCAGTTCGAAAATAAATAGTGTCGTGTTCGCTTCTGCACCCGAATAACGTAACGATATTTCCAACTTATTTCAAATGGAATTATGACGACATGTACATTTTGTTCGCTTCGATGAGTCCCACTGCATTATTTCTGAATTGAACCAGGTATCACAAGTTGATGTTTGAATTAAAGTTGTATCGGACGAAATGTGGCAGAATTTCAGTTCACGTTTGAAGATGGAAAAAAGTATGGGCCTCTGTACAAAAACATTTTGTGCAGAGCAGGTAGAGTAAACAACCTCAAAAACAATCTGGCGCTCGAGAACCCCCCCCCCACGTCAAATACCAGAGTGGTGTCCGCCCTGAACAGAGCGCCAAAGTAAGGGATACAGAAATAAAGCCCGTTACAATACAGGGCGACAAAGTATGAAACATGGAATTGTTTTTTTTTAATAACTGGAGTAACTATTGAGATAATGATTTTGAATTCGAGTACAGTACTGAAAAGGGGAGTCCCACACTATCATACGGGGGATAGGACCCATATGGTGTCAATAAAGGATTTAAACAACCTCGACAAAAAAAACAGTACTGAAAATCAATTGTCATTCCTGTGTAACAGTATCTACCTACAGATGTGGCTTCCCTACTTTTTCACGTTTTGGTCGCTTGAACTCTCGATAAAATAATTCGTTTCAGACAAGATTCAAGAAGCTATCCAAAATGAATGATTACCTATTTCAAAAAACTGCATCAACAGTTGGGAAGTCAGTGGCTCTGGTACTGAAAAATATGTGCTCAGTGCGTACCAACTAAACTGTTTTTTTTTGTTTTGCTCAGAACTGGATATCGAGAAAAAAAAATTTTTAACTCCAAAATGAAATGTCGCTTATTCATTTATTTCTTGGTCTCATGAGAAACTTATGACATTATTTTCCGAACACCCTGTATATTGTTCAAGCTCAGGTTATAACTGGATTTTTGATACAATCGAATTTTCAGAGAAATCTTGACTTTAATTTTAATCATTGCACATTTCTCTCATTGCGATTGCGAAACGAAAGCAATGCCAAAGGAAGCATAACCGTTCGTTTTCCGAAAGAATTGTACCTACTAATTAGAGAAAATACTTTAGATTAATTAGAAATACCTTCAACTACCTCATTACCTAAACGGATTTACGCAATTAACATTAGAATAAAACGCGAAATTTTCATCAACAGATAATCACATTGATCAATCCACAATCAGATCGAGACTGACACTGTACTAGGATTTGAAGTGAAAATTAGGAAACAATTATAGTTATGTAATCAGTGAGGAAATCCTTCATGTTGCATTTCCTGACATGTAACATACAAGATTTTTCACAGGTTTCATACGAAAAAGTTAGATAATTGCATTTCATAACAGGCGAATTTTGTTGTATTGATTTACTATGTGATCAATATAATTTGTCTTGTGAAATAATGATCAAATATCTCACCGGTATCGGGTCCACCGTCTTTGGATCGAAATTGCTGCAATTTCTTCTCCAACTTTTGCTGCCTTCTTCGTCTCATAACTGCTTCTGGATTAGATATTGACCTCGTGAATGAAGTCTCAGGTAGTTCTGTAAGAAAGCACAGAAGAAAAGTTATCCACCGAATCAGAACAAGAACTAGAACCTGAAATGTTGGTTAGTAGTTGGTGAGTTTTGACTTACCTGTATATAATTTTTCGGCTACGCCGTCGTCGTTGATATCACCATTTTCGCTTTTCATCCTGGACAGTTTTTCTTGCTTTTTCAGTTGCTTTTTTTCGCGCTTCGATAATTTCCTTCGGAAACTTGCGTTCGAGTCCATCGAGCCCATCGAATGTACCTAGAAATAACAAGTGGGGTACGTAGTTTTTGAAAGGTATCAGATTAGTATAGATGTGGTTTTTATTAGGTATTAGATTAGTATAGAGGTCAGATAATTTATACGACGCTATAAAAGCAGATGTTATTTTATCATTGCTCATGTAAGATGGAAGTAGAGGCCATGGCACCATATCATGAGCATATTTTTATATTGAAACTATCATTGGGCACCAATGATGTGTATACGACGCTATGAAAGTTCAGAGAACTGGAGATTTTTCGTACAAACTACGTACTTAGCCCGTACTTAGTTTATTGGCAAAAATAAAGACAGTAGAGTGAGCTAGGTACGTAGTTTATGGGAGAAAAATCAAGACAGTCGAGTGTGCTTTGTTTACTTTCTTTGGTTTTTTGTTTCGTTTTCCATTGGTAAGTGATTATCTAGGAACTTGTAAATTCTTTAGTTTTTTCATCGTATCTCCCGAACTATTGAATTCAGAGAAAAATGTTATGAGGATTTTTTGTGGATTTTATCAAAAGGAATAATTTTGGTTCTATAACATTTTCAGATATTTTCAGTTGTTTTCGAGATATTTGGAATTATCTGAGAATAAAATTTTCAACACTTTTTTTCCATCTTCCAATCAACAAAATGAAAAAATATTCCATGCCTCAGTGGAGGTAGATGAGCTTCATCTATCGATAATCTATGTTTTTCAATATATCTTCATAGTACCCTATGGGTCGTTAAAATTTTTTTTTTCATATTTTTCACTTTATTTCCTGTACTATTGGGTTTACAGAAAAAATTATGGAAAATGATTTGTAGGGAATGTTCCAGTGGATAACATTGCACTCTTGATAATTTTCGATTTTTCCATTTGTTTTCGATATATATTGAATTAAAAGGATTTCAAATTTTGATGTTTGGGTTTTCATTTGTTTTTCCAGTTTCCGATGGATGCACGAAAAAATGATTGAATGATAATTTGTTGCGTCATCAAAGAGGCATACGGTGCATTTCTCAAATTTGGATTTAGTCTATTTGTTCACGAGATATGTCGTTTTAAAGCGAACCGTGTTTTTCGGAAAATCTCCTTGAAAAACCCACTTGGAATTTTCCGACCCTGCTCAATTTCAATAGGCTTCGTCTCTTCCTGATAGAGGTTTTTTTCACAAAAAATGAAATCGATCGGACCACTTTTGCGATTTGTAGAGTGATTACAAGGAACTTCCGGTGAAAAATCGAAAAAACCCGGAAAAACCACCTTAGAGTTTTCCGATTTCCTTCATATTTTAATGACATAATATTGTTTTGAGTACAATAAGATGGCAAAATTTCAAGTCGATATGTCGAAGGGTTCCGGAGATATATCGATTTATGATTAACACAGAGTACAGACAGACAGACAGACAGACCACACACAAAAACCAAAGTTGCTCAAAATTCGATGGGGATCATTTTCTCCAAAGCAACTATACCTCTATCTCGCTTAGTTTCCGAGATAGCATTTTTGGCACGGCCGTAGTATACTCCACTATGTATAGCGTCGTATAACAATTGAGATTGCATTCCATTTGATATGTGAAACTATAGCGAGTGATTTTATTTTTTTATGAAAAAAGTTGGATTATCATTCAGAGTAAAAAGCCAATGGTCCCTCAGGCTTTCAACTGACTTCCCAATGCTTCCTAGGGCAATCCAGTCATTCCCCAGGCAACCTCTTACAACCACATGACTTTCCAATGCTTACTTAGCCAGCAAGACATCCTGGGAGAACCCAATTATTCCCAAGGCAACCTCAAACTACCAAAATACTATTACTACTACTCAATACTACTACTCAATACTACCAAATGATATCCCATGGCTTCCTTAGACTAAAGGTTCTTCAGAGACATTTTCAGAGCACTTAATCACTTTCCAATGCTTTGTCTACCAGACTTCCTGGGGCTATCCAAGCCGTTCCCAGATAAGTAAACGATTTTTTAAGGCTTCATCAGACTATAAGTTTTCTTGGGGACTGTCCAATAATCCCCAAGGCTTCCTCGAACAACCAAATGACGAAGTTTCCTGAGATTACCAAATCATTTCCTACAGCTATCTTTGACCACAAGATTTCCTCAGTTTATCCAATGATTCCCAAGGCAACTTTGGACAACCACATGACTTTCCATGAAATGCTTTCTAGGTTACCAAATGATTTTCCATAGCTGCCTCAAAGATTACAAGTCTTTCTGGGAGTATCTTAAAATTCCCATACCGAGGCATCTTCAAACTACCAAATGTTGAATGTTTCCTTAGGTCACAATAGTAATTTTCCTAACAAGTGCGGAAAGTGATTCTTTCCCGCACGTGACTGCCGTTGACACGAACGACGCGAAGCGGAGTTCGGGCAAGCAGTCGAGTGCGGGAAAGACACTTTCCGCATGAGTTAGGAACAATATTTTTTCTACAAGCGTAGGAAATTGATTGAATCGTTCAATTAATTATTCAAGCAAATAGGAACAACTAACAAGAGATATATATTCTCTATCTATTAATTATTAGTAATAGCTATTGTGAACTTACAGTTTGACGCATTATGTTGGTTCATTGCGGAAGCCAGCAGGCCCATTAGGAGTTTGGTCTCTAGGTTCCAGACACTTCTATGAAATGAGCCAAAAATACCTATTCTTCATTCGGTGTTTTCATCCCTTTATTGTTGCACCATTCAATAAAACGCGTGTATAACTTCTCATACCTTTCTTAAGACTTCGTTGGTGATAACGCATCTGTATCAAATCCCTATTATAGTTAGAAGTTTTTGATCACATTGTGGCATTTCCACTGAATCGAAAATGACAGTAACGCTGTGTCTGTCACTTCGACAATTTCAAACTTATTTGAGGTTTGATTGGCATGACAAATTGACGTTTCCCGTCAGATCGATACAAATCTATAGGGGGATTTTTATAATAATCAATTTTTATTTCTCAATATTTCTTAATTTTTACAATAAATAGTGCAATTCGATGGATGATTCTGAACATACATACTTAATACTGCAACAAACAAACTTAAACTTTTATATTCCATCACCAACCACTTATATTACTAGCGATTTTATCATATCTTTGTTTTCCCGCACTAGTGCGGGAAAAAATTTCCCGCACTAGTGTGGGAAAATTTTCCCGCACTGTTGCGGGAAAATGACACTTTCCAAACTAAATTGCGTGCGGGTATAGGGTGAATCACGCACGCTTGTAGAAAAAGTAATTTCCCATCGCTTCCTTCTACTACCAGACTTCCTGTGATAATTCAATGAGTCCCAAAGTCTCTCTTGACTAGCAGATGACTTCCTAGTGGTTCCTTCGACTACCAAATGATTTCCCACGACTTCCTCAGTCAACAAGACTTCCTGAGACTACCCAGTAACTCCAAAGACTTCATCAGACCACCAAATGACTTCCCAATGCTTTCCTAGACCACCAAATGACTTCCTATTGCTTCCACAGACTACCAAATGATTTCTCACGGCTCCCTCAGTCAACAAGACTTCCTGGGACTACCCAGTAACCTAAGACCTCTTCAGACCACCAAATGACTTCCCAATGCTTCCTCAGACTATCAAATGACTTCCTTATGCTTCCTCAGACCCCCACAATGATTCTTCAGACTACCAAATGACTTACCAATGCTTCTTCCTGAACACCAAATGACTTTCCAAGATTCCAATGCTTCCCAGACCACGAAATGACTTCTTAATGCTTTCCTAGACTACCAATTGACTCCTTATTGCTTCCTCAGACTACTAAATGACTTCTCAATGCTTCTCCCAGGCCACCAAAGGACTTCCCAATGATTCCCCTGACCACCAAATGACTTTCCAATGCTTTCCTAGACCACCAAAAGACTTCCCAATGCTTATCCCAGACCACCAAAGGACTTCCAAATGCTTCCCAGACCACAAAATGACTTCCTAATGATTTCCTAGACCACCAAATGACTCCCTATTGCTTCTTCAGACTACCAAATGACTTCCCAATGTTTTTCCCAGACCACCAAATGACTTCCCAATACTTTCCTAGACCATCAAATGACTTCCTATTGCTTCCTCATACTACTGAATGGTTTCTTACGACTTCCCAAAGTGGTCAGACTTCCCAATGCTTCTACCAGACCACCGAATAACTTCCCAATGCTTCTACCAGACCACCAAATGACTTTCCAATACTTTCATAGACCACCAAATGACTTCCTATTGCTTCCTCAGACTACCAAATGATTTCCTACGACTTTTCAAAGTGATCTCTCGCATTATGCTCACCGTCTTGTCGTCGACATTTTTCAAGAGAAATCTCCCCTCTCTGTCGTCCACGTGCCAGTTGAGCTGCACCAGCAACGGTTTCTCGTCGTCGGCCATCTTGCGCTCCGAGCAGCCCTCGTGCAGCTCGAAGAGGGCGTACGAAGGCACCGAGAGCATGCGCATGTCCGGCCGGAATTTTTCCACTAGAGTGCCGATGACGTCATCGACGGTGGCGTCGGAGGCGACGCGGATGCACTTGGTGGCCACCTTTTGGCCGGAGTCCTGGAAGTAGAAGCGCATCACGCCGTGGAACTCCAAGTCCTGCAACGGAAAATCATTGTAAAAGTTTGTGAAAGAAATGGTATGTCGATGTCGCTGCTTCGAAGTTGGGAACCAACTTCCCAGAAGGGATAGGAAGAGCCTGACTTACAGCTAAAGTAGATTTCGAACGTCTGCCGAGGAGCACTAGTTTTTCGAGTTAAACCCTATCTCATCTATGAATGAGTATAATGAGGATTCTGAATCTTTGCAAAATTTTCGTCATACAGAGAAGTGCACAAAAAACGGTCAGGACTGTAACTTTCTAATTATTCGAGATAGGGTTTTGAGAATTGGTGGGCAGTTAGTATACCAAATTGCTCATCAATTGACGAAACAATTGTTGTATTATCACTTCCGGTTTTACTGGAAACCACCCCAACTTTTGATTTTCAAATGAGACACCCTGTTTTGTTTTCCATAATCGGTTAGGGATTGTCATAACGAATTCATCGATACGAGATATCCTATCGTTCGATATCGATTATCGTTGAATTCGTCATGATAACCCCTAACCGATTATGGGATACAATACAGGGTCCCATTTAAAATCCAAAAAATGGGGTTGTTTCATCAAGTAATGAGCAATTTGGTATACTTGCTACCCACCTATTTTCAGAACCCTATCTAGAATAATTCAAAAGTTACAATCCAGGCCGTTTTTTGTGCACTTATCTGTACATACTCAATAAATATGCCAAGTTGAGTATTGGTGCTTTCTCAGCAAAATTATTCAAATCAAAAATTTCATGTGTCATGTTTTGTGCTCTTATCAACATTGCAAAAGAATTTAAAACATTTGATAACAGTGTTTGAGCTACCATCGTATCCTTTATTTTTTTACTTTGTTTGTGTTAGTATTGATCTCATCGTACTTTCAGTTTTGAACAGTTTCCACTTGAAACTTATCACCAACACGTTTTAATATTTTTACAAGCTTTTATTTAGTTTCACCTGTCCCGCTGTCTGTGTGTAATCAATTCTGGCAAGTTAAATATGACATTCTTCTAATCGTCCAATTTTTTTGAAATTTGGCAGGTGTATGTAATACTGGTGACTATGCATCATAAAAACTTTGTTAGAGAAAGAAAACAAAATGGTGGATCCATGATGGCGGACGAGTTTTGTAATTATGATTCGATTCTAGTCAAAAATTTGTATCTGCGGATTTTCTGGGTCGGAGATTATGATTCTTTCGTTAAAATTGGGAAATTCGAGATGGCGGATCCAAGATGGCGGATCCAATATGGCAGACGAGTTTTTTTAGTTATGATCCGATTCTATTTAAAATTGGTATATGGGGGTTTTCGGGTTCGGAGTTTATGATTCTTTCGTCAAAATTGGGTAATTCAAGATGACGAATCGAATATGACGAGCGAAATTTCTAATTATGGTCCGATTCTGATTGGTATTGGTATCTGGAGGTGTTTGGGGTCGGAGATCATGATTTCTTCCGTCAAAATAGGAAAATTCGAGTTAACATCCAATATGGCGAACGAGTCTGTAAATAATATGATCTGATTCTATTTGAAATTGGTATCTGGGGGTTTTCGATCATGATTTTTTCGTCATTATTGGAATTGGATTCAATATTGGGAACGAGTATTGTAATTATGATCCATTTTATTCGAAATTGGTACCTGGGCGATTTTGGGGTCGGCAATTATGATTGTTCTGTCGAAATTGAAAAAATCAAGATGAAGGCTCCAATATGGCGGACAAGTTTCGTAATTATAAACCGATTCTATTCAAAATTTGTAACTGGGAGGTTTTCGGGGTCGGAGATTGTAATTCTTTCGTCAAAATTGTAAAATTCAAGATGACGGATCCAATATGGCGAACGAGTTCTGATGAAATTAGGATCTGATTCTATTCAAAATTGGTGTCGGGGGGTTTTCTGGGTCGGAAATTATGATTCTTCCATCAAAATTGAGAAATTCAAGATGATGGCGTCAAAATGGCAGATGAGTCTTGTGTTTATTCCGATTATATTCAAAATTGATATGTGGGAGCTTTTGTTGTCGGATATTAAGTAGGCAAAAATTCAACATCATAAAAGATACTAGTTATGAATGAAAAATATAGAAAAAAACTTTTTGAAGACAAGTTTGTATACTAATAAACTGAAAAACATAATTTTTTCGTGTTTGATTCAGATTATTCTGTAACTGATGGATTCAAAAACTTGCCGCGGATAGATTTTGAATCTGTTACTCACTTTTTTTATAATTTTAATTTCAAATATGCCAAATATATCAAATCATCAGAAAATTATCAGAAGATGAATAGTCGAATCACATCATGATAGAGCCAAATCAATATCATCTGGCCAATTTTCAAAAGCGAAATCAACCACATTGAAATTGTTCTTCAGCCCAACTCATATAAAACAAATTTTAGATGAAGTTTCTCGTTAATTTGAAGACTTAGTAAAAATCAAATATTTTCGGAAGCTTATTGCGTTTAATATACATGTTCATTTCGTACGGGAGAAGATTAGACGAGTGTCTAAGTTGAGAATGAAACTGTGAATTTCTCTGGATATGCAATCATAGTAAAACATATAGTGTACTCTTCTTCTGTTCAAGCTTTCGAGTCTTTTTTTGGCTCTTCATTAGGAACTCTATAAAACATTGAAATTGATATGAAATTCAATCGTTATTATAGATTACCAAAACGAAACCTCTGGAAACCTCAATGTTCCGTAAGTGTTTTAGTGATATAGATTTCAATGTTTTATAGAGTTCCTGATGAAAAGCCAATAGACTCGAAAGCTTGAACAGAAACGAGAGTACACATTGTTTTACTTTGACTGCGTACCCAAAGAAATCCACAGTTTCATCCATATTTATTTCGGTATCACCCTGTATTTCTCTGCATAACATTGTAGCGAAAGACACCTACTCGAAGCGAATCACAATAATTCAATTATTGCTTCATATCCATGAAGTGTCTGCGTTGAGTTGAGAGTCACTGCAGAGAAAGTTCAACTGCTGAAGTCAACGAGATTCAATTCCGACTATCGTTGATGGAAATTGGTTATGGAAATAACAAGTCCGTGTGTTATACTTTAAAACTGTATATTGTTCTCTTCAAATCAAGACCACTCGGAAAGCAAGCCGATGTGAGAATCATCATATAGAAAACGTCTCTAAGAAAACTAAGTACATAAGTATATGCTTAGTAAGCAGTCTCTCCTCATCTATACCATGCACATTGCTTTCATTTATATATTTTAAATAAACAAATTTAATGTGGCCCTCGTGCGCTGCACAGTCGACATTTCTAGATATTCAACGATAATAAATACATTGGTTTATATTTCATTTTTGTCTACGTACACAGTGGACTGTGTATATCCAACACGCCCCCTCAAAAATAAATTCATAAACCAAAAAAAATAGAATTCAATATTACCTTAAATATATGTCGTACACTATTTTTCTAAAAGTAATATAACCTTGCAACACTTTTGAGAGAGACAACGGACATGCTTTCCTCGTGTATTTCTGGGGTATAATATGGCCCAACATTTGTTGCTCAGGATTAGGGAAACCCAGTAAAACCTAATCAGACCATTTAACTTATTTACTAATAATTTCTTCAAGACCCATTCCAGTTCGGAAATCTTGGAATTTAACTGCTGGCAATGGCTTGGTCAACAAATCAGCTATTTGTTCACCTGTCGAAAGATATTTAAATTTTATTACACCATTTTCAACTTGTTCTCTAGAAAAATGATATTTTATATCAATATGCTTAGACCGTTTGTGATTTGTTGGATTATTAGCAATACTGATACAACCATTATTATCTTCATAAATTATAATCGGTCCTGAAATATTTATATCAATACTCTTTGCTAATGATTTTAGCCAAAGTGCTTCTCTGACAGCTTCAAAAAGAGCCATATATTCAGCTTCAGTGGATGAGGCTGCTACTGATGTTTGTCTTTTTGTACTCCAACATATCACACATCGCTCAAATAATTTAAATAAATAACCAGTTGTACTTCTTCTGTCATTTTCATCATCACCACCCCAATCAGAATCAACATATCCGCTCAAAATATTTTCATAATCACCTCGAATATAGGTCAACTTCAAGTTCATTGAACCCTTGAGATATCTAAGTACCCTCTTCAGACATTGCCAAAGTTCTTTATTATTTTTGTTTAGGTACCTGCTCAAAATATTTACAGCTGTGCTAAGGTCGGGTCGAGTACACAGCATCACATACATTAAACAACCAATAAGATTTCGGCAAGGGCTATCATATTTCTCTTCGGAATTCAGTGATTTATAGTCTAATTTACTTGGGAGAGGAGTGCTGACAGATTTACAATCATACATATTGAATTTCTGTAGAATTGTTTTTATGTATGCACTCTGATCTAGAGTTATTCTATTTTCTGTTCTTTCTAATTTAATTCCTAGAAACAGTTTGATAGAATTTAAATCAACCATGCGAAATTTACTCGCTAAATAATTCTTGAAACTACACATTGTTTCATGTTCAGCAGTGGCAATGACTAGGTCATCCACATAAAGTACAACATAAATATTTTCAGATATATCACCCTTATCTAGAATATAAATACAACGGTCTACTGACGAATTTCTAAAACCTATGTCTTTCAGAGCTTTTTCAAACACTTCAAACCAACATCTTGCTGCTTGTTTCAATCCATACAAAGCTTTATGCATTTTGCAAACTTGATTTGGTTTGCTTTTAACCCCTTCAGGAACTTTCATATAAATTTCTTCTTTTAACACTCCATTCAGGAAAGCAGTTTTCACATCCATATGATGAACAAGAAGATTAAATTGATTTGAAAAAGCAATTATGAATCTGAAACTTGAAATTCTTGCAACTGGTGCAAATGTTTCATTATAATCTTTCAAGTATTCCTGACTGAAACCTCGAGCAACAAGACGAGCTTTATATTTCGATGGGTTTCCAAATTCGTCATTTTTAAGAGCAAATACCCATTTACAATCAACTATATTTGTGTTCACAGGTTTCCATACTAACGACCATGTTTTGTTGATTACAAGAGAATTAATTTCATCTTGAATAGCTTCCTCCCATTTAACTTTATCAGTTCTATTCTGAATTTCCTGAAATGAAGTGGGAATTGTACATACAATAGATTGGGCGCACAAAAGGTAATCATTGGATATATTATCGTCTTCATTATAAGAAATTGTCGTACGATTTTTGATTCTGTCACTCCGCCTGAGTTCAGAAAACGATGGTACTTCACTTCGCCCATTTTTCCCATCATCTAATTTAATACCTTCATTAGATTTTACCTCTATCCTGGTTTTTGATTTATCTGGTTTATCAATACCAGATTTTTTACCACTGATTTTGACTGGAAGTCAGATGCATCAGTTTCATATCGCATACGTTTCTCTGATTTAGCACTATCAGATTTATTACCCACTGATTTTGACTGGAAGTCAGATGCATCAGTTTCATATCTCAATAGTTTATCTGATTTATCACTATCAGATTTATAACCCACTGATTTTGACTGTAAGTCAGATGCATCAGTTTTATCATCAATATGGGAATTTTGCGACTTCCCTTCAGGCTCAGCCATAGGCCTAGATACTAAGAAATTTGTTTCATCTACAATGACATCTCTTACGACAACAAATTTTTCAGTTTCCACATTCCACACTTTATAACCATTCGGTTCAAAACCAACCAGTATAGCTTTCCAGGATTTTTCATCAAATTTTGATTTTCTGGTTTTATTGTGGATATAAACGGTTGAACCAAAAATCTTCAAATATTTTACTTGCGGCTTTTTGCTATGCCACAATTCATATGGTGTTTTGAACTGTTTTAGAGCTTTAGTCGGTGTTATATTTATTAACAATGTTGCAGTTAAAACTGCCTCACCCCAAAAAACCTTCTCTAATTTTGCACCATGAATCATTGCACGAGCTTTTTCTGTGATAGTTCTTACCATACGCTCTGAGACACCATTTAACTGTGGGGTTCTGGGAACTGTCAAATGATAACTAATTCCTTTCGTTACACAATAGTCCTTCATTTCAGTCGATAAATATTCCCTTCCATTGTCACAATATAGATTGACAATTTTCAAATCAAAATGAGCCTCACTTTTTGCAACAAAATCACGAAAAACGGAAAATACATCTGATTTATATGTAATCAAATATGTAACACAATAGTGAGTATATTGGTCGACAAAAAGAACAAAATAATTTTTGTTATTGATTGTTGAAGGCGTAATAGGACCAGCCACATCTGAATGAACAATAAATAAGGGTCTTTTTACGTGCGTTTTATCTTTACCCTTCTTGAATGGTAGACGTGCTTGTTTACCACTTATACACGCTTCACATAAATCATCATTAGGTGTTATCTGATCGATTTGACCCACATCTTCGATCATTTGTTTATTTTTCAACTCTAAAAATTTAGATTTTCCAATGTGGCCTAAACGTTGATGCCACAATTCATAATTATTAGTTTTTGTGCTACTATGTACTTGAACAATAGAAGTTGGTACATTTGTATTGATCAAGAGATCAATACCAATCAAATTGTGCAAAGACTTACCCATCATAATGGTCTTACCACCTTTGCTTATGGAAACACCCTCTGGAGTGAATACCACTGTCATTCCAGCCTGTTGCATTCTCCGCACGGACAGCAAATTGTACGGAACGTCTGGACAGTAGAAGACATCCTCAAGGATACCTGGAATACCCATGTTGCTGATGACATTAATCGTTCCTCTCTTTGTCGCTGTTATGTAGGTCCCATTTTTAGCTACAGAGATTTTGATTGGAGTTTGCAATTCAACCAATTTGCCAAATATATCGTCTCTGTTTACAAGATGATCGGATGCTCCAGAGTCTAGGAGGAATGTGATTTTATTCTCTTCTTTGTCGAAACATTCGAAATCTCCAGCCATAAATGCAAAACCAGATGCGTTTTCACTTGGTGCTGATCGTTGCTGAGATACCTGGATGGTTTGAATGGTTCTCTTTCTATCAGCTGGTTTGTATGGACGTGCCTTTTTGTAATGATAACAATTCAGTTTCAATTGACCTTTTCGACCACAATGGTAGCACTTCAAATTTGAAGTTTTCTTAGTGAATTTGAACTGTCTTGGTTTATAATGTCCTGGACGATGATGTTTTAATTGTCCAGCGGTCTCAAAGTTTTGCTTTCTTGTTGATACATCACTATTTTCAACGTGAAGTATTTTTGCGCTTGTATCGCGGCTTTCAGTGGTTAATTTGACCTCATGATCTAGGAGTCTTGTTTTCACAAATGGTAAAGTCAAATTATCCTCGGATAATGTTTCCAGTGCTGTTATAACTCCATCATAAGATGTAGGGAGAGTCAACAATAAATGAGATACCTTATCAGTCTCTTCTAATTTTGCACCTGCTGCCAATAGTTCTGTA
Organism: Phaedon cochleariae; assembly: GCA_918026855.4. Taxonomy (NCBI): domain Eukaryota; kingdom Metazoa; phylum Arthropoda; class Insecta; order Coleoptera; family Chrysomelidae; genus Phaedon; species Phaedon cochleariae. The sequence goes on from OU896716.1 coordinate 1,936,979, forward strand.
ACTATATCATCGAAGGTTCTGAAGTGTTGCATTAGAGATGTGTCACCTTGCAATTTGAGTCCCAGCAATTTCTTGCGTAAAGCCAGTTGCGTAGCTATACTCTTGCGTTCATAAATTGCATCCAAACTACACAAAACTTCCTTTGCGGTATTGTCTGTTTTTGCGAAACCAAGGAAAGAGTCAGCCAAATACTCCACAAGAACACTTTTGGCTGTGCGTTCAGCTTTATTCCACACATCAGTCATTGGATCAGGGATTTCCTCATCGATAACTTTAATAACGTCAAGTTCAGTTAACAAAGCCCGTATTCTGAATTTCCACACACCATATCTGTCCCCGTCGAATGATTTAATGTTTCTCTTCACTTTCAAATTTTCCATAGTCACTTCAGATTACACGAAGTACACAAATACACACTTATGAGCTAGCACACTGGATTAGCAATCTGGGCCCATAACCTGATGGAAATTGGTTATGGAAATAACAAGTCCGTGTGTTATACTTTAAAACTGTATATTGTTCTCTTCAAATCAAGACCACTCGGAAAGCAAGCCGATGTGAGAATCATCATATAGAAAACGTCTCTAAGAAAACTAAGTACATAAGTATATGCTTAGTAAGCAGTCTCTCCTCATCTATACCATGCACATTGCTTTCATTTATATATTTTAAATAAACAAATTTAATGTGGCCCTCGTGCGCTGCACAGTCGACATTTCTAGATATTCAACGATAATAAATACATTGGTTTATATTTCATTTTTGTCTACGTACACAGTGGACTGTGTATATCCAACAATCGTTTATGGAATTAACAACAAATTGAATCTCAAATGGTTAATTGATGAGCAACACCGTGAAATGTGCCGGCGAAAGCAAGGAAATCTGAACGGAAATGATAAACGAGGCGATGCAAAATCTGAAATTGATTTTCGCGCTTTTGCTAACATTCCACGTATCGTTTATTTTTGTAGGTATTCTGTGCACTTCTAGATCGACCTATGTATGTTTTCAGCTGTGTAGTGACCTGGAAATTTTCCATAAGGAATCGCATGTTATTTGAAAATTTCTATGGACCGTTATAAGAATGAGTCAAAATTAAACTGAAACACTTCGTTTTCCATCTTCGTTTGTTCATATGGAAGTGAAAATGTCTTGTTCACGAATATCTATTTGAAATCACCCAATGTCTATCCCATTCTTCTTAGTAAACATTGAATAGCTTATCTCAAGTAACGATCTTATTTTCAAAAGAGATTTGAAAACAATAGAAATCATAGCTCAATATTCCCTTAATCTTTTGTAGTACACAAAGAGGAATACCCTTTATGTTCATGGATGGATGGATTTGAAATTGATTTTTTTCAACAATTTCGAGGCAATATGTTCCCAAGAATATTCTACTAAACAAAAATTCCGAAGCATTGCTGTTCAAAGCAAATTTGGTAGAGAGTAGTTCGACAAATCAATATTATCTCGAAGTTTAACGAAGAAAGGATGCCAAGAGGTGTGCTGAGTGGGTTTGACAAGAACTTCTTCTTCCCGTAGAATTCTGAAAGAAAACGCAGTATAGAGAAAAAAGCAGAGTGTATCTGAGACAGTATTCCAATTTATTTGTTTTACTAGGCAGAAAAGGACAAGATTTAACGCCTCGGCTAGGAAACCAGCCAATGCATTAAATCTAATTTTCTGCCCGTGAACCGTATAATGTGTTCTCCAAATTCGTTTCAATTTCACGCAAAGTCCAAATAATCCATCATTTTGTGTTCACCCAAAGTCACTGTCAATTTGTATTACCAATTTGATTCAAATTATCACTTGGTTCGTTATATAGCAATAAACTTTTTCTGCCTACGCAGTAAAAGTACACATTTTCTGTCTGTAAAGTGTCATTAAGAATCAACTTTAAATGTCATTTGGAGAAAAAAATACATTGATAGGAACTTTTAACGTTGAAGAAATCTGAAAACGAAGTTTTTAGGTGATATTATAATCCGACCCTGAAGGAGTTCATAAATCATATACAGGGTCGTTGATATGTATGGAAACAGGTGGATATCTCGTTAACCTGTAGTTAAATTATTTTGAATTTATATGTGATTTCCAAAAGTGGCGGATTTGAAAATGTTATAGCCAATTTTGCCATTTTTTCAGTTATTCCGGATTTTTTTGTAACTTCCTTATTTTGAATGAAACACCCTGTACTTCATTGGATTTTCATAGTCTCCTTGAAGAGCTGATTTCATCGATCTATCACACTTGGGGTCTAGCGGGAATGATTACATAGGTATAGGGTGTTTAGTGGTTCTTATCCTTCCTAAGGTGATCAGAATTGTGATTCTTGAACTACCCTGTATTTGTTTCAATTAAATGTCAGTAGATAGTGAATCAGAAGTAAAGATAGGAACATTGAGGCTGTTCTGATCGATAATGAATAGTTTCGACACAAAAAAATCCTAAAGTTGAAAAATCTTGATTTTAAACACCCTATACCTATGTAATCAATCCCGATAGACCACAAGTATGATAAATTGATGGAATCAGCTATTCAAGGAGAATCTGAAAATGCAATGAAGTACAGGGTGTTTCATTCGAAATAGGGAAGTTAATAAAAAATCCGGAATAACTGAAAAAGTGGCAACATTGGCTATAACATTTTCAAATCCGCCACGTTTTGAAATCACACAGTACAGAAATTCAGAAAAATCCAACAACAGGTTAACGAGATATTCACCTGTTTTGCATACATATCAGCAACCCTTGTATTCGAGTTGTTGAACGGAGTATGAGAGTTCCAGATGAATATCTGGATGATTGGATAAGTGTATATTTTGGTATAGTATACATACTATGACATACCTATTTCGCATAGAGTATGACCTCGTTCTGACTCATTGAAAAAAATTAAAGCGTTTCGATATACGCCCACGCAATAATGAAGAACATTCTTTCATTCATTCATTCATTCAGCGTAAGCTTAAACTAACTAGAATTTTCAACACGTGAATCATGTTTTTTGTTGGAGCGGTTTGACTGCTGACTAAAGCTAATATAATATAATAATAATTTATTATAATTCACGTGCTTTCCTAGAAAGGCAATACGCTAAATCGACATTGTTATTACTCCTAATCTTCTGCGGAAAATCTTTTATAAGATCTATTGAGTTGTATACAGGGTGGAATGTGAAATATTTCGAAATATTGGTAGAAGTATAGTTTGTGCCTTCTTGCAATGGGCTTATATACAAAAAAAATTGTATTTCATAATTCGATTGAACTCGCTCAAACTCGAGCAAACTAGCTCACCACCGCAAACCGTTTCTTGCTGTGAGCTCCCTACGTTTTATAAAAAATTATTTCTGACAGAATGAATTAGCGCGAGATCACAGTTGAAAGAATTAATATATCAGTTGCCTCAGTCTCCGTCGGGCGTTTGGTGGTATTTCTTTTAACTATGGCGAGATGAGGTTTCTACGTCATAAGAGGGTCCGTTTTCAGAAGGTACTATTATTTATGTCCAAAAATAAAACATTCCAGTTAATTTTTCGATCGAATCATGTCGTCAATCATTATTTATGTAAAAAAGGATCATTATGAACATGGTTTCAGTTAAAAGTTCAACTAAGGTGTACACGCCCATTGATGTACAAGATATTTTTGAAAGTATGAGTTGCGAGGTAGGGTGTGATGAATTCAAGTGTGGATGAGATATCGAAATAACAGATTTTTACATAACGAAATTCCATTCTGATTGAAGAGAAATTATCAGAAATGAGAATTTAACCGAATTGCTGATCAGATGAACCCGTATAACATGGAAATTTTTGCACTAAATCATCGATTCAATATTTTCCTTAGTCTTTCAGATATTCGGATGTCATTTTATTTATTTTGAGAAAATCTCTGGCTATCTATTCACTAAATCGCTGCTTGGTGAAACATGATGACGTCTGGTTATACAGGGTGAAGAACAAACCCCTGTAAAATATTGAAAAATTCCCTACGCTCCCAATTCGAATTTTGGATATCTCCTGCGATAATTATAGTAGAGAGCAGTTGGGAACTTCAACTTGAATGAAACTTCAGTCAAAAGCTTCATCATACTCCTATTATGGTAAATCCCTTATACATAGTATACAAACTCTGAGATAATATACATTTGTCGTAACGTATGTGTTGAAAATTGTATTTTTTTGTTGTGAGATTTAGCGCTGGTGCATTTTTAGATTCATCAATCCATACGGTATTTTCAAAAAGTTGAAAGCATTAGCATGTTTTTGAGAAAATGACTGTAAAATACCTAGATTTGAGACACCCGGTACACACACGAACATAATAATTCGATTATGTATGATAATGGAAACTGGATCACATTGAAGCTTCAAGATGAGGGTGTCTATTAGCCTTGATTATATACACTGTCTATTATATTAAAATCTTGATCATCTGCACAGTTGACCTAGGTGATCATGAAGACTAGGACAAAGATGCGATCCGAATCCACATGAGGTCAGTAACCTCTTCTTACCTTCTTCATCATCGTCATCTTTCTTCTTCTACTACTTCTTCTTATTTGTCTACGATTGTAACCTCGATTGTAACCTACTGTTCTCTATTCGGGTCGTAGTAAACCCATACACTGCTCACACAAAGTGAAGTATACGCACCCTAAATGCCACTAACCTGAGAAATCACCATTATTCGAGGATTTTATGAGAAGTAAACCTTTTTGAACCCAGGTAAATAATGATGAATTGGTAAAGAAATTGTACCTAGGTCGAAAAAAATTATGAATTATGAACCACCCTGTATTTGTACAAATCAAATATCAGTAGATAGTAAATCAAAAGTTAAGATGACATGTAAGCCGTTTCGATCAATAATGAATAGTTACGACACAAAAATATCCTAATGTTAAAAAATCCCGATTTTGAACACCCTATATCTCTGTAATCATTCCCGCTCGACACTAAGTGTGATACATTGATGAAAGCAGCTCTTCAGGGAGAATCTAAAAATTCAATGAAATACAGGGTGCTCCATTTGAAAATCGAGAGTTGATGCCCGTTACGCTTCAAGATCCCAACTTTGGAATAAAATAATTGCAGAAAAATGTGTCCCCCACCAAATTGAAATCGACCTGTCCGAGCAATTTTCAATATTTTTTCAACGACATCGGAGATTAGGGGGGTGACTTGTACTTTTCTGCCTATAGTGAAACAAATAACTATTTTGCCACGGCATATAGCAAATACACAGAGATAAAATTCAATTTTTTTTGCCACACAAAAAAATATAATTGAATGAAAAATTACTGATGTGAAAGTTTCAACCAGAAAATGGAAAAAGATCTTCCTAATCTCATCATCGATTTCCATTGGAGAACCGAATAGATATCAACAGAAGTAAAATTTGATACATCTATAGGTATGTACCTGTTGATATAAGACTAGGGTAATAATCGCGGCGAGCAGTGTATGGTGAAGTAGGACAAGCGTAGCCTCAGGGGCTCGCTCAGGGGTTCCACTTGCCTGTGAAATTTCTTTCTAGGTTTCTTTATTTTTGCATAACATTCATCGTTTCGAAGCCGTCAATGGATTGATATGCTATTTATTAAAAGGAATCATGTGATCCAATGACAAATTATCAATGCGACACGAACAATTTTCAACTAGTCAAATTAACTCCACAAACCTACTTCATATTTATCATTCCGTGTATAAATAGTATTCGATGTAATCATTCGTTATTCAAAATAATCAACAGTAAAAACACAAGAGCTTTTTTTTCGGAAGAATTTCTCTTGGCAACAAAAAACATTTGCCGCAATCTCGGCCGCAATTTTGTCTAATGTCAATTTATCTAGAGAAATAACTGATGGAAAATGTTTGAGTTAGAAAGGAAATTTATCCGATTAAAACAAAAATCGAGTGTTTTTTGACAAGATAAATCGATAATATACAAATAAATAATAATAATGATTGCCTTTTTACTACAACTACATTGTCAACCTAACTTCCTAACGTCAAAATAGTCTGTCACCTTCATCTTCATATATTTGTTTTATCTAGTCAAGATGCGGATATCCAAAGATATTCCTCTTATTATCTGATTCTCCAGTTGTGTGTTGCCTTCTCTGTTATCTGCAGTGAGTATTCAGTCCAGAAAATTTACTACAGTTTAGTGCGAGCACCTTCTGAGAAGGAAAACTTTTTTCATATTTTGATTGAAATGACAATCAGAAATAATCTTACACTTGTCTTACAGAAATAGAGAATAGATACATAGTTCTAATTTTCCCGGATGATAACGTCACGCATTTTCCCGCGTATTTCATCTCATGAAATAACGTGAATTTTAATAATTATTTAAAAAATGTACAGAGCTCTGGGGAAAAAACGGTTTGCGACAGTAAATTAGTTAGGGTTGGTACTTCGAAATAATGAAATAAGTTTTCACTGAAACAAGCCCACGTGACTTCTAAAAAACAATATTTTCACGAAGAGAACAAAGTTCTGAATCACAATTTTCATTAACATTATTCCATGTAGATGTTGTTTTTTCCTGTACGTATTCAAAGACTTAAAAAAAAACACCTCAATATATAAATGTTTATGACTATTGTTGAACTTTGAACTACCGTGGACACCAAAGACTGTTTTTTTTGTTAATCGCATGAATTCTAGTCCTGTTTCACAAGAATATAGTCAAGTTGGAAATATAACGAATTTTCATCAAATACCTGTCAAAATACAGGGTGTCTGTAAAAGTTTGGGACATGGCTCGGCTGTGGACTCCTGGGATAAAAACAAGTTGATTTGGGCCAACTTACCTTTATCCAAAATCGTCTCGTTGAGTTGGTACAAGGCGTTGAAGTTTTTTTGGAAAAAAATGATTTTACTCATAAAAAGAGTTGGCGAAGATCGATTTTCATAATTCTTGGCATGGCATGTTCTGTGACTGTGAGTCACGTTTTGAGATATTTTTGATCATCATCTGTGACCTGCAAGTGTTTCAAACAACCATGTTGCCGTACAAATTTGGTTATAACTTTTCAGAGATCAAACTGAAAACTTCCAGTTATTTTTTTCAGAGACTATTCCCCTTCAGAAATATTTTTTGTATCGTGTTAATTTTTGATAAGTCTCGAGGTTCATTTGCAAATAAATAATTTCTCATCTTATGCATCCTGCGCATTTTTGAAAATTAATCTAATTAGTCGGACTGTTTATTGATCATGGCTGCAATGTATTCTGTGAACAAACTGATATGTTGCTGGTCCTTGTGGGCTTTACAAGAACTCTCGCGTTACAAATTTAGCGATGACTATTCAGGAGCTAAGGTGAGCACTTTAACGCCTTGTACCAACTCAACGAAACGATTTTGGATATAAGTAAGTTGGCTGAAATCAACTCATTTCTATCCCAGCAGTCTACAGTCAAGCCATGTTCCAACCAGATTATTTTTCTAAAAAATGCATAAGATGCTTCAGATCAGAAATTTTGTCTTTGCAAATGAACCTCGAGACTTATCAAAAATTAACACGCGACAAAAAATATTTCTGAAGGAAATATCTTTCTGAAGAAAAAACTGGAAGTTTCCAGTCCGACCTCTGGAAAGTTATAACCAAATTTGTACCAACATGGTTGTTTGAAACACTTGCAGGTCACAGAACATGCCATGCCAAAAATTTTGAAAATCGATCCCAGCCTAAACTCTTTTTGTGAAAAAAATTATTTTTTTCTGTGACGGGAAAAAAGTTTGGCATTTCATCTCTGTTGGCAGGTTATAAAATGTCACTTTTCATAAATTACTTTTTTCCCGTGGGAAAAAAGTGAGTACTTTTTTCCCGGATATATATCACATATATATACACTGTTGATGGCTTTTGTTGTGTTATAGTTCCGAAAGTCAATAATACCGTCTCCGAGAAAGAACTGCAAGTCGTTTTATCTTCCATTCGACTTCGCGGTTTCGTATATTACTAAACAACTACTGAATTCGCAATTTTTCAAAATCAAATCACAGAATTGAACTGACAGAAGTGACATCAGATATTTGATTACTTCGAAAGAATGATAAAGATGTCTATAAAACGCGGGTGTCCCTACTGTTAAAAACTTGAAATTTCACGTCGATAATTTTCAGATTTCGAAATAATGTAATCAATATTGATTCGTCCTTCCTTCTGTCACAGAAAAAAATAGTGTATTATACACGGGAAAAATATTAGATTTTAGCTCACGGTTTTTTGTCTCCCTCCGCTACGCGTCGGGAGACAACACAACCTGGAGCTAAAATCTACTACTTTTTTTCCTTGTATAATAAATAACTATTTTTCCAAAGAAACTTCAACGCCTTGTACCAAACTCAACGAGACAATTTTGGATATAGGTAAGTTGGCCTACATCAACTTGTTTTTATCCCAGGAGTCCACAGCCGAGCCATGTCCCAACCTTTCACGGACACCCTGTATATTGAGATAAAAGTAACCTACAGACACTATGAAGAATCAGTTGATCATGCTGACAGTTTTTTTTTACGAAGACCAACTATAGCGTCTAGTCATGCATGTGTGAAAGCAAACGATCGTGGAAGGAAGCACACCTCTTTTTTCTTTCTTCCTTTCAATTGCCATTTCATTCAAATATTATGCAAATCTACCGTTCGATTCTTTCTGGTCTACTTCGAAGTTCTTGAACTTGTCAAAACAAAGAGTGCACACGGACGAAGAATCGATAAAAAGAGGCATTCAAACGCAGAATAGGCAAATTATTAGTTAGCAAGACGACTGTGATACGGAGATTAAACAGGAGTTTCTCGGTTCCAGACGAATAGCCCAATAATCCCAGAAAGCTGTAATAGTAATTTTCCTAACAAGTGCGGAAAGTGATTCATTCCCGCACGTGACTGCCGTTGACACGAACGACGCGAAGCGGAGTTCGGGCAAGCAGTCGAGTGCGGGAAAGAAACTTTCCGCATGAGTTAGGAACAATATTTTTTCTACAAGCGTAGGAAATTGATTGAATCGTTCAATTACTTATTCAAGCAAATAGGAACAACTAACAAGAGATATATATTCTCTATCTATTAATTATCAGTAATAGCTATTGTGAACTTACAGTTTGACGCATTATGTTGGTTCATTGCGGAAGCCAGCAGGCCCATTAGGAGTTTGGTCTCTAGGTTCCAGACACTTCTATGAAATGAGCCAGAAATACCTATTCTCCATTCGGTTTTTTCATTTCTTTATTGTTGCACCATTCAATAAAACTCGTGTATGGCTTCTCATCCCTTTCTTAAGACTTCGTTGGTGATAACTCATCTGTATCAAATCCCTATAGCTAGGAGTTTTTGATCACATCGTGGCATTTCCACTGAATCGAAAATGACAGTAACGCTGTGTCTGTCACTTCGACAATTTCAAACTTATTTGAGGTTTGATTGGCATGACAAATTGACGTTTCCCGTCAGATGAATCCAAATCTATAGGGAGATTTTTATAATAATCAATTTTTATTCCTCAATATTTCTTAATTTTTACAATAAATAGTGCAATTTGATGGATGATTCTGAACATACATACTTAATACTGCAACAAACAAACTTAAACTATTATATTCAATCACCAACCACTTATATTACTAGCGATTTCATCATATCTTTGTTTTCCCGCACTGTTGCGGGAAAATGACACTTCCCAAACTAAATTGCGTGCGGGTATAGGGTGAATCACGCACGCTTGTAGAAAAATAATTTTTTCTACTACCGACATAAAAGTCGTCCATTTTAATACCAAAATGAGCTCTTGAATTGACGTTTCCATTACTGACACAATAACAGGTATGTTAGTTAAGTTAAGTTGAACTTCAGCTCCTAGGAACTAGATGTCATCAAGAATAAACAACATTTTTACGGTTGGTTATTTGGGTTGGTTTTCTGTTTCGGACCAGGAGCTATTTCACTTCCAGTCATCTGCTTGTGATCTATAAGACACAGATCCGACCTGACCTGGAATACTGTTCCCATATTTGGAGTGCAGCACCCAAACATACCCTGAAACTGTTGGATTCTGTCCAAAAAAGAGTAATTCGTCTAGTGGGTGGTGCCTCGCTCACAAACTCACTCACTTCTCTGGAACACTGTAGAAAAGTTGGCGCTCTGGATCTAATCTATAGTTATATAGTTATTTTTATGGACGATGCTCTTCTGAAATATCAACAATAGTTCCTCCCTTGGAAGTCCCCGCGAGATTAACCCGTCGAGTTGAGGCTTCGCACCCCTCCGTGGTCACTTTGGAGACCTGCAGGACATCTCTATCCAAAGACTCTTTCATCCAACGAACAGCGAGGCTCTGGAACACATTGCCGAGGGAGGTGTTCCCCGAGAAAGAATGTAACCTTCAGAAAATTTGAGAAGAACACCAATTCCTACTTCATTTCTCTTGTTCTCTGAACATTACAGGACATCCCTTTTCGTGAGAAACGGAACATAAAAAAAATATGTATTTCATTCTTATTCTCGGGACGGATAACTTGTTCCCGAATAATCACCAGCAATAGTTTTTTTGTGTCAAACAACGATATTGTTTACCTCCATTTGATTATCAAGCCAAACATAGTGGAGTATGGAGAGAAATAAATACTTAATCGCTATTATTATTGTTGATATGCTCACTAACTAACCTTACATTTTCCATGTCTTGTTCCTATACCTGGCAATGGCGCGATATTTGCCAGTAGAGCACCTGGTTCATACACAAGTATGTCACTCTGTGGTTGTATTTATATTGAAACTACAATTCGAACATCCTTGAAAATTGAATAAACCTGCTGTTAATGCAGTGACTTTTGATCCTAATGAAACAATCTACTATATTCATCACCTTGTTTCATATCCCAATGAGAATCAAGGGATTTGAGGACTAGAAATCATCCATTCATTTTTAGTTTGTCAAAAATTACAGGGTGTTTTCGAAATTGGGACACTGGATGAAATGGATGATAGTAGACGAAAAAAAGTAACGAAATGATTTATCGAAATAAAAATACTTTTGAAGATATTGATCTTCAATGTTTGCCTGCCACTTTTGTCAATCATTGATGAGAAGGTGGAAGCCCATTCCAAGCGTTTGCTTTCGGCGAGATCACAAGCACCGGAAGTATTATTGACTTTTGCAATGTGGCCGAAGGATCACTAATAGCTAAAATATGTAGCATGGTAAGCGCACATTTTTTGAAAAATGTTTAAAACTATTATTATTTGTGTTTTTTGTCGTGTCATGTCTCATAGTACACCTCATTTTATTTATTGCCCAGATTTCGGAAACACCCTGTATATATATCATGAACAGAGTGTGCCCGAAATTGTGGCGTTAAATGAAGTGGGCAATAAGAAAATGAACAATATAAAACGAAAAGATTCCTAAGCAAAATCAAAGTATTTCGAGCCATTTCATGGCTTCTCAAGGTATTTCATGGCATTGCAAAGAATTCCATGGCATTGCAAGGAATTTCAAAAGTATTTCAAGGATTTTAAGGCATTTCATTTTATTTCATGTCATTCCAATATATTTCAAAGCATTTCAATACATTTCAAGACATTTCAAGGCATTTCAAGGCATTTCAAGGTAATTCAAGATCAAGATATTTCATGGCATTTCAAGGGACTTCAGAGCATTTCAAAGATTTCATGACATTTCTTGGTATTTCAGAAATGGCATTTCTTGACCTGTTCCAGCATTTCCTTAGTGGTAACCCCCTCGATATCGAGATATCGGTAAATATCGATAATTATCGATATATTTAGACTTATCGATAATATGTGAAATCTAAGATCGCGCAGAAATTCGGATACTTCAAAGTGACTTGCGAACCCAACTCGTCAACTAAATTTTGTACATACTCGGTATAGATCTCATAAAGAACTGGTAATTATTTGAAATAGTGACAATTTGACGAATCTCAATAATCTCATAGCATGTGGTGTAGGCATAATAAAAAAATGGCAATGTATGTACCGAGGTATGTACACTCTTCTTCAGTGAACATGTCGCGGTTGGACGGTATAAGCGTTCTTACTGCAGCGGCGATTGAGAGAGCTGACACCGTTAATGTGCGACATGTTCTCTGAAGACGAGTGTACCTAAGTAGGTAATTTTCGGTCAACGATTTATTTAGTTTGGGCTTCCTTGAGCAGTTATCAACCTTTAAAATGTCCAGACATGATTCGACCGTTTGTTTATATTATCATTATTTATTAATTCACGATAGACTATCCGTACCGATAAGAAACGACTGAGCGCCGCCTCAAAAGGTTCGTTTCGAAAATAGCGTGAATTTGTTTATGTAGGAACTCACGTTTTCTTCGCATTGTTTACAAACATTAGAGCTCATTAAATCGAGAGTTCAAGCGTAAACCAATATGTTGGGTCTTGAACACATTTCGAAATAACTATACCGAAGATTTCTCAACAAAAAACGTCCGAACATACTGACCGATTGCAGAAAGTCGGCACCGTTATGGGAAAACTATGGAACGCCGTTTTATTTTTTATTCGACATGGACTGAATGTTCCATTTCAATGTTACTTATTTTTCATTCTAGTTGACATAATTTTAATAGAATATATTTCATGATCGGAATTGGTATTCGCATTGCTAATAGCAATTCGAATACAATATCTGATGCCACATGTACTTATTAATCTTTATTAAATTTCACTTGCAACTATGCAAGTTGATTTTCATGACACAATGATATTTAACAACGTTCCACATGGCATTCGAAGAAATACAACTTGAAACGATTGCATATTGAAAAATGAATTTCTATTACACATGCATTTTTATGGAACATTGAATTATATTGCATCTGTAAGAAGCAAACTCTTCACATGCCATGAAAATACAAGTGACAAAACAATTCAAGTAACATGGAAAACTACTGGCGCCCTCTCTGGTGGGAAAGAGGAATTTTTTTTTTCTCAGAAGCGGTGCTAGATGGCGCTACTGTTTTTTTATAACACTTTGATTTGAATGTCAGTTACATTTCCATTCCAAGTTAATTTTTTTGCTATACGGAAGACTCGTGGTACCAACATGCAATGGAAATTGATGTGCCATAACATATATAATAGATACTTTTGTACTCGCATTCTCATTCTACTCTGATTTCTATGTAACATTACTTCTCATTCAACTTTAATTTTATTTCTGCTTTCATTTTTCTGCTACTTCAATATCCATTGCATATAAGCTGTCGCAACCGTTCATATGCAATTGAAATCAAAGTCCCATTTGGATTCGACTTAGTTAAAATGTCCCTTCGATGTCAGTGAGGCCAAAGTGTAATGGAAACGCAAGTGACAAAAGAATTGAATAACATTCGAATGCCATATGAATTTTCATGTTACTTCGATGTCATGTAAATAAAAATGCAAGTGACATAAGAATTGAAATGCATTCGAATGCGACTTGATTTTTATTCTACTTTGATGTCCGCGATCGCAAAGTGTAATAGAAATTCAACTGGCAAAAGAATCAAATAACATTCGAATGCGACTTCATTTTTATTCTACATTGATGTCCGCGATCTCAAAGTGTAATGGAAATTCAACTGGCAAAAGAATCAAATAACATTCGAATGCGACTTCATTTTTATTCTACATTGATGTCCGCGATCTCAAAGTGTAATGGAAATTCAACTGACAAAAGAATTATATCACATTTCAAATGCGACTTGATTATTATTCTACTTTGATGTCCGCGATCGCAAAGTGTAATAGAAATTCAACTGGCAAAAGAATCAAATAACATTCGAATGCGACTTCATTTTTATTCTACATTGATGTCCGCGATCTCAAAGTGTAATGGAAATTCAACTGGCAAAAGAATCAAATAACATTCGAATGCGACTTCATTTTTCTTCTACATTGATGTCCGCGATCTCAAAGTGTAATGGAAATTCAACTGGCAAAAGAATCAAATAACATTCGAATGCGACTTGAGTTTTCATGTTACTTTGATGTCTGTGACTGCCAAGTGACAAAAGAATGAAATATCATTCTATTTTGACTTGAATATCCATGGCATAGGTATACAAATTCTTAATTGCAATGCGAATATTCATTCTTATTCTACTTCGATACCTACGACAACCAACGACACACGACGTATCGAAACAGAATGGAAAACAAGCACGCCGTTTCATTTTTAATTCTACTTGGCCTTCATGTGCCATTCGAATTAAGTTCTCAAAGGCGTACGAAAATATTTTATATAGGTAGGTGCCTATTTCGGATTGAAAATATTTTATTAAAATCATGTGTTCATTCCTTGATTGAGCAATACCTAGGTAGGCTACCTCCATCAACGGTTCATTGATTTTGAAAAAAGTGTGATATTGTGGGCGTACCTGCCAATTTTTTTTAGGGATAAAGAATAAAAGTGGAATTATTTTATAATCAAATATGAAAAATAGTCGTTACACGTGTCGAATAGGTTTTCGAGATTCGAATATACAGGGTGATTCAAAAGTAAGCGGCATCCTTTCAGAGGCGTATTCCTTGCATGAAAATAAGGCAAAAAGTTCCTATTGATAAGGATCCGAAAATGCTTCCTAAGGGAGCTACGGCCCTTTGAATAGGACACCTCAAAGACGGTTTTTTCTCTATAACTTTAAAATCCTTCACAACAAATTTTTAAAAATTGGTGTACGGCATAAACATTCGATGGTAAATAGGACTCCGTATTCGAAATAATTTCCAAACGAAATCACAGTAACCTGAATATCCGGAGAAGAAGGGATATTTTTACACTTACCCTCTCCCGCATGTGACGCCCCTGAATGAAATTCTGAAATTTCGAATACGGAGTCCTATTTACCATCGAATGTTTATGCCGTACACCAATTTTTAAAAATTTGTTGTGAAGGATTTTAAAGTTATAGAGAAAAAACCGTCTTTGAGGTGTCCTATTCAAAGGGCCGTAGCTCCCTTAGGAAGCATTTTCGGATCCTTATCAATAGGAACTTTTTGCCTTATTTTCAAGCAAGGAATACGCCTCTGAAAGGATGCCGCTTACTTTTGAATCACCCTGTATATATTTGCTGGGTAGATATGTACAGGGTGTCTCCTTATATTTCGACCCCTACCTATACAGCTTCAACTATATGAGGTGGAAAAAAAACTTCAAATAGTATGAAAGTTGTATGGTTTCAACTTTCAACTGTACTATCTTTTGCCACTTGTTTGTTTTGTGTTCTGATATCAATGACATTCTGTTGTTTCCACGGTCATCTAAATGTTATTGACAATTTTGATTTTTGTTTTAAATAAGCTAAATAAGTAAGTGAAAACGGCTAAAGGAAACACTAGCAAACTATATATATTTGTAAACAGGAAAAAATATCTTTCACTAGAGTTGAAAACATACAGGGTATTTTATTCAAAAAAATATATTTGGACTCATTTCATCAATTTCGCGATGCGCATCTGTTCGTTTGAGGAGAGCCAAAAGATAGTACAGATGAAACCCTACAACTCTCATATTTGAATTTTTTTCTACCTCGTATAGTTGAAGCGGTATGTAGGGGTCAAAATTTAAAGCCACCCTCTGTACTACAGTGCTTTCATTTCAATTTGCCCTACTTTTGAAGAGCTGTGAAATATTTATTTTCGGCAACCGTCCGGGATGTACCTACTTCCCGGACGCTTTTTCTTTGAGAAAGTAGCATTTCCAGGCCTAGTCCGGAAAGTACCCAAGTAGGTACTTCCATTTTTGTTGGGTGTTGAATGAATAAAAGTAAATGATGAATTATCACAATCTCAACATATCTAGAATCGCAGCAGCAGCAGTTCGTTGTAACCAGTGGAATACTAAGTGCTGTTTTACTATATCAAGGAAAAAGCAGAAGGAAATCAAGGAGATGGTGGATTAGGCCATGAATGAAACCTCTGTGTGGTAATCTTTATTTACCTCTGGAGAATTCCTTAGTGCAAGCCTTGTGCAATTGACTCTCAATGTTGTGGCAATCATTTGAGAATGGATAATGAAGATAAAACGGAGAAGAAGAATTTCTGAGGCTATTTTAAGTGTTGAATCCACGTCTTTTTATTGTATCCAATGAACTGTATACTAACGTAGTAACGTACCTCTGGAACGGCAACGAAGCGCGAAGTGTATCATTATTAATATGGCGATACTAGCGCCTCTGTCGGAATTTCTTTTCAACTAAAACCTTATAAAAATTATAGGTGTCCCCAAGATTGTACCAACGTAACCATAGCAACTAGCCTTGAGTAAGAACACCTTCTTCTTTATAACAAAACAACTTCAGCACACATTAGAATCCATATTATTAGTAAATATATGGGTAATAGGCGAACGTAAGCAAGCAGTACGCCCCCTACCGTAATCAGCCGTAACTAACTTCTGGGTTTTGTTTACATTTTAATTTGGGACTGTCTATATACCTGACTACCACCGCGGTTGAATACAAAAATATAAACAACCGCGCGGTTTTTACGTCTTACGGCGCCGCGTAGCTCAATAAGGTGCAGGATGCACTGATCTAAGCTTTCAAAGATAGCAATGCCATTTTTTGGCTTTTCTTTAATTCCTAAGACGTGAAAACCGAGCGGTTGTTTATATTTTTGTATTCAACCGTGGTGGTGGTCAGGTAGACAGTCCCAAACTAAAATGTATTAAAATTAAAATGTAAACAAAACCCAGAAGTTAGTTACGGCTGATTACGGTAGGGGGCGTACTGCTTGCTTACGTTCGCCTATATACTACGTACCTGAGGGCATCGCGATGTAAGGAAAGTGAGGCAAATCGTTTGTGCAGGCAACCCCCAAAGTTTACGGATACCTTTCTCTCTCTAGCTCATGTTGTTTAATGGACGGTCCTCGCATTTTTTGAAAAATTTTATCATTTTTTCAGTTTATTTAGGAGTGAACGTGTGATATGCAAACATTGTGAAATAAAAAATGTATTATTGATTTTTCATTGATTTTCAGGTGAAATTTTGACTTCTCTTACAGAGGAGGGGAAATAAAATGAGAAAAAAATTTGGGATGCACATACTTATTCAAATTTCACTGCCTATTTGATGTACTACTTATATATATATTATAGTAGACCTACAGACTAGACCGCTAGGTGGTTAATATTTGCCAACTGCATCTATCCATTGAAGTCGAATAATTATCATCATGCAAAATGAATAGATGAAATCACAAGTGAGAAAGTTATCCATTTGAAATTCATGAAGATATCAACCTTTGGTATATTGCAAAGATGAACAGAACCAGAGTCTGGGATCGTCTACAAATAGATAATACAAAAATACATGATTGTAATAAACAACACAACACAAGGATAAACCAGCTGTGAACAAGAGCACAACAATGAATAAAAAAACAACTCTAGGAACTATGAACAACAAAAACTGGATGAGCTTTAATTAACACTGCTTACAATGAAGAGAATATAATAAGATAAAACAACAGATAGATGAATTTTATCACTATATTTCTCAAGTTCTCACAAGGAAACAGAATTAGAAATTCAAAATTCAACTTAATATATTAATTTCGTCATATTGACGATATTTTATTTATTCATGGCCTTGAAAATTATGGAAATTCATCACAGGGCCACAGAACTGCACTAAATGACCGATGAAGCTGCCACCTACAGGCGAATTTTGAAGTATGACCAATCTTAAGAATCGATCCACACATTCTAAAGAAAAACAAAAGAGTAGAAACACCAGGGTTATTTACATCATTATGCGGACATACAGCCATGTTATGTTTTATTTTTGTTTTTATTTCTACATGAAGAGCTTGCCTAGTGGCAAGTCCGGCTTTATCACCATACTCTTCACTGGTTTCTGGTTAATAATAATAATAATAATAAACGTCTTTATTACCTTTATCGACAATTTCGGTTACAGAGAAAAACTTACAGAAAAAATATAAATTACAATGAAAGTAAAGGGCGAAGTTCAATTTACAAGGTGATTCAAAACCCTCTTGTAACATGTTCTCATTTATTTATTTGTCGCTTGACTATCGGCCACAAGCGTATAAGGACTCCGTCAGTCCACTATCTTGTCCGTCAGTCCACTATCTTGTCCGCTAGTCGGATATATCACTGCACTTGTATGTACTCCCTTTATCCGATAAATCCGTCATCATCCGGCCTGGGTACCAGCGTAGAGATAAAGGGGTACTTTTATAGAGTTGCTAAGATAAGACCTCCTTGTCCGATAAATCCGTTATCATCCGGCCTGGGTACCGGCGTAGAGACAAAGAGGCCTGATGAAATTTACACACACTTATTAAACTTTCAATTAAATGTAATATTTTCAACTTGGAGTTGACTCCAGATCAGGTTTTTGGACTTGTACAAACATTTACTTGACTTCCGACCACGAGGACGCCGACTGTCCTCCACCACGGTCGGAAGGCGAATATCACCATTGTTATTATTCAAAATTAACAACACCAACAATACCATAACCATACCAATTCACACCAACAAAATTTAGTCCTATCAAAACAAAACACGACAAATGAAGCGATACTATGGAGTCCAATAATATAATGACTGTAATATAATGAATATTTGTCTCCATTTTCATGTGGATTTTGAACAAAAATAAGATCCCAAAGTACTTGAATTTTCGTCTGAAAGATAATTTCAGCACCCAACCGCCATTAAACATCATGAGTAAGAAAGTGACAGGTTACCGTAACTCAAGCTATCTTTGTTTTGGTTGCCCCTGACCACCCCCTGACCACAGAACACCTCGCGCTATCCTAGCCTCAAGGTTGCCACTGTTGCCAGGTTCAGGGAAATTTCTCTAGATTTAGAGATGTTGCGAGTGATCTAGGGATTCAGGGAAAACTTATGTTAAAACATCCAAATCTAGCAATTATCAAGAAGCTACATAGACGCCAGAAGGAAAGTGGAACTAAAATAGAATGTGCTGACAATATCTCGAACATTCAAACGGTATGGCCCTTCATATACTGTGGTGCAATGGATCACCTTCATTGAAAAGACCCTGGTCGTAGTGGTCGTGCGCAACGATTTTGTATAATAATATTAATAATCCTTGGGTCGTGCCTTAGTCTCGTGAGTCTCAGGACGATTCCATTGCATAATAATGAAAATCCTATTATTTTATCGTAGGTTTCTTGGGTATACCCCTTATTGATGAAATAATTTGTGATAAATCATTCATCTCGATTACTGGTCACTGGCTCTGGTGATACTGGTGATGTGGAATGGTGAGAAATAAATCAATAGGGTAAGGGTATTCCGCGGGAAAAAAATTTTTTTTTCAAATAGAACCCCCTGTATATTATTGCATATTTCGAAAGAGCTCTCTTTCCTGATTTCGAAAATATATGATGATGATGATATTCGACAAACTGTTCTGTCAAATGTAGCAGTCAAATACTTTACATAATTATTCTTACTTGGTAATCTCCTGTCTGGATAACTCCTCCTATACTTACTAACTGTTTCAGCAAGATTTTTATTAACTGAAAAATAACACTCCAAAATATCTCTTCTTTGTTGTTGACCAAATCTCAATTCACTTATTCATCATCTCATTCTATTTCAACCATAATCTTGAACCAAAGATTAATATTTGATTTTGCTGATATTTCGTCAAGCCCTCAATAGAATATATGAAAAGTAAATATTTTCGAAATCAGGAAAGAGAGCTCTTTCGAAATATGCGATAATATACAGGGGGTTCCGTTTGATAAAAATTCTCTTCTCACAAACCCTGTATATATATATAAAATGATAAAATCAAGCGGAGAACACATTTTCTAGAAAGAAACGACATCTCATTCCAGTATACCTTTTTCCAAATTTCCAATATCTTTCTTCGTTTTCGATATATCAGCTGTTAAAGTCGTGAAATACATAGTCAATCACCCTGTACAGTTGAAACTATACAACTTTCATATTCGAAGTTTTTTTCCACCTCATATAGTTGAAGCTGTAGGTAGGGGTCAAAATATAAGGAGACACCCTGTACATATATCTACTCAGCGAATATATATATATATATATTCGAATCTCGAAGAACTATTCGACACGTGTAACGACTATTTTTCATATTTGATTATAAAATAATTCCACTTTTATTCTTTATCCCTAAAAAAAATTGGCAGGTACGCCCACAATATCACACTTTTTTCAAAATCAATGAACCGTTGATGGAGGTAGCCTACCTAGGTATTGCTCAATCAAGGAATGAACACATGATTTTAATAAAATATTTTCAATCCGAAATAGGCACCTACCTATATAAAATATTTTCGTACGCCTTTGAGAACTTAATTCGAATGGCACATGAAGGCCAAGTAGAATTAAAAATGAAACGGCGTGCTTGTTTTCCATTCTGTTTCGATACGTCGTGTGTCGTTGGTTGTCGTAGGTATCGAAGTAGAATAAGAATGAATATTCGCATTGCAATTAAGAATTTGTATACCTATGCCATGGATATTCAAGTCAAAATAGAATGATATTTCATTCTTTTGTCACTTGGCAGTCACAGACATCAAAGTAACATGAAAACTCAAGTCGCATTCGAATGTTATTTGATTCTTTTGCCAGTTGAATTTCCATTACACTTTGAGATCGCGGACATCAATGTAGAATAAAAATGAAGTCGCATTCGAATGTTATTTGATTCTTTTGCCAGTTGAATTTCCATTACACTTTGAGATCGCGGACATGAATGTAGAATAAAAATGAAGTCGCATTCGAATGTTATTTGATTCTTTTGCCAGTTGAATTTCTATTACACTTTGCGATCGCGGACATCAAAGTAGAATAATAATCAAGTCGCATTTGAAATGTGATATAATTCTTTTGTCAGTTGAATTTCCATTACACTTTGAGATCGCGGACATCAATGTAGAATAAAAATGAAGTCGCATTCGAATGTTATTTGATTCTTTTGCCAGTTGAATTTCCATTACACTTTGAGATCGCGGACATCAAAGTAGAATAAAAATCAAGTCGCATTCGAATGCATTTCAATTCTTATGTCACTTGCATTTTCATTTACATTACACTCTGCTGTAGCTGACATCGAAGTAACATGAAAATTCATATGGCATTCGAATGTTATTCAATTCTTTTGTCACTTGCGTTTCCATTACACTTTGGCCTCACTGACATCGAAGAGACATTTTAACTAAGTCGAATCCAAATGGGACTTTGATTTCAATTGCATATGAACGGTTGCGACAGCTTATATGCAATGGATATTGAAGTAGCAGAAAAATGAAAGCAGAAATAAAATTAAAGTTGAATGAGAAGTAATGTTACATAGAAATCAGAGTAGAATGAGAATGCGAGTACAAAAGTATCTATTATATATGTTATGGCACATCAATTTCCATTGCATGTTGGTACCACGAGTCTTCCGTATAGCAAAAAAATTAACTTGGAATGGAAATGTAACTGACATTCAAATCAAAGTGATATAAAAAAACAGTAGCGCCATCTAGCACCGCTTCTGAGAAAAAAAAATTCCTCTTTCCCATCAGAGAGGGCGCCAGTAGTTTTCCATGTTACTTGAATTGTTTTGTCACTTGTATTTTCATGGCATGTGAAGAGTTTGCTTCTTACAAATGCAATATAATTCAATGTCCCATAAAAATGCATGTGTAATAGAAATTCATTTTTCAATATGCCATTTTTTGAAGTCATACAACTAAAAGGGTAATGTGGAATTTTACATCCAATTTTTTTGTGAATAAAAACTATATGGCCGTTTTACATTTCAATTGTTCTTAGCATCGATGTGATATTTCAAATTGTAGTACATTTCAATGGCATTTGTGAAAATGTGGACAAATTCAATTTCCATTCTATTTTCAAATTGAAACAACATTTCTACTTGGAATTGAAAAACGAAATGGCTTTCTAATTCCACTTGTTAAGAACAGTTGTCGCATATATAAAATTTTATAGATTACATTCTGCTGTACTGCATGTACCATGAAAATACATTATTCTTATTCAATCGAGAATGAAAATATTGTTTCAAATTTCTATTTGCAATTGAAATGCTTGTGGACAAAATAGAAATCAATTCCCGATAATGAAATTGAATATATTTCCCATGGAAATTGATAGGCAGGATACATTCACATTGCTATGTCCAATGCGTTAAGGTAATAAAATTACTATTAACAATGTGAATTCCAATTCTGATAATGAAAACTATTCTATTAAAATTATATCAACTAGAATGAAAAATAAGTAACATTGAAATGGAACATTCAGTCCATGTCGAATAAAAAATAAAACGGCGTTCCATAGAAAACTGAAAATTTATGTAAACATGAAATGAACTGTCTTGAAATCCAGCAAGAAATAACCGCTCAGTGTGTAACAAGTACCTACAACAATCTTTATACAAATTCAATGAAGACATGATATACAGGGTTGGGCATATGTGTGTAAACACCTAATTTCTGACTAAACCAGAAATACTTAAAATACTGCCTGTATAGGTTAATCGAGGGGGTGGTACATCCATTATTCCAGATTTTTTGGGATTTTCTCTCCTCGTTCCTATAAAATAAAAATATGAATATTATTTCAATATACGTGTAGCAGAGTAAAGACAAATCAGATGATTTGCACCAAAGTGTTACTGCGTTCAAAGAGTTTTCCGATCAGAGAGCCTGAAAGAAAAATTCACTAGCTTGTCGGAGACAATTTGTATCGAAAAAAGTTTGGAGAAGAGAAATAAAAGTATACAGAAAAGATATCAAATTTTCACTTAGCTTCGGACGTTTCGGGAATGAATCTGCTCCTGTTTTCAACATAAAAAATGGATAGTTGAATAGCAAATTCGTATTTTTCTTGCCAATTTTCAGTTCTCAGTGATAATTGGCGACGTTGGCAATCAAATTAGTTACAGGATGTTTCCAATAATTAATCTTGAGTTTACCATTTTCATAAGTACAATAATGAAGAAAAGACACATCGGCACATCGAAACTAGCTGAACATATCCTTACTAAAGATGGCAGAATGAAATGATATTAAAATCATTGGAAAAGAAGATAACCAGAACAGAACAATCACGGAATTGAATACTTCTGAACGGAGACAATAGCATTGCTTCCTGTTCAGTTGATATAGATATAGAACCCTCCAGTAATTTTTTCAATTTGACGCCAAAATCGATTTGAAGGTTATCGTACATATATACAATTGATTGTGGAGATTTATTTTATATATTTCAATAACTCTCATTCATCTAAACTGCTCAACGGTCGAAAGGTAAAATCGAAATTATTCGATAAATTTTGATTCATCATAATTTCAGACTTCCTCAACCGATTTTCAATTTCTTGGCAGTTTCTGAATGTTCATTTCATGGACTATCGAACCTTCAAAAATCAATATTGCATTCTCTCAGAATGAGATTTAACAGGATGTTAATAAAAGCTGTTCAATTCTCCAACAATTTTTTCTAATTTTATCTGAGGGGAAGAAAGCATCACACCATCTGTTTTGTTTGTTTTGGATTGTCATAATCATTATTGAAATATAAGACTTATAATAGAAGCATACTTCAATGCTTTAATTCCTATTGACTGTGTGTTTTTGTTATTCAGATTCAAACGGTGGTCAAAATACTTCATTTATACAGGGTGGTTTTCAAGAAACAACTTTGTCACTGAATTGAAAAAAGTATTTTCATCTCTCTTTCATAAATCAGATTGATCAATGCATGTACATCAGGCGATATGTATAATAATAACCTGAATTAAGAATAATTTGTATACACCAATTAACATTCACCGCATTCCACGACACGTCATGTATGAGCAAACTTCTCATCAATTATAACAAGAACAAGAAAAAATTGCAGTACAGAATTATTATCGTCTTTATTAAACGTCAGAAAATGTTGATAATTTGTGTAAAGGCAATAGCGAGGGCAATAGTGAACAAGTAAACAAGATGCTGAAAAGTGATGACATTCTCATGACGTTTTCACCAGCTGGAGCAAGCAAAAAATAGCGTTGTTGAAAGTTGTTTTCTTTTCATCTCTGCTCCAGTTCAATTCACATGCGTGAATGGTTCTTCATTTTTGGTTTTGTTTGAGTAAGAATTGATCTCATTGTATTTTCAGTATTGAACACGAAATGATTTTTTGGGAAAATTCTTACTTTTCCGAGAAAATCGAAAACACTTTGAAAATTCATTGTAGCTGATAGTAATTTATTTTATTTTTCTATTGTTAACTATTTTGTTAATAAACAGTAGAACCTATTTATTTCTGAGGTTATTTTTTCGAAAACGTCTGAACTTTCTCAAAGAGTATGCTATATTGGAGAATACCCATTCTTTCAACATTTAGCTTCGATGTTTCAATTTGGAATATCGGAAGCACAATGAATACAATTAACTAAACAATAAAAATAGTAGATACCCATTAGAAGAAAACCTCTCACATTTCGTGGTAAAACTGCTGAAAATTGCATAAACAAAAAAATTGGCGGAATAATTGATGCAATTACTCCGCCACTGCATTTTAGAACAACAATTTTAGAACAATTACTTCCCAAGCCCCTGAATAATAGTCCAAAATATTCTCAAAATGTTTAAATTGGGCAAAAAAAGTTAGGTACGTGTACAAACTTTGATTATTTCATCACAAAGACTTTCGAAAATATTTTCAAGAAACTTTTGATGGCGTTACACACCCATTTGAGGGGCCACTGCTTCTATATACACTTTTTCATCATTTTTTTTTCAAGAATCTGCAGTTAAGAACTTTCAATGTAAATCCAAGACACCCTGAGTAAAACTGCATTTATCATGCGATGGTTTTTTTTTCTCGAAAATTGTGTTTGGTACTTGAGTATTTTTGTCTGAACAACACGAATTTGATGATGAAAATGTGAACAAAACTATTTAGGGAGATATTTCAAGAAAAAGTTCGAAATTTCGCCTTCTTGTTCTTGGATGCATTTACAGCTATACTTGCTCTTCTTATTTTGTCATTGGACACTTTATATACTCATGATGTACTTCAATGTCACATTTTTATATAGGAAATTCAACAGGAAATATGATTTTTATGGCGAGTTTTTCATATTTAGTGAACAAGCATACCAGATGACGGCCATTTAATCAATAGCCAATCCAAATACGAGATGTCAAATGTCAACAGATTGCACACGCCATTATTTTGAATGATATATTCTTCCTTCTTTTCACTATATGAATTAAATCACAAGAAAATCATATCTCTAGTTTACTCATATAATAGAACAACATGTGTCATATATTGTGATATAAATAAATTGTCCAATGATGAAAAAAGAAGGGCAAATTGTTCTAAATGCGATCCAGAAGGTGAAACTTGTGATTTAATAGTGAAATATCTCGATAAATAGTGGTTTGTTCACATTTTCATTATCAAATTCGTGTTTTTCAGACAAAAATACGTGGGTACCAATAAAAATTTTCGAAAAAAAAACCATCGCATGATAAATGCACGTAAATGTAGTTATACCACACCCTGTATCCCTGTATTTACTGTTATTTGATGGATCGTTTTATCCGAAAAACTTCATAGAACTCTTGAAAAATCTCGTGAAAAACGTACCTAATATCAAAAAAATTTCGAGTGTCGCCTGTCGTCATAGACAGGGTTGGGCTGATTTAAATCAATTGATTTAAATCAAGATAAAAATCATGATTTAAATCAAGTGATTTTAAAAAAAAAATCACAATTTAAATCAAAACAATAATTTCGAGAACATTTATTATTTATTTGAATAATAAAAAATATTCAACTGAAATAAAATAGTAAAACCCCTAAAAAAACTGGATATTGAAACATATACATTTACAGGCTACAGGAATTTTCTTGTACAGACATGTCGGTCGACCCACATCGTCCTACTGAGAATGGCTTTCTTTGTGAATTATATTTTGTTTCAATTTTATAATACTCAAATTCATGAAATACACAAAATTAAAATAGTTTTGAGTTAAAAAATGGACATGAATGTTGACAGGTACCTATATTTATCGCGCATTAAGACCAAAATCAAAAAAAATCAAAAAAATCAAAAAAATCATGATTTTTTTATTTAAATCAATGATTTTTGATTTTTTTTTTTTAAATCAAGATTTGACCAACCCTGGTCATAGATAGCAGTTATTTTTTTTTATTCGACAGTGGAGACACGCTTCAGCGGTCTGGGTAGGTCGGCGACTTCCTATCCATTTCGCATTGTCAAAATTCGTTCTGGCGTGAACACTTGCTTGAACACAGTGCTCATCTTGCAACGAAAACGTTAGATACTGTCATTAGAAATAGTACAAACAAGTGTGAATAGTGACATACTTCGCGGCAAAATCAAGAAAAAATAACTATGAAGAGACCAAAAGATATCGCATAAATATTGATTGGAACTATTTTAATACCTTAATAACAAAATCGTAAACTCACCTCGTTCGGCTCGGATAATTCGAAGAGGTCCAATCGGTTCGCATTCCATTGATTGATGACGTTTCGCAGGGCCTCTCTTTCGAGGGCCCTGCGGTCGTTACTGTTGCCGTGCATGCTACCACACCTGAA
The DNA here is from genome assembly GCA_918026855.4 of Phaedon cochleariae. Classification (NCBI taxonomy): domain Eukaryota; kingdom Metazoa; phylum Arthropoda; class Insecta; order Coleoptera; family Chrysomelidae; genus Phaedon; species Phaedon cochleariae. Next base: position 1,963,644 of record OU896716.1, read on the forward strand.
ACGAAAACAACTGCATTGTTATGTGTCTGAAACATGTTAGTTGATACATGTCTGGTACATATTATTCGATACGTATCTGATACATGTCAGTTGATACGTATCTGATACATGTCAGTTCATACATATCTGATACATGTCGGTTGATACATATCTGATACATGTCAGTTGATACGTGTCTGATACATGTCAGTTGATACGTATCTGATACATGTCAGTTGATACGTATCTGATACATGTCACCAACTCAACGGGGCTTATAAAATGAATGAAACACTCAATTTGTACTGAAGAAACGACGTCTATTTTTGAAATTTCATGTGGTTTCAAGATATGCATAAAACTTTTTGAGATAAGGATGTCGATGTCCATGATACATACCTTGGTAATCGAAATCATAATACAGTTCTTAATACACAGCGACAGAGTCAAATTTGTAGTGTTGCATTAAATGACTTCAGAACTGTATTTTAAACCCACCTGAATAATACATTCCTTACACATCATTTTGATAAGAACAATAATATTTCCATTGAATATTGATTTTTTATCACATTGGATATGTGGGAAGTTACACAACTGAAATATAATTATCAATTCTTTTAGTCATTATCAAAATGATGACCTCAATTCATCAGCATTGTTCTTTTAACAAAATCGAACAAAAACCCATCACAAGGTCACAAAATCATTCGTATTTTTGATATGGTCATTAATACTAATAATGATCAACAATCATGTTAAGCGGGAAAGTCATGAATAGGACATAATGTTTACGCAAAAATAATACCATACAACGAAAGAGTTTTTAGGCTGAAAGTAGTTTCCTCATTCTAGAATCAATAAAAAACAACCCATAACGAAAAAAATTTGAATGTTTCACAAGACCCCTTACTCGCAATATCATCAACAAAAGACACAATAACAACAAATCTGTCAATCCACAGTTCCCCAATAGAAAAATCGAAACCGAATGAGAATTGAGAATAAAAGAACGCAGATACAATGCCTCCTCTGACAGGTTATCGTCAAAAGGCGAAAATCTCATATGGATAGCCACTTCCCTTGTCAATCAACAGTGGCGTCGAAAGATCTTATCCAAGAAGAACAAATTGCACCCCCTGGTCAAGCCTCTTCAATACGAATTATCCAGATTCCGAATGAAATGAGTCATATCCTTCAGAAAATATTGAAACTGAGAGTATATCTAGAACGACTTGTGAGAAAAGAAAACAAAAGTTATACATGGCCATTTCAACACGAATTATTCTTGCATAATGATGAGGCGTAGAAAACCGAAACAGTAGAATTTTGCGTTGAAATTCGGTATATAGGGTCAAAAATTAATGTCTAAGCAACTTTTTTCAATAACTTTTTTCGGTGTCTCCAACGCCAAGCACAATATCGAAAATTTGCTTTTTCGCGGGATCGTAGTAGGCTGTCACTCGGACTGAGTATAGCAACAAGTGCGGCCCATGAAGGCCCTACTTCGCCTACACGAAAAAAAAAAAGAATTTGTTGTATCAACTAAATATATATGCTTGAATTATTCTTGTTGGACTGAGCAATTTTTTCTTAAATAACAGATACATTATGATTATTTTATAGAAGCAGTATGTTTAAATCAAGACTTTAGTTTTATTGAATCAACAGTATGATATCAATAGCATCAACAAGATATATGGTTCTGGAATTACTACATTCGAAGAATATAAGTAGATAGTAAATATGGATAATTCCTGGAATAAAAAAAATAAAAAGATCAACAGACATATAATGAAGGACATGAGGAATAAATAAATTATAGTAAATAATATCTTCAAAACAACATACAAGTTTTCTTATTCCGATGTAGCAATGAACTTGTTTCGAACGGATCATTTGCTTGAATAGAGCAACGAAACATATAATATCAACGAAATATTTTGTTCATTCAACATCGAGTTGAATTTTCGATACTATAGATGTCGGTCTTTTCAATTCGTCTATGCCTGCCTCGAATTCATTATATACGTGAAGCATGATTCTTCGTGTTTGAAATATCAGCAGGATAAATCAAACTTGGGATGCATTGCAAGCCGAAATGCTAGAAGACTACTAGTTTCCTAGTTTAGTTGTTTGTTCTATTGATGTGGAATTTCAGAAAATTCCCGAATCAATACTGAATTGAAATACAGAATATCTTGAATCAACGAAATATTTCATCGAATCAACAATATATTTCATTGAATCAAGCAAATATTTAATTCAACCAAATATTTGATTGAATCAACATCTTGTCAAAAAGAATTGAACAAAATCATTGTTTGAGCCAATTCAATGTCTCTTCATAAACAATGTATGGATGTGCTTGATTGAATAAGATCTAGAGTTCATGCAAGACCTATTTACTTGATTCAAACTTCAAATTAGTATACTGAATCAAGATATAGATTCAGTAATCTCAAGATTATATTTTGTCGGGTATATATGACACTTTCATTTGCTTCATTCAATTAAATTTTGCTTAATTCAACGATTCCTTTTTTTCAAGGTGGATGTCACAGTGATGTCCGATTTGATATTTGAAATTGAATGTCGTGGAGATTACTTAGTGCTTCTTCCATCGAATATTATTGTAGAATTTTCTTTTTACCAACTTTGGTTCAATTATGTACCTCGAATGGTTCCCTGTGTGCTTCGAAACGAAATATCCTTATTGAAATATTAAATGAGAAGACGATTAGTTTCCAATAACATGCCTATCAAAATAATTATTAATCGATATATTTTCCGCGAATCGATTTTATTCCACATCTCAGTGAAAAGAGGGGGTTGAGTCAATGAACTATCATGAAACATGAACAAATAGTTTGGCGGAAAATAACGTAAAGAATATTAAATATGAAAAAGAGTAAGTATTCCACATTAATGTATATCTACTCTCGAATAATTTTCAGATGATCCCTAAATAATGATCCGGGACCGTCACTGACCAGTGAATGATATTTCGAAAAATGGAGCAAACAATGCAACGGTTTCTCACGACTACTTTCTATCGATTCGCTTTATCCTGTGAAACAGGAAAAGATTCTCTGATAGCCCAGAGATTACCAAAGAATAATCCGAAATTATGATTTTTTGTATGTACTATATATTATTATCATACACATGAATATCGGAAAGATATATCGTCGAACTCGAAACACCATAATGTATACCTGGCAACGCAATTTTTCCTTAAATATATTCTGTTGTCGTTCGAAATAATATTCGATCGTTTGGACTAATATTTTGCTATCGCGACCGATTTCTGACCAATGGAACTATATTTGGGAAGGATTTTTGGCAAATAGAATCGAATTCAGGAAGTATGGGTCGATATTTCACCATATTTGGCCATTGGAAATGATATATAGTTGGCCTTTAGAACCTATATTAGGACGTATCGTATAGACTGATATTTTTTGGCAAGTAGAACAGATATGCTGGGAAGTATAGACACATACTTGGAAATCGGAACCGATATTTGGTGATTGGTATAATAATCTCAGAATATATAGACCGATAATTGACCATTGAAACCTATACTCAGTTATTGGAAACGATATTTGGCTATTAGCACCAATATTTGGATGTATTAACCGATATTTCCTCATTGGAACCTATATTTGACCCTCGATTTGACCATAGAAATCGATATTTGGTTAGTGGTTACCGATTTCGGGACATATATGAACCGATATTTAACCATTGGAACCTACAGTTGGACACTGAAAACGATATTTGGCTGTATGAACCAATATTAGGAAGAATGGACCGATATTTGCTCATTGGAACCTACATTTTGGCCATTCAAATCGATATTTGGCTAATGAGGCCAATTGCAGGATAAATATGAACCGATATTCGACCATTGGAACCTATAGTTGGTTATTGAAAATCATATTTGGCTACTAGAACCTATATTAGGAAGTATGAACCGATATCTGCTCATTGGAACCGATATTTGCTCATTGAAACCTATATTTGGCCATCGAAACCAATATTTGGCTAATTAGGGGGATTTCATGACATATATGAACCGATATTCGACCATTGAAACCTATAGTTGGTTATTGAAAACCATATTTGGCTACTAGAACCTATATTAGGAAGTATGAACCGATATTTGCTCATTAGAACCTATATTTGGCCATTGAAACCAATATTTGGCTAATGAGGAGGATTTCATGACATATATGAACCGATATTCGACCATTGAAACCTATATTTGGCCATTGAAACCAATATTATAGCTATAAGAACAGATATTAGGAAGTATGAACCAATATTTGATCGTTGGAACCTATATTTGGTGATTGGAAACAAAATTTGCTTATTATGATCGATATTAAGAGGGGTTTAACCCTATGAGCGATCATTGGGGAAACAAGGAACGGCAGAAATCAAAATACTCGAAGCTCGCTAAATAAATTCAAGATTTTTTTTCACGGATCGTTTCTAGAAGGTTGGATCTAGGCATCTCTCGGAGTACTTTTTCAAATTTTTGAAAAAAAATAGTCGAAAAAAATTCCAGAAAATTGACCAGATTCACTATTTTTTTTCTCACTAGGTATATATATTTTTTGAAAAGTACTTCGAGAGATGCCTCACTTATACATTTATCTTCGTTGTCAAAAAAATTCGCAAGGATCCATTCAAAATATCACCATCAAAAGTGATTTTTGCTGGACCTCTGCAGACGCAATTTTGGATCATTTTTCTTCACTGATACGAGCGCCCTCACACGAATATGCACTTCTACATGGATACTATGAATGATTGAATGAATAGTGAATTCATTCATAAAAAGTAGCACTGAAGCTATTCAGAAAATTTTAGCACTGGAGATGAAACCAAAAGAAGTTTTAGATGGGTTGATTGAATTTTTGTATACGACGTATAGGTACGTTTATTAGGTAACCCATATAATAAAAATACGTATGGTTTGCAGGTAGGACACCAATTCCAATAATTTCAAAATGCGAATATAAGGAATGCCCGAAGTTCCATCATATTTATTCTAGGTAATAACTGGTATTATATAATATACGAGTTACATATATTTTAATATTCTTGTCAACATTAAGAATTTGCCTTCTGGAAATAGATAAACAGAGAAATCTCACATTGAAGAATAATAGTTTCGCTCCAGGTGACTCACCCAATTAGCTGATAAAAGATTGAACATGTTTGGCAAGCAGCAAGCGATGGACATAAAGGCGGTGAGCATAAAAGCGGCGGACATAAAGGGTCCGAAAATCCTGGAATTCGTGTTATACCATAGACGTTATACACGGGGGATTGGAATATTGTTTTCGTTCAGTTTACTTCAGTATTCCGACAGTGACATTTGCGTTTTTAAATATTTGTGCATTATTTGTATGAGCAAAAGTTATAATGCCGAGAAGTAATTATCGAACTGGTAATAAATACCGCAGAAGACAATCTGTCAGAATATACCTCGCAATGATGAATGTTGGCAAAATAAAATGTAATCGAAATAGTTGATAGTAGATTCGAAAGGAATATGGAGATTACAAATTGAAGTTGTTTCTGTAATATATACAGTCTCAGGTTTAGCTCGTCTAACTTTGACTATCGAAAGCAAAAATTGAAATATTATACACGTATTCATTTGTTTTGTCGTGGAGACACTTGTTTTCTTTATACGGGGTGTTCGAGGTCGCATGAATTTTTGGTTTTTATTTTTTATTTTTGTTGAAACCAAACCTATAGATTTGACATTCGGTAAGCACTTTTCTATCTGTTATATATGAACTGTCCCTATCCTTCTTATTTTCCTTGTTATTCGAAATAATTTTACTCTACTATGCATATACAGGGTGTTATTTAAGTACGTGGCCAAACTTGAAGGGGTGATTCTTTGAGTGATTCTAAGACGAAAAGTTCATATAAACATAGGTCCGGTAATGCTTCGTTTTCAAGATACAGGGTGTCAAAATTTTTAAAAGAAATCGTTTTTTTCGTAAATATCTTAATAACCCTTCAACCGATTTTATTGAAATTTGGCAGTGTTATTCAAGGTCGTAAAGGGCTAATTTAATCCTAACTATATCAAAATTATCATGTCCAGTGGCGTCCCGGAAGGCACTGTAACCAATATTTTCGACAGAAAAAATGTGCGCCACTAATTTTTTTGCAATTTTTGTATTTGTTTCACATTGAGCAACTGAAATTACAACTTTTTTATATCCAGAATATTTTTCGTATCTTGCTTTGTTTTTGAGAAAAAACATAAAAATCACTTCATTGCACATCCCTGTGACAACACAATAAAACATTTCAACTACTAAACCATCAAAAACTGGGGTCTTACTAATATTTTTTCATATTAATACTCTATTCTAGTCTTGGAATTTTCTATCAAAATTAATGCAATGAAAAAACAAAAAATATGTATGTATGAATTGCAGCACTTGCCTTCGGCTCTTGGCTTCGGCTCGTCACAGGGATGTGCAATGAAGTGGTTTTTATGTTTTTTCTCAAAAACAAAGCAAGATACGAAAAAAATTCTAGATATAAAAAAGTTGTAATTTTAGTTGCTCAATGTGAAACAAATACAAAAATTGCAAAAAAATCAGTGGCGCACATTTTTTCTGTCAAAAATATTGGTTACAGTGCCTTCCGGGACGCCACTGGACATGATAATTTTGATATAGTTAGGGTTGAATTAGCCCTTTACGACCTTGAATAAGACTGCCAAATTTCAATGAAATCGGTTGAAGGGTTAATAAGATATTTACGAAAAAAACGATTTCTTTTAAAAATTTTGACACCCTGTATCTTGAAAACGAAGCATTACCGGACCTATGTTTATATGAACTTTTCGTCTTAGAATCACTCAAAGAATCACCCCTTCAAGTTTGGCCACGTACTTAAATAACACCCTGTATAACAATTTTATAACCTAAATGTTTATCTTACATCAAATTATCATTCGAATTGAATATTGAATGGTTCACGTACACGAAAGATATTGAAACAAATGAAAAACACAAAGTGTGGTGAAGAAATAATAATGATTTTTCATTAGCTTCGATCCACCCACAAGCGTCCCAATAAAAAAAAATCTGACGAGTTCCATGTCAGAGGGCTCGAAAAAGAATAACATCGTAACTCCCATTGGGGGTGACGATAACACCCAGTTTTTTCAATGGATAAGGACTGTTCATATTGCCGATAGAAAAGTGCTCACCGAATTTCAGATTGCTAGGTTTTGTTTCAACTGAGACAGAAATTAAAAACAAAAAATGTATAATTAAAACATGTTTCTCCATGACAAAACAGAAAAATACGTATCTAATATTTTGAGTTTTGCTATCGATTGTCAAAGTTAGACGAGTAAAACCTGAGACACCCTGTATATGGCGTTGTTTATTACACAATATAAATTCTGCTTATACAAACCAAAAAATTCCACTCATGTAATAGTTATTTTTCTTCCCCTGTAACAATGCATTTTGATATTCCATTTGCATTTGTCGTCAATCAATAAATTTAATCATGTATAGGTGAGTGCAAGTTATTCGAATAGCAGTATTTTTCTGTAAAAAATTCCCTATCTTGAACTGTTTTTGCTGCCTTTCTATTATTCAGATTCGCACTTTCGAATTATATTTTTGCAGTTGAGTTGATACATACCACTAATTTATGCTCATATAGGGTATACCGGGTATATTTTTTTGAAAACTTCTCACCCCTACAATATTTAACATTTTTGAGGGGCTGGCGGCTGGCATCAGTGAAGGCAAAGGGGATGAAACGAGCAAGGTGATTTTTACGTGAAAACATGCCCTCCTCATAGTTATTAGTGTAGCGGGACACAAGGTGAATGTAATCAAAAAAAATTTTGGAAGTAGAAAGATATCAGACCCTCACTATCCTATCTAGAAACAATTGACTACTTTTTTCTATGGTACCGAAAAAAGTTATAAACGAACAAACTCAAAAATTACAAAAAAAAAATCTACTTCGCATGTAAATGTATAAACCTTTGTGACTTGGAGACTACATAACTTAGATGCCTCAACTTCTCATCATTTTGTTGAGGATATGATGAAGATTCGATCGGATCGATCCATGGTATATAAACTGGCAAAATTGAGTTTTTCATATGTGAAAATAAATTTTTTGTCACGCATCACATGAGTAATTTAGCATTAACACCTCTTCAATTGATAATAACTTTCTTTGTCACGATATGAATTTCAATTCTTTTCTCCCATCTAGATAGATTGAAGTGTAATGAACAATTTGTTTCGAATGAACTTTTCGCACGTTTCAAAAATAAACTTTTTATAGCGCTTTGAGTGATTACGTACAACTTTAGATAGGTCATGCACAGTGAGTGAGACAGAGTGCGATAGATACTGGTGCATGAGTGCGGAACGAAGATGAAATAATATCAAGAGCTCCATCCACAGATATGATGAATATAATAGATTTATATCGATAAATTTACATATTTGCTCGCTAAGAATGTCAATTTTAATATAAAACATTGAATCTAACTAAAATTTATCACACATTCCTCTCAAAGACTCTGAAAAAGTGTTTTATCATACCATATTGGTATACTATAGTTTTTCCAGCTGTATAATGTTGATCAATTTTTCTGGGGACTCATGTTTGGAAAATTCTAGCATCTCCCAATAGGTATCTTCTTGGTATTTTTTCTTTACCATTTTCACTTCGTTGCCTTTGAAGTGAATTATTTTGGGACCATATTGATGAACTGAAGTTATTTACCTACATATTCAACCAAGAACGCTCCTTTCTCCATTCCCAAATGAGACAGTTATCCTCCCCGAATCTTTACTGTTTGTTCTTGTCTAGAGCACGTAAACGCCGCTGTATCGTTCTCACTCGTGCGCTCGGATGGCCTCTTACGCATTAGACAATAAATGCTTCTACAAAGTTCATTTTTGAAACGTGCGAAAAGTTTATAGGAAACAATTTGTTGCTTATATTTCAATCTATCGAAAGATATCATAAAAATCGAAATTCATATCGTGAACTAAAAAGTTATGATGAACTGAAGAGATGACAATGGAAATTTTTTCGCGAATTCTGTACAAAATGATACATTTTGGATCGAAAAATAATTCAATTTCCCAACATATTATATATGAATCGAATCTCCAGAATATGCTTGATCAAATTATGAAAAGACTACGTATATAAGTGTTATAATTGCGAAGTTACAAAGGTTTATATATTTACGCGCAAAGTTATTTTTTTCTTAAATTTTCGAGTTTGGTCGCCTATAACTTTTTTCGGTACCATAGAAAAAAAGTAGTCAAGCTGAAATATTATGTAATAATCATATATATTCAAGGTGGTGAAGGTCCTATATCTTTCTACTCCGAAAAAAAAAAGTCTGTAAGGAAGGGGATTGTGCCTCGTTCTCCTCTATACACTAGATGTATATTGCCTAAAGCCCTAAAGCACAACTTGTACGCTGTGCCTGTGGGTATTCGGAGAATTCAGCGACCGCAGATGCATAGGGGTAACACTCAAGGCCGCTTTTACTATAAATGTTGAAATATTTTACGCTAGAATGAGTTGGAGTGAGACACTAGACGACTTCCTTCGTTATCGGGCCCCGCCTCCTTCGGACAGGATTTTTACTTCCCCCTTTACACCTTAGATAAAGTTTGACCTCTTTCAGAGGGTAAACCCCTCCTTAAAACGTATTGACTAATATTCGGACATTCGAACGATACTGGGAAGAACATTTTGAAAGGTCATGTGTTTTTTTTTAATAGAAGTAGGAATAAACGCAAAGAATGTTTTCAGAGGAACAGCATTTTCAGATCAGTTAGTTGTATGTTTTTAGCGAAAAGACATGAAAGCTGTGAAGATATCATTTCTCCCTCGTATAGCGGACACAATATCCGTTCTGAGGATCGCTGATGCACCCTTAATTCTGCCTATACTGCATAACAATTCCCATGCACTCTACCAGAACCGACTGCACCTGTTCTTAGTGTTCTTAGGAACTTCACATGTTTTCATTCTAATCTCGTAGTAGGTACATACAAACCTAAACATAGAGGTTGATGTTTGAGAAACATTGGAATTCCTGGGATGAATTTTAGTTTAACTGATCAGCAGAAAAATAATTTTTATAATTACTAAAAAAAAAACGCTAACGGCAAGTTATTTCATTGTTCTTTTCCATTCTATAATAATAATAATTATTATATACTCTCATTTTTACTCAACTATCTGATTTCTTTTTTTTTTCTAATCGACTCGGCCGTTACTGGATGGAGATCCATTAAAAATGTAAAAACTTCACAAACGATAAGATTTCCACAAAATTCTCAAACACACGACATGTTTCGCTAACACAGTAGCTTCGTCAGGTGATATACTGGTACAATGAACTAAACTAACGTTGGCTTGCTTGACTTTTAAAAATATATCTTACTTTCTCAACCTGAAGGATTAGTTACCTGTGGGCAGGTACGATAAACCTCCATTTTCGGAAATTAGGCACAATATCTACATTAAAATACGGTATACCGGATTAACTTGAAAGAGTTGATAGCAAATACATATTATTACTTACTAAGAAAACAAATTCAACAGTGGTGAACTATTGAGGTCTAATTGATCATTAAGTAAAATGTCAAAATTTTTGAGTTTGTTGATTTCCAATGATTCGAAATGATTGAGTTTCAGTTCTTTATTTTCTACGTGCAGAATTTCGAAATTATCATTAAAACTATGGTTTTCTTCTAATATATGGTTGGCGTATGTTGAATTTGTTTTATTTTTCATAAAATTCATCTTATGTTCATGAATGCGCTGATTAAACGTTCGACCTGTCTGACCGATATATACCTCAGGACAAGATCTACAGTTGAGTTTGTATACCCCTTATTTTTCGAATTTAGAAGTTTTGTCTTTATTATTCTTGATAAACCGTCCCAACGTGTTATTTGTTCTATATGCCACTTTTAAGTCCTGTTTATGTAGAAATGAAGCTAATTTCTCAGTTGATGATCCGAAATAGGTTGAATTTCTATAATTTTGATCATTATTATTCTTGATGGTAGGATAAACTTCTTGAATAGCTTTATGATGAAGTTTTTTAGAAAAAATACTGTCTATCAAATTAACGTTGTATCCGTTGTTAACTGAAATCTGTTTTATGATTTTGAGTTCTTTATTGAAATTTACTTCTGAAAGAGGGACATTCACTAGCCTGTGTATCATACTATTATATGCTGCAATTCTATGTTGATTAACATCCAAACATAAAATTCTCAATAGAAATAGAGACTGAAAATTCAATCAATTTCTTAGATTTGACAATGAGTAACATTTACGATAAATATGATTTTTCAATTTTCCATAAACCTTCCCATACTGGATATCACTATTCATAATAATTCAACACAACCTTATCGACATAAAATTGCAGCATATAATAGTATGATACACAGGCTAGTGAATGTCCCTCTTTCGGAAGTTGGGGCGGTTTATCAAGAATAATTAAGACAAAACTTCTAAATTCGGAAAATCAGGGGTATACAAACTCAACGGTGGATCTTGTCCTGAGGTATATATCGGTCAGACAGGTCGTACTATTAATCAGCGCATTCATGAACATATGAGATGAAAAAGAAAACAAATTCAACATACGCCAACCATGTATTAGAAGAAAACCATAGTTTTGATGATAATTTCGAAATTCTGCACGTAGAAAATAAAGGACTGAAACTCAATCATTTTGAATCATTAGAAATCATCAAACTCAAAAATTTTGACATTTTACTCAACGATCAATTAGACCGCAATAGTTCACCACTGTTGAATCTGTTTGTTTAGTAAGTAATAATATGTATTTGCTATCAACTCTTTCAAGTTAATCCGGTATACCGTATTTTAATGTAGATATTGTGCCTAATTTCCGAAAATGAAGGTTTATCGTACCTGTCCACAGGTAACTAATCCTTCAAGTTGGGAAAGTAGGATATATAAAAGTTAAGCAAGCCAACGTTAGTTTAGTTCATTGTACCAGTATATCACCTGACGAAGCTATACTGTGTTAGCGAAAAATGTCGTGTGTTTGAGAATTTCGTATCGTTTGTGAAGTTTTTACATTTATCTGATTTCTTTTCGAGCAACAGAATGAGCGATACCTTGCCATTTTGTATGAAGTGTTTTCACAATGATAAAATCAGTTTTTCATAAACAAAAACCCATCAATAGTTACTCGACAACTAAGTATAGCAGCAAAATGTAGAATAAATTTTCAGACCGCACTGTATATTATACTCCGTTAACCACCCAATTATTATTCATGAGTATACATGTTTACAGAACCACTACACAGGCACTTTCACTAAAAAATACTTATTAACTTATAATTATTATTTCAACACATTCGGACCTTTAACTAAGCATTTACGCCGCGCAATGAGATTGGATCTATCTTTTATTTTATTCAGACCAGGGAAGAGTCCCTCTTATCCTAATATCTATTATGGAACATGATAAAAACGGTATTGAAGTATGATGCGAATAGCCCTTCTGCCCCAAATAAGTTTCAGAAATACATTCTGAGAATTGAAATAGATCGAACGGAATAAATATCAAAAACTTGAGAATAGTAAATTTGGTCATAATATCGATATTTTCTCTAGTTTATGGACAATCTCGGTCTTTTGAACTTTGATTGATCACCTGGGTCATAATCAACTGCATTTCGAAGAAGCTGATTCTCATGAACCTCAGCTTTTTCGAAAGTCTTGATGTTTCGTTCTCTAATGACTGACACGATTGAAGGGAGTTTCAGATCCCTGACGATCTGGTTATTCCGAACATACCAACCATACCACCGTTCTCGCGATTTTGTTTTGTAATGTTTGTAATCTGGTGATATGAGATTTAGCTGTGAGACTACTGAGGCATACAGTAAAATTGGCCTGATAGCCATGATATAAATATTCAATTTTTGTCTCGAACCCAATTTACTTCGTCTGTTTAGAAATGGATACAGAGCTCCAATGGGTCGTTTAGCTTTTGAAACTTGCTTTTCAATGTGCTGGGCCCAGGTGAGCTTTTTGTCAATGCACACACCTAAGTATTTAACTTGTGAAGACCACTCTAACTCATGACCATCCAGGACTATTCTGGGCGCAATGAGATTAAATTCCTATTATAAATATTAAGTAGTAGTAGTGATAAGTAAAAATAATTTTGAGATTAAAAACTCGCCAATTTGCCCAAACGATTTGTTCCACTCTTTCTCAGATGGATTCTTGCAGAGTCAAGGTTCTCTTTATTTTTCCAAATAGGTATAGATGCCGATTTCTTCATACACTTTCGTCCATAGCGTGTGGAGATCGACTCAGAATCATTGCATTGCACAATGAATATACAGGGTGTTACAGGTCATTGAGGTGATCCTGAATATACGCGAGAAGATTCACAAGGTGAGTTAGTTTTTTGTAGCAGGATTTCAATAGCTCAAAGAAGACAATAGTAATATTCTTTTTACCAACTTTGACTGAGATTAATCAAGATTCTCAGTGCAGCTCAATAGCTCAGTTGTATTACATGTTGCATTCATCTTTGTCTGATGTGAGTTGTCTCAAGAACTTATTGAGACTATTTCTTCCCCCACACCCCAGCTGATCTTGCTATTCATCTGGTGTTGTAGTGAGGAAACGATGAGACTGGATTGATTCTGGTAATTCTGTTGGTAATGTGCTGAAAATTGTGAGGTTATATTTTCATTTTGACATACTCTCAGCTTTGAAGTTTCAGTCCAAAGGTTGAATCCTTCGAAAAAAATAATCAATTTGTTTCCAAAATTCCTTATTATAGGTGATAAAATTCAATAATGACATATTATTACAATTCTAAGGCTGGAGCATGCAGTCCAACAGGCCAGATAATAATTATTATGATGTGATCACAGACGGAAATAATTCTTATATCATTGACGGGAATTCGATTCTAGTGCAAAATAAAGTAGTTGAAATAATGAATTATGTTCGGTTATGTTTTCTTCCCTTGCCCATCCTGACAGATAAAAACGTGTTCTTTTTATTCAATCGACAACTCAGAACAGTCTCACCTCTTTCTATCTCAATTGATCTCAGTAGTGAGAATGTAACTAGGTAAAAAGAATAGTGCTATTATTTGATGTTAGGATGGCTATTTCACTCATTACATAATCTGACCAATCACAAGCCAGAGACGTGTGCTTATCGCGAAAACATTAGCTGTCTTTCAATTCTGATTGGTCTATCAGCGTCGATGTTTTCACCCGAGTTTTCAACGATGTAACAATAAAAATAGTGAAGCAAAGTCTGGATGTAAGCATGGATAGCGAAACAATAGTTCAATCAAATAAAAATATGAAACTCAGAAAAACCAGTGGTGTACAATGACTTTCACTATGAATATCGATAAATTTACCCAGTGTGACGCCACTGGAAATATTTTTTCGAATCTGATTGCACTAGGATGCTATTACTATTAACAGAACCACAACGTTTTATTGACATTGATGAAAAAACAATTGAGAAATGAATAGAAAAAATATTTTTCATGGAAATATTAATACCCTGTATCTTGAAAACGGAGCAAGTTAGGACACATGTTTATATGAACTTTATTTCCTAGAATATCACAAGGAATCACCCCCTGAAGTTTGTCGCAGTTCTTCACTAACACCATGTGTTGAAAAAAATCATAGTTGTAGCACTATTTGAATATACAGGGTGATTCACATAAGAACCGACATAGAGCAGGGGAATGTAGGGGGTCCCAAAATATGGCAATTTAACGCAACTTACCTCTATACCAAGTTGCTTCCCTAAGGAGTTATAGGCTTTGAAAGTGAAGTTATAAATTTTGAAAAAAATCAATATCTCCGTTATTCTTGAACTTAAAGCAACCAAATTTGGTACACTTTGTGGATGTATTTAGGGCGTTACTTGACAGTAACTAGAGTTCAATTGAAATTTGTAAAGGGGGTATACCGGGTGGCGCACCATTAATATTCAACAGAATTTTGTTAACCCTTGATGGATTTGAAAAGTCTTTGCTTTGTTGTGTGGGCAATTCAATTCTGAAACTTTTCTTACCCCAGTAATTTTTCGAAAAACCTCATCATTTTCATCAAAAGCTCGAACAACTGAAAACGCGCGCTCTAGGTGTGTTATTCTAAATCATCGAAAATTCAAAAGTTGGCTTTGAAAATAAACGTACAACAAGAAAGTAGGTCATTAATTGTGATCAGTAGAAATTGGCTGGCATATTATCATTTAGATACGTAACAAAATACGTAAAGTAAGTACAGATACTGAAATGTGAAAAACTGGGATTAACAACTAACCAAAATAAACACAAAAAACTTAAACAACAACCAGAACAAACAATTGTTTATCGATAAATTACTTAATTGAACAACAACTTACTTGCTTCATTGTCGTTTCATTGCTTCATTGACGTTTATTTTCATAGTCATCTTTTGAATTTTCGATGATTTTAAATAACACACCTAGAGCACGCGTTTTCAGTTATCAGAGATTTTGATGAAAATGATGAGGTTTTTCGAGAAATTACTAGTCTAAGAAAAGTTTTAGAATTGAATTGCCCACAAAACAAAGCAAAGATTTTTAAAATCCATCGAGGGTTAACAAAATTCTGTTGAATATTAATGGTGCGCCACCCGGTATACCCCCTTTACAAATTTCAATTGAACTCTTGTTACTGTCAAGTAACGCCCTAAATACATCCACAAAGTGTACCAAATTTGGTTGCTTTAAGTTCAAGAATAACGGAGATATTGATTTTTTTCAAAATTTATAACTTCACTTTCAAAGCCTATAACTCCTTAGGGAAGCAACTTGGTATAGAGGTAAGTTGCGTTAAATTGCCATATTTTGGGACCCCCTACATGCCCCTGCTCTATGTCGGTTCTTATGTGAATCACCCTGTATAGGGAATACTATTTGAAGGAACACTCTGTATGCCCATTGCCCATTCCCTTGTATAGTAAATAACTATTGTTTTATAGTCAGTCAGCTGCAAACGGTTCAACTTAGTTATTTACATCTATACGAATATTTACACATCTGATAATTAGTTATTAGGATAAATTAAACTTTTCCTCATTTGAATTTTGTATTTGGGTTAGTCGTTAGCAGGCTATTTGCTATTTGGTGACCGGATATACATAAATACTTATTCAGTAAATTATATACAAAGACAAAGTGTTTTACTTTCCGTCAAAACATCCAATAACGTACCTAACGTACAAAGTTTAGGACAGTCAGTCGTTAGCAAGTCGTTTGTATAATTTTTTTAACACTTACTCCACAACAGTTTTCTTATACACACAAAAATATGTCCACTTATATATTGATTCACTATAAGAATAATGGGCTCATATCACAAAAAAAAATTATTTCATAATTCGATAGAACTCACCCAAACTAGCTCACCACCGCAAACCGTTTCTTGCTGTGAGCTCCCTACGTTTTATAAAAAATTATTGAAATCCCCGATTTTTCGGACCTCTGAAAACGAGGCGATGATGTGACGTCAAAACCTTAATACTGAACAAGACTATTCCAGACAGAGATGAATGATCTCGTGAATGATGCATGATTTCTGACAGAGTGAATTAGCGCGATATCACAGTTGAATGAATTGATATATCAGTTGCCTCAGTCTCCGTCGGGCGTTTGGTATTTTCTTTTAACTATGGCGAGATGAGGTTTCTACGTCATAAGAGGGTCCGTTTTCAGAAGGTACTATTATTTATGTCCAAAAATAGAACATACCAGTTAATTCTTCGATCAAATTATGTCGTCAATCATTATTTATGTATAAAAGGATCATTATAAACATGGTTTGAATTGAAAGTTCTACTAAGGTGTACACGCCCATTACTCTGAATAAATGTGTTTTGTAATATTGTAATTCATAATAACTATTCT
This sequence comes from Phaedon cochleariae, assembly GCA_918026855.4. Taxonomy (NCBI): domain Eukaryota; kingdom Metazoa; phylum Arthropoda; class Insecta; order Coleoptera; family Chrysomelidae; genus Phaedon; species Phaedon cochleariae. The sequence continues at coordinate 1,980,659 of OU896716.1, forward strand.
TGAATTGGAAGTTGCAAAATGTGAAATTATATAATTTTCATTCACCACTTTGAAAAATATTGATTCTTGTATCAATCATCGCGAATTTAAATAGAAACATGATTATCCGAGTGAATATCATTCACAATTTTCTCAATCTTAGTCTTAGTATTTCAAAATGTCCATAATGAAACAACTATGAATCTTTTATTGAGCATCATCATCATTATAATTTTAATAGAAACATGAATCATGGGTATTTTATAATTTTAATATGAAAAAATAGTGAATCTTGCCAACCAAATTATATTCTTCATTCACTGTAAATACCTAATTGATAATTTGGTTTATTCAAATATTTCATAATTTTGAAATGAAAACAGTCAACTTTGCATCAAATACCAAGTACCATTAAAGTCAAACAAGGTCTTCAATCAAAAAATTCGAAACTATGATATGAAAAAATGTGATCTCATGGCAAGCATTCATTATCATAATAATCGTGATTCAATATACATTAACCAACATACTCTCCATCTGAAACATCAGAATGGTAAAAATTCTTGAGTGGACTCACTATTTTTTAATAGTCACCATCAAGTTCATTTTATTTCGAAAAATTCGACAGTTTTGGTTCTAACCAATATATCTGTTGTACAAAGTAAATTCATTTCCTAGTCAGAAATTACTGACTTACTAAAACAACAAATCAATATTATCGAAGTATAGATTTTTTTTTGTGAATCATATATTTTTATACAGGGTGTATCTAAATAACACCGAAAAATTTCAAGGGGTGATTTCTTGTGATAATTTAGTAAATAAAGTTCATATAATCGTGTGTCTTAACTTGCTTCGTTTTCGAGATACAGGGTATTAATATTTCCATGAAAAAAACTTTTTCTTTTCATTTCTCAATTGTCTTTTCATCAATTTCAATAGCACGTTGTGGTTTTGTTAATAGTAATATGGAGCTTTTTCTAGTGCAATAAGATTCGAAATAATATTTCCAGTGGCGTCACAGTGGGTAAATTTCATATTTTAATCAGATTGAACTATTGAATTAAAACAACTTTTTTATCCTCTGTGTGACTTGTATCTAGCTTAGTTTTTGAGGAAACAATGAAAATTCGATTTGACTCCAAATTTTAATGTACAGGTGTTTTCAAGACTTTATTTGTGATAACTCAATAACAATACAGGCTGGGGTTGTGAATAAAAACGACTAATACTTCCAACTTCAACATCCTATATCTCAAAAACGGAGCAAGTTAGGGCACATGTATATATGAACTTCATCCGAGAATGTCACAAAGAAACACCCCTTGAATTTTTTCGGTGTTAATTAGATACACCCTGTATATTTAGGTTGAATATTTCCTTTTCATTTCATGTTATATTCGGATTATTCTAATAAATCTTCTCATCTCAAGAAAATAATGATAAATGTATAATTCATTTAATTTCGTAATAAGGAAATATTTATTAGAGTATATAATATGGATAAATAAACTATACCCAGTTTGAAGTGAAGAACAATTTTTTTTCAAGGGAATATTCTCAGATAAATTATGAACATACAAAAATTGAAAAAATGGATATACATATAAAGAAATACATTGAGAATTCGCATTCTCTATATGTGATAAAAATATCAATTCTTTCTCGGTTTATTCAACAGAAAACAGCTACTTTCCTGGCTATATGCCACGACGAACATTGAATCATATCTATTGAACACAAACAATAAGAATTTGAAAACGAAATCTTCTAATGTATACAAATATATTATATTAACAAATTTTTAGAATTGCCTTTTTATTACAATACTCTTTTGTTGATAAATCCCTATACCTATCTCTATCGGTTTTCGAGATAAAAAATGATTTGTGTCAAATATGATGCTACAAGATGACATAGCATACCCTGTATATGATGAATATCAATTTGTCATATATCCAAAAACATTCATTTGGTTAGAGAATATCTTTTTTGTGTGTACATTGAACTAAATTGTATTCAACAATGCCCTGTACTATGAAATCACACAGATCACCTCATAACTAGGTTGAAAGCCGTTGACTCCTCGGTTGAACCTCACCTTACCCTAATCCAAATGAAAATAAATATAGTGGGTATGTAAATAAATAACGATAACTGTGATTTCTTATGTTTTCGTAGGCGTATTTCGTTCAGCGGTGAAAATTGCGAATTACTGCGTGTAACGAGCGTGATATATTGGACAGACGGATTAATTGTGCGAAACCGGTGAAAGGTTCACAAATCAACGTCAACAAAACACACAAAACGTATTTTAATTGATGATTTTACTCTTTTCTCTAGGTTTTCGTGGTTCAACATTCAAGCCATTTCAAGCACAGTGACATTCTGGGGAAGATGACGAGGACAGCAGATCACATAAATCTATATAGAAAATTAAATACTCCACCTCCTAGATCAGCTACACATAGTATTTGATGATTTAACTATATGTATATGCTTTCATTTATATTATACGTGTTTTCATTTTTAAAGCCTTCTGTTTATCAACTGTAACAATTTATTTTATTCAATACCCAATATAAGTAGGTACTCTAATAATATGTAGTAAGCTATATTCTGATTTCCTTCGAAATGATAATCTCTTGGCACAAGAAAATGGGAATCTTCTAAAAAGGTAGTTCCACATATTTCAAGGTTGACAACGAAAGGATGTGCTGACTGGGCCTGTCGAGTTCGAATGACTGGTATTGCAAGTGATGGCATTATAGCAGAGATGTCTGAGAAACATTCCCCGTGGGAAAGTACGGGAAAATACGGGGAAATATTAGTGGTACAGTGTTCGATTTCATCATTATTTCATAATACTTTTTTCCATCAATTTAAAAGCGATATAGTTCATAAGCCCATGATTATTATCACATCATTTTTTATCTCTATACCAAACCCCATCCATATGTCAATGTTCAAATAATTTCATCTTAGCTAAGTGCTCCACATTCTTGAAATATTTTACAGGCACCTCACTTATGTTACAATCTCATAAATTTCGAAAAGGTACTTGGGGGAAACAGATAAGAGGTATTCAATATGGGCCACTATACGAGGGCAGAACAGAACTATCAATAAATATATCTCACGTAAATAGTACATTCTATATTATTCATTTGATGTTGAACAGCAATACCAAAGTTTACAGAATTATATTTTTAATTCTGTAAACATTGGCAATACTAAGAAAACTTCGCCACCATACAGGGTGATTCAATGTTTTCTTTGGAAAACTGAAGAGAGTGATAGTTCTTCGAGTGACATCAAGGGAGAATTGGAAGTATAGGATTATGTCAGAAATTTTTCCTATTCGAACCATATCTTTCTTTCTTGACTACCTTTGATTAGAAATCACGACAAGCTACAAAAACTAACGCAGTGGCGCTATTAAATGAATGATTCACATGACAAATGTTGTTGCATATATTTTCCTTCTTGAATTCATACAATTAGAGTGGCTCTTTCAAAATTTATATTGTGAAAAATATAAGTAGCTCTGATGCACTTCAACACCCTGTAGCTCCTCAACGAACCCTACCAAAATATATATCACCATAGTATATTCCAACTAAATAATTGAATGAACTCAGTACTTTGTTGTATATTCCAACTAAATAATTGAATGAACTCAGTACTTTGTTGTAATTATTCTTGAAAATTAATACTGGTCATTGCTACTGTTCTTTTTCACAATTTGTTAAAAATAGCTGTATAGAAGTGTATATAAAACGATACCCTGAATCCTGAATCCCATCAAAATGGCAAAGAATATCTATATGAGAATCAAAAATTGGAGTTGCTTTATGTTGAACCATATACACCAAAAAATTTCAACTGGTGTTTCCTCGTGATATTCTAGCAAATAAAGTTCATATAAACATTTAAACTTGCTCCGTTTTTGAGATACAGGATGTTGAAGTTGGAAGTATTAATTGTTTTCATTTATAAACCCCCTCTATATGCTTTCATGGTGCCAAAATTCAGTATGGATGAAGACTGATGAGAAAGTCCGAAGATTTCATGATGATTCTAATTGAGGTTATCGATTAATCTCAATGGAAGTCTTGAAAACACCTACATTAAAATTTGGGGTCAAATTGAATTTTTATTGTTTCCTCAAAAACTTAGCTAGATACAAAAACACACAGAGGATAAAAAAGTTGTCATTTCAATAGTTCAATCTAATAAAAATATGAAACTTAGAAAAACCGGTGGTGTACGATGACGTTCACGATGAATATCGATAAATGTACTCACTCTGACGCCACCGGAAATATTATTTCGAATCTAATTGCACTAGAAGAAGCACCATATCACTATTAACAAAACCACAACGTTTTATTGAAATTGGATGGAGAGAAAATCGAAAAATGAATGGAAAAAAATGTGTTTATGGAAATTTAATACCCTGTATTTCGAAATCGATTTTTTTCTGTGTTATTTAGATATACCATGTATAAGATAGAATGATTTCTCTTCGTCAAAAATTTACCAATGATGTGTTTCCTTAACATAAATAAGTATTTGTGTTCCAAAATTATAGGACATGAGTACAGTCGATGACTAACCTCAATCCAATTCCATCATAATATACTGTTTATGAATCAATTTTTTCGTCCAAACGTACCTTGACATCACCACTAAAATACAAGTGAAATTATCACTTCTAGATCCCTCCATCACGACAAATGGCCGCCGTGTCAGAGGCACCAACTGTTTTCGTCCATGACCAACTGGATTAGTTATCTTAGTACCCTCGTATACTTATCGTATCCTGAAAATAGTAGGCCATCGAGCCAGTAATACTAAACAGATTCGTGCCCCAGAACACACACACCTCCATAATGCCTTACTGTTTACGTTTCACATAATTCACATACCGAGAAGATAATAATTATACATCGCCTGCATACAGAGTCATTCGACTATGGTCAAAATAAAATACGAATCTAAAAAAAATATCTAGTTTGAAAATGGGACTCTCTATGTATGTGTGTATGTATGTATGTATGAACAACATATAAAAAATGCAATCGGTTCTCAAAATGAGTCAATACATAATATAAAATAATATTATGGGAATAATTATTGCATCAATTTAGAAAGAGATTCGACAGAATCAAAGCTGTGCTATTTTTCGAAAATTTCGAAGGTTCCTCGTTTGGATGGATTTTTTTTAAATTTTTTTCTGAGGACTTTCTGAAGATGAATAAGTTGATCATGCATCATTTCAAGATTTTTGGCCTCCGTTTGAAGCAGAATAACAAGAAGACACGGCCAATAGAAATTAGAACATCAAATAATGCCTGATACCTCAAAAACTCAAATTTTCACACCAATCAATCATCTTCGATTTGATTTTCGTTCAGGAATGTAGGTTGAGATGAGACAACGAGAATGGCTGTATAAACATTCACTTACATACCTCAGGGAAGGAGCATTTTGGAAAAAAACTATTGAAAATACCTCAAAAATTCAAATTTTCCAACCATTCAATTAATCTTCACTTTGATTTACGCACTGAAATATAGGTTGAGATATTTAAAAAAACACCATGGCTATACAGGGTTTCCCATAAGTAATGGATCAAAAGAAGTGGGGTGTAGGAGAGTCATTTGTAATCAAAATAACGGTATTTGTTGTTATCAAATTGTTGATGGTTCAAAAGTTATTAAATTTTTCCGAAAAATGCGACCCATTCAAAAAAAAATTATAACAAAATAGTATATTATGTAACAAGTGTTATAAACGTTCTTTTAGTAACGAGTAGTTTAAGCACGAGCGGAGCAGAGCGGAGCGAAAATAAAATCAAATTTTCAAACCAATCAATTCTTCACTTTGAATTTCGCACAGACGTATAGGTCATGATGTGTGATAAAACTACTGAAGAAATTGCTGGACACATAGTGGTACATTTATTGCCAGACCAATCCGTTACCACCGATGTTGTATCGGTGGTAACGACCAATCCCGGAAAATATACGAAATGTGCTTTTCCACCCTATAAATTTTGTAGAGGTAAAAAGTGTGAATGTGAAAGGGTTTTCGGGTTTTTCGTAATTCTTCAATCAACTTGAAAAAAAAAATAGAAACCAAATCGACAAATGATGGTAACCGATGGTAACGGTTCGATACATCAATGAGGTACTTTGTATGTCATCAATTCTATTTCCGTACCTGATATCACAATGACTCCATTGTGTTATTATTTCAAAAAAAACTCATCGTCCATGGAATGTCAAATTTTAAGCAATGACAGCTCTATTGAAAAGGAATATTCTCAGATATAATTATGAACATAAAAGAATGGATATATTTATGAAGTACATTGAGAATTCGCATTCTCCATGTGATGAAAATATCAATCCTTTCTCGGTCTATTCCAGGGTTGGGCTGATTTAAATCAATTGATTTAAATCAAGATAAAAATCATGATTTAAATCAAGTGATTTTTTTTTTAAATCACAATTTAAATCAAAATAATAATTTCGAGAACATTTATTATTTATTTGAATAATAATAGTTATTTTTGTATCTAGAGCGCGAAATGCTACTTTGGTGATCGAGATCTGATTTTTTTAACGAGGCGTAGCCGAGTTAAAAAAATAGTCGAGATGACCAAAGTATTTCGCGCTCGAGTTGCAAACAACATTTTTTCTACAAACCTCAAAAAATATTGTTCTAAAGTGGAGATATGCTCAGCTTGATATAAAAAATAGTGTTGAACAGGCTTTAATGACCTCCCCCGATCCTCCCTAGGTACGCACGAACATAATAGGAATTTCCTTTCGTGCGCTCCAAGAGATGAAACGAAGTTATTTATCGAACATTCAGTAATTAATGATTTCGTGGATGTTTGCTCGATTGTTGACCATTAAGTTGAAATATAAATATCTCATATATTTTACATAACAGTGCGCGAAGTAGGTACTTCGCGCACTGTTTTACTTCGCGCATTGTTTTGTGTAAGGTATCATTGTAACGTAGGAAACTGAAAAAAAGTGTCACTTCGCAATTTGTTGTCAATGCGCGAACCTTGTCATTTTTTGACGTTTGTAGAAAAAAAATATTAAACTGAAATAAAATAGTAAAACCCCTAAAAAAACTGGATATTGAAACATGTACATATACAGGCTACAGGAATTTTCTTGTACAGTCATGTCGGTCGACCCACATCGTCATCGTCCTACTGAAAATGGCTTTCTTTGTGAATCATATTTTGTTTTAATTTTATAATACTCAAATTCATGAAATACACAAAATTAAAATAGTTTTGAGTTAAAAAATGGACATGAATGTTGACAGGTACCTATATTTATCGCGCATTAAGACCAAAATCAAAAAAAATCAAAAAAATCAAAAAAATCATGATTTTTTTATTTAAATCAATAATATTTGATTTTTTCTAAAAAAATCAAGATTTGCCCAACCCTGGTCTATTCAACAGAAAACAACTACTTTCCTGGCTATATGCCACGACGAACATTGAATTATACAGGGTGTTATTTAAGTACGTGGCCAAACTTGAAGGGGTGACTCTTTGAGGGATTCTAAAACGAAAAGTTCATATAAACATAGGTCCGGTAATGCTTCGTTTTCAAGATACAGGGTGTCAAAATTTTTAAAAGAAATCGTTTTTTTCGTAAATATCTCAATAACCCTTCAACCGATTTTATAGAAATTTGGCAGTGTTATTCAAGGTCGTAAAGGGCTAATTTAACTCTAACTATATCAAAATTATCATGTCCAGTGGCGTCCCGGAAGGCACTGTAACCAATATTTTTGACAGAAAAAATGTGCGCCACTGATTTTTTCGCAATTTTTGTATTTGTTTCAAATTGAGCAACTAAAGTTACAACTTTTTTATATCTAGAATTTTTTTCGTATTTTGCTTTGTTTTTGAGAAAAAACATAAAAATCACTTCATTGCACATCCCTGTGACGAGCCGAAGCCAAGAGCCGAAGGCAAGTGCTGCAATTCATGCAAACATATTTTTTGTTTTTTCATTGCATTAATTTTGATAGAAAATTCCAAGACTAGAATAGAATATTAATATGAAAAAATATTAGTAAGACCCCAGTTTTTGATGGTTTAGTAGTTGAAATGTTTTATTGTGTTGCCACAGGGATGTGCAATGAAGTGATTTTTATGTTTTTTCTCAAAAACAAAGCAAGGTACGAAAAAAATTCTGAATATAAAAAAGTTGTAATTTTAGTTGCTCAATGTGAAACTAATACAAAAATTGCAAAAAAATCAGTGGCGCACATTTTTTCTGTCAAAAATATTGGTTACAGTGCCTTCCGGGACGCCACTGGACATGATAATTTCGATATAGTTAGGGTTAAATTTGCCCTTCACGACCTTGAATAACACTGCCAAATTTCAATGAAATCGGTTGAAGGGTTATTAAGATATTTACGAAAAAAACGATTTCTTTTAAAAATTTTGACACCCTGTATCTTGAAAACGAAGCATTACCGGACCTATGTTTATATGAACTTTTCGTCTTAGAATCACTGAAAGAATCACCCCTTCAAGTTTGGCCACGTACTTAAATAACACCCTGTATATCTATTCATCAAACACGATGAGAATTTGAAAACAAAATCTTCTGAAGTAGAGAATTTGCATTCTCCTTCATGAAAAGATATATACATAATATCATTCTGAATATTCAACAGAAAACAACTACTTTCCTGACTGGAAAAAAAATGACAGCTCTGTCTAATAGATGAGCATTACTTGACAGAAAATCAGATGGCTACAAGAAGAAGAAATCGAAAATGCCGCCGAAAATGTTATCTATTATAGCCGTAGAAAAATTATAATGTATAACTTGCACGGAATGCTAATTTCACTATCATCCCGTGTTCGTTAAACAATATACTATGACATACAAAGTACCTCATTGATTTATCGAACACAGTAAAACAACAGCAATTTTGTGTAATAGCCGTAGGACAACAATGCTTCCAAATCGGAAATTATCACTTTTCTCAAACATGTATTCTTTTGCTACTACGTGTTGGCCTAGTTTGTTCACCCTCATTTCGATTTTTCGCAACGCTATTCATTTACCTCAGACACATAATATCTACTCGCATGACGTGGAGAAAGGAAACGAATTAGGGGGACTATTAGGGGGTAAGAGGGGGCGACCGTCCCCACGGCTGACTCGGCCAGGAAGGCAGGAAAAGACCTTTTGATTGGCTTTTAACTATTGCGTTACGAAATCTGTAACGGCCATGCCTGGTACCAGAACGGACGAATTATCGAGCATTTTCTTTCTGATAAGGAAGCAGAGATTTTCATCATTTTTTTGTTGATGTATGATAAATTGATATTCATCACTCGATTCATCATACAGGACGTGGAAAGAAATTCTGAATTGAGGAAACCTAATCACGAATCTGCGATTGAATCCCTTGATTGGGTGAAATATTGCATTCGCATTCTCTATGTGATGAAAATATCAATTCTTTCTCGGTTTATTCAACAGAAAACAACTACTTTCCTGGCTTATATGCCACGACGAATATTGAATTAACATCTATTGAACACACACGATAAGAATTTGAAAACAAAATCTTCTGAAGTAGAGAATTTGCATTCTCCTTCATATAAAGATATGCACATGATATCATTCTGAATATTCAACAGAAAACAACTACTTTCCTGGCTATTTGCCACGTCGAACATTGAATTATATCTGTTGAACATCCAAAAACAAAATGCCCAGATGACAGAAGTATGTCAACTAATCATAATTCTCAGATGTCAGTTCGTTATAGTTTTAGTTATATTATAGGGAGATGAAAATTGTGTATATCAATGAAGAATGGGTGAAAGATAAACTGGACTTCAGGTTACAGATGAGGATTTGATATCCGAAATGAGTTTATTTGAGTGAAGTCACATATCCTGTTTGTGAGAGATTTTATTCCCATATCACTGATACGGATGATTTTTTTTTTGGAAGTTCCAAGTTCATCAAGATCTCATATACATTTCAATTTCAATACTGAACATATTGGTAAATTATATTTGTAGAGATGATGTCCATTCTCAATTGCAGAGGATTTTCATTTTTCATACTCTCTTTTTGGATGTTCAACAGATATTCAATGTTCGACGTGGCAAATAGCCAGGAAAGTAGTTGTATTCTGTTGAATATTCAGAATGATATGTGCATATCTTTATATGAAGGAGAATGCAAATTATCTACTTCAGAAGATTTTGTTTTCAAATTCTTATCGTGTGTGTTCAATAGATGTAATTAAATGTTCGTCGTGGCATATAGCCAAAGAAAGTAGTTGTTTTCTGTTGAATAAACCGAGAAAGAATTGATATTTTCAACACATAGAGAATGCATTTTTTTATGTTCGTAATTATATCTGAGAATATTCCTTTTCAAGATTTTCGTCAGTTCCATACTTTTTTGTAATGTGGTTTAGAAAACGATTTTTAGCTCAATATTTTCTTCTTTAGGATCGCACAAGAAGGAATCCCTATTATAGTGCATATATACCGGGTGACACAGGGTACACAGGGCCACCCCTGTAGCTTCTGCATTCGTAAACGGATTTTTCTCGAATTTGGTACAGACATGTAAAGCAAGCATTTTGGATTTGATGACATTACAATCCAATATGGTGGAATTCCGGTTTCTCTGGAAATGCCAGCAACTTCGTTTTTCAAATGGAACACCCTCTATATTTTTATATATTCAAATTCAACAGGTCAAAACAAGTGCAATCTTTTGATTAGATTCAGAACTGGTTTTCTAGTTGTTGATTTTTGAATGTTTCACAATTTGTTACTGCACCGAAATACAAAAATGATATGACTTTTTTTTCCTTAATGTGACTTCTAGAAAGACATGAAGGTGACCTATAGGGGCTTCATTTGAAAAAATTGATTTTTCATCAAAATGTGATGTGACTGAAGTGATTCATCGATAAGTGACACAAAAAAATCAGAAAAAATTATGTTTCTCTAGTATGTGGGACTCATTGTGAATATAGCTTTCACCACATCCCATTTATCCACCAGGTAAAACAAAATATCAATTTAAATTGTAACTTTAAACATTTTCGAAAAAAAATACATTTGAGAATGCACTAGTTTTGCCCTGTTGAACTAGAATATATAAAAATATACAGGGTGCACGTTTTGAAAAAATAAAGTTGCTGGCATTTCCAGAAAAACCGGAAGTCTGCCATATTGGATTGTAATGTGAAAAAATCCTAAATGGTTACTCATTCAACTGTACCAAATTTAAAAAAAATAAAAATGCAATAAAATACAAGTTATTCTATTTGAAATAACAAAGTTGTTGCTACTTTTTGATAAAAGCCAACACTGCATTGCTGAAAATATTTTGAATGAAGAGAGCGTATTCTAAAACATTAGCATGCATATTTTCATGGATGTATCTCGACTGATTCTCGATATAAAGATAGTGTAAGCTCGTCGTGACATACCCTGTATAATTATATAATATTGGAATTAATTCTTTTTTATTACTCACACCTAACTAACAAGCGAATTTCGCAACAGCAGAACTGAGAAAAATTATCATCCCGATAACAGACACAGACACTGCGAGAGAAAACAATTATTAATTATTACTCCACAGTAAAAATAGTTCAGGTTACATTAAGGTTAAGGAGACCTTGAGAAATCTTGAAATGTCGACATATTAATTATTATAAGAATCCCGAGAAAATGTAATAGCAGATTATTTTATTCAGACTTAATGCGCCGAATACGGGTTGTTTCCATATATAGGTATTCTGCGTCTACATCAGCACTTATCTTTGGAATAAAAATTGTTCTTTCAAATCATTCAGTTCTCTTGAATGGAACACCCTGTATGGATTGTAGAATTGCAATTCATAGCCTGGCCACCTACTTTTCAGTAAATTGTCTACAAATTGTTTCCTGTGTTACATAGTACCAGTCTCGGTACCAGTGTACCTACACAAAGAAATTACTATACTTACACGTGAAAGGTAGTCAAAGTGTAATTTTCTTTATCCGTTTAGTAAGAATTAAAATTAAAATCTGTCTTGTATCAACAGTATCAACTCCTTTTTTATTCAACTATTTGGAATCTAGAGAATAAAAACAATATGGATGAACACATTCTGACAATGAGTTCGTAATAGCCCGTATATTCAGGTCTTGAGGTACAAACTGAAACAGGCACAGATCCGACCTGTCCTGGAATACTGTTCCCATATTTGGAGTGCAGCACCCAAACAACCCTGAAACTGTTGGATTCTGTCCAAAAAAAGGCAATTCGTCTCGTGGGTGATGCCTCGCTCACAAACTCACTCACTTCTCTGGAACACCGAAGAAAAGTTGGCGATCTGGCTCTATTTTATAGATATTTTCATGAACGAAGCTCTTCTGAAATATCAACAATTGTTCCTCCCTAGGCAGTCCCCGCGAGATGAACCCGTCGAGTTGAGGCTTCGCACCCCTTCGTAGTCACTTTGGAGACCTGCCGAACATCTCTTTCCAAAGACTCGTTCATCCAACGAACAGCGAGGCTCTGGAACACATTGCTATGGGAGGTGTTCCCCGAGGAGTATAACCTCCAGAAATTCAAGAAGAACACCAATTCCCACCTCATTTTCCTTGGTTCTCACGATGTTCTCTGAACATTACAGGATATCCCTTTTCGTGGGAACCAGAACATAAAATATAGCGAACTCGATTAGTAGCGTATCTACAGGGGGGTCAAAGTTCAATTATTTCTTTATATTAATTAAAATATCTCGCTCCCTTTTGAATATATCAATTTAAAATTTGGTGTGGTTAATACTTTCTAAGAATTCATAATTTTGAGCACTTTGGGGATTTTTTTAAATCTACAGGGTGATACGTTTTCGGTGGTATAGGATTCTGTATACCTCCCAAATTTTTTGGCAGTACTCCTCTGATAATATTTTCTAGTTACCAAATACGTTAGATCGTTCAATTTGGAGGCTTTTTTTTCTCAATTTTTTCCTAGAAACGAACCGTTTTCGACATAAATGAGCATATTCGTTCTAAAAACATGTTAATTTCAATCCGATTTCATCTATATTTTTCTCTTAAAATTCATTCTTGAACAAAATTAGTTAACAATAATTTAATATGCAAGAAGATTCTGCCCCACAAGTTGAATGCTATTTTATTTTTGAATTTTTTCAAATGATATTGAAAAAGATATTGGATGAGGAATATTGATTGACCTTCTACCCTTTGTCACCCCGCTACTGATTCAGATAAGAATTTGGTACATTTTATTGCATTGAGCGAATCATAATAGGCAATATTAACATATTATTGCACAGATATGTTTATTTATCACGAAAAATAATGAGATGCATCAGATAGTCTTTAAATTGAACCATCCACTGTATTTTGATGGTACCTAACTGGAAGATATCAGAGGCATACTACGAAAAAGTTTGGGGGAAATAAAGAAGCATCTACCCTCAAAATCGTATCACCCTGTGGATTTTAAAAATCTTTGAAATGCTTCATATGATGATCTTCTAGAAAGTATTGACCACACCAAATTCCAAATTGATATATTCCGAAGTGAGCTTAGTGAAGTGAAGTGAAATGAGTTAAACTTTAGTATGTTTGATTGCAGGCTTGACAAGACATAAAAGTAGCAGCCAGAAAGAAAAACAGCCAAATTAAAATTTTACAAAGAGGCACTGGAGGTGGTCCATCAACTCTACCCCCTTTGAGGAAAATAAGTAGCCATTCGCGAAAATCACGAAGTGTGCGGCATCTGGTGGCTAACTGTACAAGTCTTGCGAGTGTGAACAACAATGACAACAAATATGGCGACCATTGTTTTGAGTTTTATAATTATGTGTTTTATTCGAAAGTAATTTATTTGTTGAAGTGTATATTCCAGAACCTTATTTTTCCCTGATAAAAAAACTCGAATTATTGCATGAACTTTTAATGTTTACAATGAAGAAACCAGTACCTACCTTATAATAATATAATAATATACATTTTCTGAAGCACAGTTAGAATCATTTTATAAATGTTGGTTGCAATGATTCGATCTTGATAATAACTTCCAAGTCCTCAATTATTGCTGGAAATCCTTGTTTATGTAAATCGCATTCTGAGCAGCCTCTCCAACCATATCTTCTTTTCCAACCCCTTCACTAGAATGCCATCTCCTTCATAAAAGCCAGTGATATTTTTTGATGAATTCCATTATTTCTTCACACCTATATACCATATTGTTGTAATAGCTGATTGCTTATATGGTTCCATTCCAGTCCATGCAAGTGTTGAGACTGTTGAGTGGACCATTCCGACCATTCCATATGTTTGAAAACTTATTATTCACTATTTTGCAAAATGATTTCCAAATAACCAATTTGCAATTAGTGCATACCGCAATGTTTTTGTTGTTCATACTCAGTTTGAAATTTGACGTTAATTTGACGTTTAATATAGAGCCATCTATTGGTTCGTCATTTTCGCGAATTGTTCAAATGATTGGAACAGCTGCGACAGAAGGGCATCCAGAAGTTTTGGAATCGGATACTGTGTTGGGAAGTGTAACCCCAGAAGAAATTAAAATTCCTTCAATTCAAGATAAATATCAGTTTTTGATAAATTGATATTGATCATACAGGACGTGGAAAGGAGTTCTGAATTGAGAAAACCTTATCAGGAATCTGCGATTGAGGTCTATAAAAATAACAAGTTTCCATCGTTTAAGTTTGAACCGCTTGATTGGGTGAAAGAATTGAAAATAATTGAATAATTATGAACATGAAAAAATGGATATATATACAGTGTGTCCACCTTAAGGACTTACCACCCCTGTTAAATTGTTATTATCTGACCGATTTCAAAAAACTTTTTTTGTTGGATAGGTATTTGAAATATCCATCCAACAAGAGAGTGATTTTACTCATGAACTATAATCGTGGCCAACTGCGACCAACTTTATTGACCCATATTTGAGAAAGTACTATTAGGGATTTTTTTCACAAAAAACAATGATGGATTCTGAATCACGATCACTTGAGAAACATCTTTACTGATTTCTATCAACATAAAACACAGGGTGTCCGAAAAAACGTATTATGTTTTTTCTTTAATTGATGACACATTATTATTGAGGATCACTTTGAACATATCTTTACCGATTTTCATCATTCAAAAATACGATCTTTTTTCATCAACTCAAAAAAATATATTAATTTGATTTTTCGAATACCCTGTGTTTAATGATGATGAGAATCGGTACAGGTATGTTCCAAGTGATCCTGATTCATCTTTTTATTTTGAGTGAAGAATTATCAGGATGAAAAATATTGCTTACCTATCCTTTCTAATTTTTTTCTCAGACACATTGTATATTCAAATGACGAACATTGGTACAGGTATATTTGAAATAATCCCCAATGATAATTTGTGATTATTTCTTTTTAGAAAAACCACAGAACTACATTTGCTGATCACCTATTTGAAGAAAATGATGATTCGTTTTTTCGGACACCCTGTGTTTTATGATGATGAAAATCGGTACATATTTCAAGTGGTACTGATTCAAGTTTCGTGGAAAAAAATCCTTAATAGTACTTTCTGGAACATGGGTCATTGAAATTTGTCGCAGTTGGCCACGATGACAGTCCAAGAATTAGATCACTCTCGCGTTGGATGGGCATTTCAAATACCTATCCAACAAAAAAAGGTTTTTTGAAATTGGTCGGATAATAACGATTTTACAGGGGTGGTAAGTCCTTAAGGTGGACACACTGTTTATATATATTTATATAAATAAATAAATTGAGAATTCGCATTCTCTATGTGATGAAAATATCAATTCTTTCTCGGTTTATTCAACAGAAAACACCTGATATCACCTAAGGTCCTTAGATTAGTTTACTTCCTTTCATGGCCACCTAGATGTAATTTCAAAAGTGACTCCGAAAAAATTAGGTAGGCATAAAAACTTCCAAAAATGTCACATTCTGATCTAGAATCGTCTCAGGAACCCAAAAATGTCACAATATACAGGGTGTTTCATTTAAAAATTTAGAACCGGAGCCATTTCCGGTGAAATCGGAAGGGACCGGGAAGTTAAAAATATATGAAAACTCTCCTCTTCACATACCATTCACCTATACCAAATCTCATTTTGATACACCTTATGGTCTAGAAGTTATGACTTGTCTAATAGATTCGTTGACACCCGGTATATACAGATTTTTTTCATGTGTATAATTATATCTGAGGATATTCCTTTTCAATACTTTCACCTAATCAAGGGGTTCCAACTTGAACGATGGAAACTTGTTATTTTTATAGACCTCAATCGCAGATTCGTAATTAGGTTTTCTCAATTAAGAATTTCTTTTCACGTCCTGTATGATGAATATCAATTTATCATACATCCAAATACAAATGCTTCTGATGAATTTCAAACATTTCAAAATATAGATGGATGGGGCAGTTAACAATTTCTTTCTTATAAATATTGGTTTGCAACTATCTCGATAGTCCAATCGATGCTATTCGCGAGACTATAGGTAAAACCGCCGCATACCTACCGAAATGTTCAAGTGATTCACCAAAACGGAATGCCTTCGTCAGATCCTAAACTCACATTGCATTGTGAAGTCAGCGGACGTCGTTCTCTTTTCGAAATAATGTTATACCTATGCAGGTGATTCCAAGAAAGGCAATGCCTCGTGCCAAAGCAAATTTTACTTCGTTATCAGCTAAGTTGAGCAAGAAAATTACATTCCTGGAATCTTGTTGCACCACTTGCACCTACCGTATACCGGTTGTTGAATTATTGTTTCAACTAATCGTTTTGGTTGTTTTTCTAAATTACCTTTTCAACCTCAAATTCACACTAATCATATATTTGCAAATAATATCAAACTAAAGAAGTAAAAATAGCAAAATAACAAATCGAGAAATTTTTAATTTGTTCTCGAAAATTGTGCTTCCTATCAAAATTTTACGAGTATAGAGTATACCATATTTTTGTAAACCAATTTTGCCTTGTAACTTTTTTTTTTGTTAGACAAAAAGTGCGGCCATTATGACCTGAAAATCTGACAATCATTGGTCAACTCTCTGTAGAGTACCTATAATAATAACAAAACTGTCCCATCACACTCAAACACCCTATATAGTCTGACTTCAAACGGACCCCCCTATCTCAGATATTAGTCGTGCGATGATTACCAAATTTGGTCCGGTATGAATAACTATATACCGGGTGACACAGGGTATGGGGCGACCCTTGTAACTTCTGCATTCGTAATAGTAATTTACGTAACAAGTCCGGAAAATACTGTTTATTTTGGACGAGTAGACAAAATTCTTCTTCTAATGTATAACCTACGTAAATCACCCTGTATTACTGCATTCAGTAAATAATGTCCCGATTTGTATTGACTTAACAATAACTGTCGCTCAACGCTCAATGATATGAAAATGGCGCTATTTCAATTTCATTTTGTCCTTATACAGAGATATTACCAACTACATACCGTCAACATGATCAATTTGTCTCTTGCTGTCCTTGGCATTAATATTCAAATCATAGTTTCATCGCATAGTTTGTGAGCCCACGCATGGACGTTTTTCTTCACATTACAAGTTATAGTGTTACTAGTAATTACTATATACCAACAATCGGTCCGATTCACCAAGAGCGTGGTTATTTTAACAACTGTCATTCGGGTGGTTAACATGAAGGTCAGTGGTTATTTGAACCACTTACAGATTTTCTGATTCTGTAAGGCCGATATGGATAATAAATTGAAAGGTCTACTGTTACTGTCTGGACAGAAAAATTATTGCCTATACAGGGTGGGCCACCAGTAACGCCTCGGTCTCTAGAAGGCTAACCACTTATCTTCTTGGAATTCTTCCTCTCTAGGAAGTTGCATGTCAACATAGGCTACCATTTGAAATTATTTCGAAACATACAGGGTGTCCCCAGAAAACCATCAAACACTGAAGTTAAACTTTTTTCTATCGAACACCCTATATATTATTTCATTTTGAGATTCTCCCTTATGAGCTGATTTCAACGACCCATCATACTTAGGGTCTAGCAGTACTAATTACTGAAATATAGAGTGTGAAAAATCGAGATTTTCCAAGTTCAAGAATTTTTTGTGTCGAAACCATTCATAATTGGTCAAAACGTCTTACATGTCCCTATCTCAACTTTTGATCAACTATCTACTGACATTTAATTGAAACAAATACAGGGTGGTGCAGAATTCAGAATCTTGATCACCCGGTATATGTCCCAATTAAATATCAGTAGATAGTTGATCAAAAGTTGAGATAGGGACATGTAAGCCGTTTTGACCAATTATGAATAGTTTCGACACAAAAAATTCTTGAACTTGGAAAATCTCGATTTTTCACCGAGTTTTTCACACCCTATATTTCAGTAATTATAACTGCTAGACCCCAAGTATGATGGGTCGTTGAAATCAGCTCATCAGGGAGAATCTCAAAATGAATGTGTTTTTCCAACTGACTTTGCATAAACTATATGCAACAATTTTGATCAACAGGAAAGATTCGATCTTATCATGTGATACATCATTGTAATCAGAAAAAATTTATTTTCAAAAATGCAATAATCCACTATGGCGCCCATAAAAACAAACAAAGTTGTGTGTTGTAACTTTGGCAACAAGAACGTCATGAAAAATACAATGACAGATTCAGATTCCTTGTAAAAAAAGCGCCTTGAGCATGTCCCAGTCAGAAACAACTAGGTCTTTTGCTTTTCGCTTGAAAAAATGAAAGCGAAAATATAAATTATAGATTTCATTTTCAATAATAATTCAAAAACTGATAATGACATAAAATTTTCTTACAAATAAATGTTCAGCATGAAAATACGCATTTTTGCAAAATTTAACCGACCTCGTATCTCCTATAATAACTGAGATCCCCATGCATGATGGAGCTCGAAAACGGACATCCTGTATGGACACACTTCACTGTTTCACCACTAACCAAACCGATTTTTTAAACGCCTCGACACGTGTTTCGCTAGTTATGATTAAAACTGTCTTAATCTTCTCCTGAAGATGCTAACATAGTTAGCGAAACACGTGTCGAAGCGTTTGAAAAATCGGTTTGATTAGTGGTGAAACCACAGTTTAGAGAATATTAGATATTTCTTTGAACTGTGGTAAAACAGTGTAGTGTATTATCGTGCCAAAGGTTCCAGTCTTCAATATACCCTGTATGGAGTTTGATTGGAAATGACCCCTGGAACACCCTGTATAATTATTGCTAAAAAACATTTTTCCCGCGAATACAGTTCCAAACTGTTGAAAACTTGCACTCCAAGCGGTCCAATTCTGGAACCCTGTATGTATGGACATGGACATCTATGAGCATTCACGAAGAACCTAAAGAAAGGTCAAGGTCTTCCTGTCGGTCGGCTGCCGCTTGACTTGTACGAGTTTGTGATTGTGAGAGTGATCTAGCAGAAAATGGCAGAAGCTTTGAACTCTGCTGTTACCGTTACAAATTCGGATAGCGTCCGAAAAAAATCAAAGAAAGTTTGGCCATTCATTTTTCTCGTCGTGGTTGGTAGATTCAACATCAATTAATGAAAATATCCTGTAACTCGTTTGTATACCAATATCATCACAAGAATATCATCACTCATCTATATGCCATCATCAGTATGACACTGAGAAGTGTCAAACTAAAGAAGAATTTTCGAAGAAAAATATGTTTTCTTCTCACATAACTAAAATGGCATTTAGCGTACGGATAGGTACCACTTTAAATGATCGATTAATCACGGATTGTCGATCTGTGATTTATTCAAAACTTTAAACACGTTACCATGGCAACACGATTCCGAGGGGTAAATCTCCTTGGAAGTCTGGTGTACACTCCATTGGAAGTCTTTGGAATTCTTTGGAAGTCTTTGGATGTTTTGGATGTCTTTGGAAGTCTTTGGATGCCTTTGGAAGTCTTTGGATGTCTTTGGAAGTCTTTAGAAGTCTTTAGAAGTCTTTGGGAGTCTTTAGAAGTCTTTGGGAGTCTTTGGAAGTCTTTGGTAATTGGAAGTCTGGTGTACACATTTTTCCTGGAGATTTACCCCTCGCACGATTCCTTAAACACATTGCCATGGCAACACGATTCCTTAAACACATTACCATGGCAACACAGTTCATTGAACACAGCTTCAGTAGTTTGAGACATGTCTGGTCTGTCAATTGTATTAACTGTCAACTGTTATTTCCAAATTTTGTATCAGAATTATTCAAACAATATTCGTTTGTACCAGAATTCTTCATTGAAAATATATGCGAAAAGTAAACGAAAGTGAAATCGAAGAGAATGTTCTGATACTTGCATATCTCCAAAAAGTGTAAAAAATGAAGCATCCATCTTTGAGAACAATCTATTTATTCTGCGCTAAGCATGACAATAAACGTGAAACAAAGGTTAGTAAGCAATGGACTGGACACATCAACAACCAATATCACTTATACGTGTCTCGCTGGTTTTATGCTCAATTCCCATTCCTTACGAATTATTTTGTAGGTTAGCAGGAATAGCAGGTATGTTAATGTAATTTTCGGAGTTCATAGAAAAAGCATAGTATGTAACGCGTTTATAAACTATTCTAGACACTCGTTTATTAAACACTCGCTCCGCTCTGCTCCGCTCGTGCTTAAAATACTCGTTACTAAAAGGTCGTTTATAACACTTGTTACATAATATACTATTACATTTTTATGTTAAGAACGGAAGCAGATTTTCAATATATCTATATTTCTTCTCTTCAAACTTGTTTCCAAACAAACTTGATTGTTAGACAGAAGTTTCGCACCTCTTGAGATATCTGCTAGGCCATGCTAGGCTACAATGTGGCACTCTGTGGATCCTTAAGATTCTAGGGCACCCTCTAGATTCCGAGATACCTATAGATCATAAAAACTCCTGCTTTTCTTTCGTGTTTAAGTTGATGGTTTTATTTTTTTATGGATGTTCAACAGATATAATTCAATGTTCGACGTGGCAAATTGCCAAAAAAGTTGTTGTTTTTCTACTAGAAAGTAGTAGCAACATTGATATTGTCGAATATTTCAAATGGAACACCCTGTATTTTATCGTAATTTCAGATTCTCCCTGAAGATCTGATTTTAGATCACCCTGTATCTATTCCGATTAAATATCAGTAAATAGTGAATCAAAAGTTGGGATAGGAACATGTGCGCCGTTTTGACCGATAATGAATAGTTTCGATACAAACAAATCTCGATTTTGAACTTTTGAACACCCTATGTCTCTGTAATCATTTCCGATAAACCCCAAGTTTGATGTATCGATGAAATCAGCTCTTCAGGGAGAATCTCAAAATGCAATGAAATACAGGGTATTCTATTTGAAATAACAAAGTTGTTGCTACTTTTTGATAGAAGCGGCAACACTTCATTGTTGAAAAAATTTTAAATGAAGAGGTCGTATTCTAAAATTTAAGCATGCACATTTTCATGGATTTCTCCCGACTGATTCTCGATATAAAGATAGTGTAAGCTCGTCGTGACATACCCTGTATATATACCGGGTGGCTACGGAAGTATTGCCTACGGAATATCTCCGTTATTGTATGAAGTAGGTTTGTGAAATTTGGAGCGTCGATATAATGACATAAGAGCTAGAATTTGAGCATATTGACATGTCGAAGTTAACTTCCGGTCCGACCGGAAGTAACATCAACTTTCTTATTTTGAATGGAAACCCTATTTTTTATTTTCTCTTCGCTTTATTCAGCATTCAATTCCCTTTCTAATGACATATCACAAGTTGGTATCTAACCAGAAACTAGATCAGAAAAAAATTATCATTGAAATTCACCGAGTAGGCCGTGGAAGCAAAATGAAAGCCAAAAAATGAAAAGTCGGCTATGGAAACCATACGTCACTTGATAACAGTTGCTACTACTGTGATATTTTATTTTCATTCGTCGGCGTTATAAAAAGCCGCCAAAAATAATATTGGAAAAATTGGGGAAAAAACAATACTCTGTAGGTCCATAACTTAAATAGGAACATACAACTTTTTCTTGCCTGGACTATTCAGCATAACCATTCCTTTCTAATGATATAATAGAAAGTCAATTTTTGGCTTTCATTTTGCTTCCACGGCCTACTCGGTGAATTTCAATGATAATTTTTTTCTGATCTAGTTTCTGGTTAGATACCAACTTGTGATATGTCACTAGAAAGGGAATTGAATGCTGAATAAAGCGAAAAGAAAAAAAAATAGGGTTTCCATTCAAAATAAGAAAGTTGATGTTACTTCCGGTCAGACCGGAAGTTAACTTCGACATGTCAATATGCTCAAATTCTAGCTCTTATGTCATTATATCAACGCTCCAAATTTCACAAACCTACTTCATACAATAACTGAGATATTCCGTAGGCAATACTTCCGTAGCCACCCGGTATCCATTTTTCAATGTTCATAATTTTATCTGAGAATATTGATTTTCAATTAATGTTTTCTGTTGAAGGAGACATTTCTGCGAGCATTTCTTGTGTTTCAGGGGTCTCAGATTCACTCGGATTCATTTTTAGCAGTTACCTAGGTACCCAAACCGCGTGACGTCATCTTCAACGGCACTCATCCAGTCATCCACCGGCTAACTTGATTATAATATTATGACGGTGATCTATAACAGGAGTGGGGGAGGGAGTTGCTAATTGGCGACGTTTTCGTATTTACAGACCCCGACAAGTGGCATTACCTAAATTGAAATTGACTAATTGGGTGGTGAGCCGTTCGAGGGAAACCGAGAGGGAAACACATAGTAGGTATTTCAAAAGTACGACAAAAACCCAAAGCTCGGGTAAAAATAACAATGTGGCGATCAAATGGAAAATGGTCTTTAGTAATAGCAGGGTTGAAAAAAAAACATGTGTTTTTTAATTTTATACAAAACACATGTTTTTTTTTGTTTTAAACGGTTTTTTTCGTTTTAAACATTGTTTTTTTTTGTTTCTGAATTTCATGATTTAAACAAATAAAACTTAGAAAAAGACATTGTTCAAATCAAATTTTTTCAAACATAATATTAATTCAGAGATTAATTCAAAATGTTTGATATAATAATCTTTAGTATTAGTCCACTAAATAATAGATTCCTTATTCGAAGTCAGACTCTGTATACTGAACTAAACTTTCGCGATCAGCTGTGTTATGAACGTCGCGCCATCGCTGTGAGGATGTGCCGGTGAATCCCCGAAATAAGAAAACCAATTGCGAGGTTTGTTCGCGTTCGAAAAATAAACAGTCTGAAATCATCAGAAGCATGCGCAGTTCCACGGAACTTGGAAAATGTGTACTGTTCTGTGAAATTGCGCATGGTCCTGATAGTTTCGGACTGTTTATATTCTGAACGCGAACATGCCTATGAGGACTGTTGGCCTGGGGGAACCACAGACCATTTATAAATTCGCATTGCCAGTGGGCTATACAGTATGTCCCACTTACCATGCTCACCATGGGTATCTTTTCAACGGTGAGAGATACGAGGTCGGTTAAATGACACCAAATGTGGAGTTTTGTTTTGAACAGAAACTGTTTAAAACTTGAGCACATGTTTAAAACATGTTTAAAACAGTTGATTACAACAAAATGTTTAAAACAAAACAACCCTGAGTAATAGTAACCAATAGCAGAGGTCAATAGCATATCTTATTGGGATACTTCACAAAAACATACATATTTCTCAATTTTGACTTGTAATACCACTTCGACTCGAAATAGTTTTCAAAATATCCATGAGCTTGAAAAAATGTCCGGAAATAATTTGACCTCGTGTGGTAAGAAAATTTCACAACAGATTGTTTTTGGAAATTAAATAATTTTAGAATTTATTTGTTCATCGAGTTGCATACAGGTTCATGAATAAATTCAGTTTGGGTCGCAGTTTCGGCACCAATAATAGATTCCTGATTTCTACCTTTGAAAATACTAGTTTGAAATGTAACATATTATATATTCTTCCATTTTATATTAACTTCGGGATACTAAAAGTGATAAGAAATTATAACTTTGTCAATTAATTTTTCATAGGTATAGGTACATACTAGTAGTAGTAGAGAAAGGGGAGGCAGTCGCCTAGCAAGTATAGGCATAGACTACAGAAGATAATCTGTAGTCTATGCCAATGAGCCTTTTTTGCCGACCCCTACTGCCGAGCCTACTGCACACGCCATGTGCACATAATATCTACCATTTCTTCTCCTAATTCTCCTTTTCGAACCTCCGTGGATTTCTGATAAAGGTCAGTATATGTCCGTTCACCTTAGTGATTTGATTTTCCTGTTGAAGCGTATCAGTACCAGAGATTTCGAATTTCATCCTTCCATAACGCCTTACACTGGCCCAGGTAGTATGACATTCTGATGCAGTTAAGGCATCAATCGATTCTTAGCCTATTAATTGTTGATTTCTTCCCAATTGAAGTGGCACAAAATCACTATTTTAGGACGTCAAAATATTATTCTGTAATTGAAACGTCATAAAAAAATTCCTATTTCATACGCTGGTGGGTACCCACGAGGATAGTATATTGTGCAACAAGTGGAAAAAGTTCAACTTTTCTCACGAGTGCAAACGCACGAGTGAGAAAAGTGCTTTTCCCCACATGTTGCACACTATACTTTTTCTACAACTGCACTTATTCAAAGAATCCGACTAATGTAACTAATTGGTATATTCCGAGGTATATTCATTTTCTAATGTGGCACTATATGCACATTGAATATTGTGACCAAAGAGTAGACGCCTTTCCTAGTTCCTCAAAGTATTTAAAAAAAGTACACTTTCCGAAAAAGATATTATTTCTGTATTTTTTCAGATTCCATAAATTTCCATTATATCTGTCTCTGGCGGTGTATTTATCAAAATCGTCACATCTCGGTATATACATCATATTATTATTTATTATGAATTGTTGGAACAATATTTGATGGAAAATGCGATTTATCAAAAGCACTGATGAGAACTGCCCTGAAGAATTTAAAAAACTTCTTCTGATAGTTGTGACTTGTGACAACTATATTCAGAGCCTCGTTCAGAGCTAAACAGCAGCCAAGTTTTGGTCGATTTTTGTTGATTCTCCATGAAAATGTATGTGGTGTTGGCAAAGTGCCGTGAGAAAAAATATTTCTCACAGTATCGGCCGAGGTATGGGCAATACATGGTTTTGAAACTAAGTAAGCTATGAGAAATGCGTTACTTTTCATAGCAGTAGTAGTAGAAACAAAAAATTCCACTAAAATACATACGTTGCTATGGTAATTTGTCATAAAAACCCAATTTGACTGTATAAAATTCACTGGTGTGGAATTTTCACAATAATATCATACCCGTATCACATTAGACAAAATTATTCGACCTAAGGTCTCGTAATTTTTTCATGTCAGTTTTTCTCGAAAAATTACTGATCGGCAAATGTTTATCGTTACCAAGAGAAATTTATCCGAAAATTTCACGCTAAACATTTTCGGTCAAATAAAAACTTGTAGTTCGTATCGTTACCATAGCAACTAAACAAATTTCTTGGAAATTTTTTCCTCCTCCCTGGGGGGCGGAGCATGAAATTACACTGGAAATTTTTTGACGTTTATAATTATGTTGAATGACATTTACATTCAACTTCAGATTATTTCGAGTTCGTTCTATAAGTCAATAAATAAAAATCATTTATCAACAACACATGTTGTTACTATAATAATAATAATAATAATAATAATAATACATTTTATTATTCACCAAATGATACAATACAGTAAACATTAATTTTAACATTAGATTAATATTCAGTGAATAATAGGAAAACTGTTAGGCTGTAAAGCCAATTCTTCCACAGCTCCCTTGAGTGAAGAAATAAACAAACGATTGGGAGTATATAAGGATATTATAACAAAGAGTCATGAATTTAATTGGAAATCGATATAAAAGGAAAAAATAAAACAAAAACAAAAAACATCAAAAAATCATTGTCGACCAAACAAGTATCGTTTGTACCAAATCCTGAATCCCTGTAAGTTTAAAGAAAAATTTGGTACATCCAGAACATCGCCAAATAGTGCAATATTATAAGAAAAAGACCTCTTGAAGATTTCTTTTCTATGTTTTGGTATAGTTATCATGTTTTTCCGACGCAAGTTCAGATTGTGTATATCTGTTCTGAAGGTAATTCTCCTGAATAAGTACTCCGGTGTTTTATACAGTAGTATTTTATAAAAAAAGCAAACCAGCCTTAAGCAGGAATTTTGCGTCTTTTGGATCCGTTTGACGTTGACAGTGTCAATACAGGGGCCATAAACGATATCGCAGTGATTAAAATGAGAGAGTACAAGACTATCGCACAACTGTATTTTCAATTTCGCATTCAAAAAGTGTCTCTGACTATAAATGAACTTCAGCGAAGTATATGCATTTCTCAACTTCCAAGTTATATGATCTTTGAATCGTAATTTGGAATCCATAATCAGCCCAAGGTTTTTGCAGGTATTGTTGATTTCAATTCTATCATTTCCAATTCGAATATTCAATATTTCGATGGCCTCAGTTCTTTGATTATCAGATCCAAACAATATCGCAACAGATTTATTCGAGTTGATTTTCAATAAGTGCACATTAGTGACGTCAAGAAGTTTATTCAAATCAGAGTTAATAAGTTCATTAGCTTCACGTATATCAGAAAAATTGAATGAATAATACAGCTGTGTGTCGTCTGCGTAGAAGTGATATTTACAATGATCAATGTGTGAAGAGATACGTTAGTTCTTACATTTCATCACAAACAACCGAGCAAACAACCATCGTTTTCAACTAAATCATCTTAGTGTTGTTGAAATTCCTTATCCAACTTATCGAAGTAATCTTTTAATAATATTTCAGTGTGAAATATTCTTACCGAATACCACTTAAGCTTCAATTAATATCCGGGAATTTTTTCTCGAACACGTATATTTAGAAAATTCTCCCTCGTCTTCGATTTGGGAGAATTTTCAAAATATTCGTGTTCTCGAAAAAAATTCCGGAAATAATTGAAGCTCTCGTGATATTATGAGTGATAAAAAAACTCTTGCTTTTACTGTTGATAAAATGTTGGACCTTAGACTCAAACATAGATCATTCCTTGGAGTATAATCAGTAGTAATCGAGTTTCAAGCCTTTTCCTGGCCTCCCTTTCCACCGGACCAAGGCCCTCAAATGTGATACTAAAGAAGCTAGCAAAGCCACTTTCGATTTTCAACATGAGACACATCTCATAATTTTAGGCTCATTTTAGGCTAATTTATTACCCCATACCCGAATTTTTTGCTCCTCCCTATCATAGAAAAATCGGTGGCTTTGCTAGCTTCGGCCGAACTCAGCAAAGCCATTTTTGAAAAACTATATTTTTTGAATATCTGATATAGTGAGAATGTAGTGCTCATTTTAGGCTAATTTATTACCCTATTCCCAATTTTCTTGCTCCTCTCTATCATAGAAAAATCTGTGGCTTTGCTAGCTTCGGCCGAACTCAGCAGAGCCATTTTTGAAAACATAGAATTTTCACCGATCTGATATATTGAGATCGAATGGCTAATTTAAGGCTAATTAATTACCCTATTTTCGAATTTTTTGATCCACGTTTCAAACAGAAAAAATCGGGAAAAATACAAGACAATTTGTCCAAATACGCATCATTCACTGTACATTATGTATTTCTATCGAAAGCATATTTTATGACGATTTCATGAGGGAAAGTGTTAGTATCGATTGTAAGCTTGATGACTATCCCATTTTGGAATTTTTGGCTACATATTTTTCAAAAGAAATCAAGCAGAAAAAAAAAGAAACGATTCCTCGAAATACATGTTAATTCACTATACATTATGCATATCTATCAAAAGCATATTTTATGACGATTTTTCAAGACAAAGTGTTAGTATCGATTCTAAGCTTGATGACTATCCCATTTTGGAATTTTTGGCTACATATTTTTTAAAACAAACCTGTGGCTTTGCTGGCTTCGGGCGAACTCAGCAGAGCCATTTTTAAAAATAATATATTTTCCACAGATTTGATATATCGATATTGAAGAGCTAATTTTAGGCTAATTAATTACCCTATTTTCGAATTTTTTGCTCCACTTTTCAAACAGAAAAAATACAAGACTATTTGTCGAAATACGCGTCATTCACTGTACATTATGTATTTCTATCGAAAGCATATTTTATGATGATTTCATGAGGGAAAGTGTTAGTATTGATTGTAAGCTTGATAACTATCCTATTTTGGGATTTTTTGCTGCATATTTTTTAAAAGAAACCTGTGGCTTTGCTGGCTTCGGACGAACTCAGCAGAGCCACAGGTTTCTTTTAAAAGATATGTAGCGAAAAATTCCAAAATAGGATAGTTATCAAGCTTACAATCAATACTAACACTTTCCCTCATGAAATCATCATAAAATATGCTTTCGATAGAAATACATAATGTACAGTGAATGACGCGTATTTCGACAAATAGTCTTGTATTTTTTCTGTTTGAAACGTGGAGCAAAAAATTCGAAAATAGGGTAATTAATTAGCCTAAAATTAGCTCTTCAATATCGATATATCAAATCTGTGAAAAATATATTATTTTTAAAAATGGCTCTGCTGAGTTCGCCCGAAGCCAGCAAAGCCACAGGTTTGTTTTAAAAAATATGCAGCAAAAAATTTCAAAATGCAATAGTTATTGAGCTTACAATCGATACTAACACTTTCCCTCATGAAATCGTCATAAAATATGCTTTTTATAGATGTGCATAATGTATAGTGAATTAACGCGTATTTCGACGAATTTTCTTGTATTTTTTCTGTCTGAAACGTTGAGCAAAAAATTCAAAAATAGGGTAATTATATAGCCTAAAATTAGCTCTTCAATATGGATATATCAAATCAGTGAAAAATATATTATTTTAAAAAATGGCTCTGCTGAGTTCGCCCGAAGCCAGCAAAGCCACAGGTTTCTTTTGAAAAATATGTAGCCAAAAATTCCAAAATGGGATAGTCATCAAGCTTACAATCGATAATAACACTTTCCCTCATGAAATCGTCATAAAATATGCTTTTGATAGAAATACATAATGTACAGTGAATGACGCGTATTTCGACAAATAGTCTTGTATTTTTTCTGTTTGAAACGTGGAGCAAAACATTCGAAAATAGGGTAATTAATTAGCCTAAAATTAGCTCTTCAATATCGATATATCAAATCTGTGAAAAATATATTATTTTTAAAAATGGCTCTGCTGAGTCCGCCCGAAGCCAGCAAAGCCACAGGTTTGTTTTAAAAAATATGCAGCAAAAAATTTCAAAATGCAATAGTTATTGAGCTTATGATCGATACTAACACTTTGTTTTGAAAAATCGTCATAAAATATGCTTTTGATAGATATGCATAATGTATAGTGAATTAACGTGTATTTCGACGAATCGTTTCGTTTTTTTTCTGCTTGGTTTCTTTTAAAAAATATGTAGCCAAAAATTCCAAAATGGGATAGTCATCAAGCTTACAATCGATACTAACACTTTCCCTCATGAAATCGTCATAAAATATGCTTTTTATAGATATGCATAATGTATAGTGAATTAACGCGTATTTCGACGAATTTTCTTGTATTTTTTCTGTCTGAAACGTTGAGCAAAAAATTCAAAAATAGGGTAATTAATTAGCCTAAAATTAGCTCTTCAATATGGATATATCAAATCAGTGAAAAATATATTATTTTAAAAAATGGCTCTGCTGAGTTCGCCCGAAGCCAGCAAAGCCACAGGTTTGTTTTAAAAAATATGCAGCAAAAAATTTCAAAATGCAATAGTTATTGAGCTTATAATCGATACTAACACTTTGTTTCGAAAAATCGTCATAAAATATGCTTTTGATAGATATGCATAATGTATAGTGAATTAACATGTATTTCGACGAATCGTTTTATTTTTTTCTGCTTGGTTTCTTTTAAAAAATATGTAGCCAAAAATTCCAAAATGGGATAGTCATCAAGCTTACAATCGATACTAACACTTTCCCTCATGAAATCGTCATAAAATATGCTATTGATAGAAATACATAATGTACAGTGAATGATGTGTATTTCGACAAATTGTCTTGTATTTTTCCTGTTTGAGACGTGGAGCAAAAAAAATCGAAAATCGGGTAATTAATTAGCCTAAAATTAGCCATTTGATCTCAATATATCAAATCGGTGAAAATTCTATGTTTTCAAAAATGGCTCTGCTGAGTTCGGCCGAAGCTAGCAAAGCCACAGATTTTTCTATGATAGAGAGGAGCAAGAAAATTGGGAATAGGGTAATAAATTAGCCTAAAATGAGCACTACATTCTCACTATATCAGATATTCAAAAAATATAGTTTTTCAAAAATGGCTTTGCTGAGTTCGGCCGAAGCTAGCAAAGCCACAGATTTGTCTATGATAGGGTGGAGCAAAAAATTCGGGGATGGGGTAATAAATTAGCCTAAAATGAGCCTAAAATTATGAGATGTGTCTCATGTTGAAAATCGAAAGTGGCTTTGCTAGCTTCTTTAGTATTCAAATGTGCCTTATGGCTGTGCTTATGGTAAAATAGGCCCTGATGGCCCGTGCCTAAGATTTTTTCCAAAAAAAAGAACTGCTGAAATTCTAAATTTGTTTAGAACAAAAGGGTAAAAATCGGATTGCTGAATCATTGCCCCTCGAGCTACCCCTGTGCAATTTTCTGAGCACCAAAAGTGTCTCACCACCCAATTAATAAGTCTCTGCTAGAGGGAATAGAGGGATAGTTTGACAGTAAATTGTCCATTTGAGTGGATCCATCTTGCAGTGGAGTTGGAGTTAGTTAATACCTAATTGTTAATTGTCAATTTGAATGCAGCAGGGTCAGTATAAACCTCGGGCTAGACAGACAAAATAGAAGAACGAGAATCTTCACAACAGATGTGTGGACAAGTATAATTTTCTAGATAATTTCGAGGAAAATTTTACCTAGGTATCAATCTCGAGCACCAACATTAAACTAATGAACTTGACTCGAAATTATCAATAGTAAAATAAAATGAACAAAAACAATCTAAATAATAATATTCACCTAAGTACCTAGACCTAGGTATGTCTCGGTATGTTTATCGCTCGGTTTATCGGTTTACGTACTCAATTAAATTATCAGCATCACTGAAATTATTCCAAGGTCGCTCTTGCCCTACAGGTATGGTTCTAAAGTGATTTTAAATCTGTTAGGTATTTACCAACTAATAACGAATGTTAAAAAATGCACAAATGAATGATTCAAAGAAAGCTGACCTCGTTCAAATAGGTCCTTCCAAGAACCACACCACACTGGTAGATTATATGCCAAAGCCAACTATCATAATACCTACACTAAAGAATATTACCCTATTGTTTATTCAACAATCGTACTTATATTCTTATACAGAATTTCATATTCCACGGGAGTACAACATAAAAGGTAAAAATTACTATTCAAAGGATATCGGCGAATTCCTCGATTAAATTCCTTCGGCGAACCAAGCCTCAAATAAAGAAACTGGACATTTAAACATCGCATGTAGGTATCACATCAAGCACACGTTTCACCGTGTAAATACGGCTTTTACCTGTCTGTCCGCGACAACTTGGGAACAGTTGAAAAGTTCGTGTTTACTCAGATTACTTCTTGTAATCTCATTGTACGATATAAATTCATGTTGCCTTGGGTGAAAAAACTTCTAGAGCTACATAGTTCCCAGCGACCGAACGGTAAAAACACCTATCAAGGAAGTTCTTGATCTTAAAACGGCTTGAAAACAATCTTACCTGTCTGTCCACAGCTAAAAAAATCTCACACGATCGAGCATTTATGAATTCTGCACAATGTATTCGTATCCAAAATGGTCCAGTCTGCACTTCACACACTACAACAAACTCCGAACAAAACTTTCTTACATTGTTATGAAGTTCACAGTTCTTTCGCGTTTTTTCAAACAATTCCGCGAGTATGCGTGAAAACTCTACGCAAGGTGTGATCGCAACAAGCGCTGCTCACAACTCAGCAAATAAACGAAAAACGGAGACGGAGAATGAAAGGTGGGCTGTGAGCTGTCAACGATTCGGTAGTGGCTTTGGTACGTATCGACCGTGTCCTCAAAGACGAAGAGGCAACAAAGAGGCTTTTGAAAAAATGGAAATAAATTATGATGAGATAACAGTGATGCCACCATGATTTGAAATCAATTCACTGTGGTGTCATTTCGTTGTGTGTTGAATGTTTCTAGAATTTCTGCCTTTTATTCACCCAAGGACCCCAGTCCTAAACCGAAATAATGTACGGTCATTATCAGCAGACTTCAGGTTATCTTCAGTACTCACATTATGTCATTCCTTCTTTTCACAAGCATTTTCGTTATTTCCATAACCTTAAAAGAATATCTGGGAATACAGTGTGTCCCACTTACCATGCTCACCATGGGTATCTTTTAAACGGTGAGAGATACGAGGTCGGTTAAATGACACCAAATGTGGAGTTTGTCAAGGCCAACTATAATGTGAGAAAATATTTTGATAAAATCTATTCGTTTTTGTTTTATACGCAAAAAACAGATTTTGATCATTTTCATGTCTCCTCCGTAACTTCTTTATTTATGAAAATGTTCAAATAGAAATTTTTCACATTATCATGGCAGTTTCTTGAAGTGATTTCGAAAAAAATATAAGATTTATACCAACTCTCCTAGAATTCGAGTTATCAGCACCAACTTTTGTTTTTCAAATGTAGGTCATAGCTCACTATGACTTAGTTACAAATAACTTCTTTTTCTCTTTCAGATGATATGTCACAGTAATAGTTTTGTGTTGATAACAACGGAGTTATCGTCATTTACACAAAAACAAAAAATTATTTGGAAGCCGCCATCTTGAATTTATAAATTTAATCAAGAAAATCATGATCTCTGACCTCAAAAACACCCACTTACCAATTTTGAATGGAATCGGACCAAATCTTGTCCGCCATCTTGGAGCAGCCATTTTTTTAATTTCAACAAAAATTCCATAATGTATTGTCACCGAAATTATGAACACCTGCCAAATTTCAAGTTGATCGGAGTTATGGAATTATTGTTGAAATTAAAAAAAAATGGCTGCTCCAAGATGGCGGACAAGATTTGGTCCGATTCCATTCAAAATTGGTAAGTGGGGGTTTTTGAGGTCGGAGATCATGATTTTTTTGTTAAAATTTATAAATTCAAGATGGCGGCTTCCAAATAATTTTCTGTTCTTGTATGAATGACGATAACTCCGTTGTTATCAACACAAAACTATTACTGCGACATATAATCTGAAAGAGAAAAAAAGTTATTTGTAACTAAGTCATAGTGAGCTATGACCTACATTTGAAAAACTAAAGTTGGTGCTGATATCTCAAATTCCAGAAGAGTTGGTATAAATTTCATATATTTTTCGAAATCACTTTGAAAAACTGCCATGAGAATGTGAAATTCCTATTTGAATATTTTCATAAATAAAGAAGTTACGGAGGAGACATGAAAATGATCAAAATCTGTTTTTTGCGTATAAAACAAAAACGAATAGATTTTATCAAAATATTTTCCCACATTATAGTTGGCCCTGACAAACTCCACATTTGGTGTCATTTAACCGACCTCGTATCTCTCACCGTTAAAGAGATACCCATGGTGAGCATGGTAAGTGGGACACACTGTATATTATCCAACCTATTATCGTCTTATAACTCTTATAGATGAAACAATCCAATGATATACAATGATTCCAATTGCTTATTGATCTGGCAATAAAATGAGATTGTCTCGGTAAGTAGTGGTTTGTTCACATTTTAATTATCAAATTTGTGTTTTTCAGACAAAAAAACGTAAGTACCAAAAAACATTTTCGAAAAAAAAACCATCGCGAGTTAATATCCAAGGTACTGACAATGATGGAAGTATTACGTCCATCATTGTACTGACGAATAGAGTTTCTTGTCAAGGAGCATTGCTAAAGTCAAACATAATACGACTGCACTGTGTAGTAGCCACTTTTGTTCCCATTCCATGCGCAGTGCGCAGCTGCAATGAATGACAGAATGACGCTTCATGCCAAAACTGTCAGTGTTGTCAAACTCTCCCGCCTCTCGCTATTGGCAAGGTGATCGACCGTTGGGGGCGCTGTTTCAAAACAAGATGGCGGCAAAGAGTGTGTAGTTTGTTTACAAAATTTCTTGAGATTTGCATACATTTTCTTCTTGATATTTCATCGTGTTATTTGAGTTTATTGTTGAACTTTTTACTGAAATCATAAAATTGTTTGTTGGATCATACTGTTTCATCGTGATGTGAGGAAAATAACTGTTACCTACTGACTGAATCGTGGACCAAATAGTCTGAGCTTTCTTCAAACCAGTGCATTTCTGTGGGACAGTTTTATGGGATATCAAAAATCACAAGCATATCCACTATCATCAGAAGCTGATATATTCACCATAATACCTCTATAACTCCACTCTTCAAGCAAAAGGATCCTACAGAACACAAATGGTGATACCAGGAGTGAAGTTTTTCAACAGTGAACAGCCTTCTGTGAACATATTGAAAACCATCCCTAAACTATGTGTTAACCTATTGGACTATTTTGTGCTAAATATTATAGCCATCAGAATCATGTGCAATAATTGATCCATACAATAGAAATCAGCAGCAACCAGCTCTAATAAGTCTAAACCAAGAAATAATTCAACACCAAAGGCATCCTGACATTACTGTGGATTTAATAGTAGATACAATGGTATATCTTCAACAATATTACTTCCAGGCTTTGAGGATTGTTAACAGTGCAACTCCAATACCTCATATATTATGGTGCTTCACTGCAATAACAGCAAATTGTCATGATCCTATGTGCCATGTGTGTGATATAACACACATTTCATAATGTGAATATTCCTAATATACTTAGAGTTGAGGTAGGTGGCATCCTAGACTGAGTTTTCTTCTTGGAATTCATTTAATATCTTGTAAAGCTAGTTTTTTTTACCATATTTATAAAATCATTGAATAATTTGGAATTCCACCACATGAAGCATTGATCAAATGACCTAGGATTTGAGTTAATGTATTTACACAGTTTATTATCATAAATTTTGTGATTTGATATCATTTTGTAATCCTGAATTCATCTAATTGAAAATATCTATCTTATCAATCTGTATAGTTCATTATGTTTTGTATATTTTGGAACTGAATTAATAATAATTTTCGAAAATGAAAGTACATTGACATAACATGTGTTTTACTGTACTTATGCCACTCCAAAGAAGTCAAGAAAGAAGTACCTACAAAAAGAAGGATCTTCCAGTATACTCCTTCCCTCAGTGCTCATGTATACTGTTTTTTCCTGAATTATTTTACAAGATACCTTCATAAAAATTTACAATTATAAATGCATTTGAAATCCAGGACTTTCATATATGTAGAAATAAATTAACAATGAGCAAAAGTAAGTATCTACCTGGTAGGTACCTATTTTAAAAGGAATCAGTAAAGATTATAAAGTGAAACTTTGAAATTGCATCAAAAAAGAATGAGGTGTTGATTGAGTTAGTTGTGGAATTGAAATATAAATTTTGAAAACCTACAATAAAACATTACAAAAAGAAAAAAAAGTAGAACTTTTACTTGTGAATAAATACAGTTTAATAATAAAATACAAGCAGTAAAATTATGAATACATTTTTCCAAGATACAATTTGAAATGTCATGGATATGTTCAAGTACCCAAATAATCAGTGATATCTCCTTAAAAACTTGAATTCTACTTCAAGGAATCTGGGTTTTGGTTTCAATTTGTGTAACTATTTGCACTCAATTGCAAGATACCCTGGATGGCAGCTCCTCCCCTGCTGAAAAATTGAAGGAATGTTAGTACCTACTACCTACTATAAACAAACCATATCTATTAGCTATTACACAATCTGAATATTCAAATAGAAATAGATTGTGTCACTTCAATGTATGTTCAAAGATTCAATTCAAGCTATGAAGTAATAAGCTACCTACAATGACCTGCTTGTACCAGGGTTATTATATATCTATAAAATATGCTACTGTTTTTGCTCATATGAATGTAATTGGGAGCTGTATTTTAACTTAATCATTTTGGAAGTACATGCAATCTGCATTGGCTATTTTACTACAAAGATGATACTACAAAATAGGAATCTATGAAGGCCTAGGCAGGATATCATGAACAAGATTTTTATATGAGTCAAGCATTACAAATAAAACTATAAATTGCCAACCTGCACATGTTCATAATGTCTTTTTTCTTGCCCAGCTTTGTGTATTGCAGTTCAAAAGTCAAAGGCATTGAATTTGCTTCTTTATTTTTCTTAAAAAAATATTTGAAAGAAAAACAGCCATACTTATTTTCCAAGTCCTGGAGACATAGCCCATAAACAAAATAGTTATGAACTGTTGATCATTTCAATCATGTTTTCTCTTAGATAGGCACTGCAAATAAGAGTTATTCATCAGTAATAAATATATCAATGAATCACAAATTTACCTTATTGTTAGTTTTTGTTGGAGCTGCATACATCCAGTTTTCAAACTCATATTGGATTCTCAACGTTTATCCATTTTTTCCATTCAACTGAACTGATTTTTCATTATCAGAAAAAACTTCTTGAGTGCAGTAGAGGACATTATAGATCCTACATTTTTCCATTGGAACCTTCTACTAGTTCAACCAGCAACCAAACACAGATGCTTTCGCGTATTTTCAGAGATTTGTAGATACTAATTTATAAAATAACATAGAATTGATTAGGCAATTGATATAAAGTTCATGTCTTGTACTCAAGAGAAGCAAGAAGAGAAAATTAACGTAATTTGTTGAATGGTATTCATAAAATATGAAACCCACTGAACACAATAACAAACATGACCTTGAATTACGTCCTAAACTGGTTCAAATTTGCCCGCCAGGTGCCGTATCGGAATCGTCACCTTGCCAATTGTTCCATTTCATCAAAATGACCAACAATGTTGAGCGATTAAAGTGCTGATTTATAAACACCTTTTTCTAATTCAATTTTATATATCTTTGTTTTAATATTATAGTCTGTTCACCTTAGATACGTACTATTTAAGTCCAAGTTCAGTTCTCCAGGTACGTGCAGGTAGAAATTTAAAACTTGAATGGCCATAGTTTTTCAACATAAATATCAAATATCAGTACCATTTCACGCATTTTGTATCCCCAACAAGTTCAAATATGGAATCCGACAAGGAAAATGCAGAATCCACCTCCAAAGAAGTCATGAATATATATAGAGACATGGAAGATTATGATCTAGGACATGAAATAGAAAAGGTAAGCACACAAATACAAAATGACAAGGAAATGCGATTTAATATCAAACAAATCCCGATTTTAGCTGAAGGAAGAAAACAATATGTTAGGGAACCATATAGTCTGCTTAGAAGGGGATGTAGAAAAACTGACTACAGCTTTACTGAGGCTGAAATCACTTCAGGAGAACTTGACTAGAAACATTTCTTCATTGTTTATGACTGCAAAGAAAGAAATTGAACGCAAAGATCGGATTATTGCAGACCTACGCAGTCAACTGGATGATATAACTTTCAGAAGGATGGGGATGAGGTATCAGAAGAGAAAACCAGAGGAAACTCTTGAAGGAAACAACAAGAAACCTAAATATCAGGAAAATGTTAACCAAGTTGAACAACCAAAACAAAACCATCCAGAAAGGGATACCTTGAGGAATACCAAGAAATCCATTAGACAGAGAATAACTGATCCTGCTTTGAATAAGGAGAAATATGAAGAAACTAGTAATAGAAAACACTTGGTTGAAAAAAAATTAACAATTAGTGATGAAAGAATTAGAAATAACAGGACTCCAGAAGTGTATGATGATGAATTTGAATATGAAGACCCTGACTATTACCACAACAATAGAATAAATAATAGAAATCACAGGAAAAAATACATAGAGGATGATAGTAGAAGTAACTACAGTAGAAGAGAAGAATTTGACAATAGGGATATTGGGAGAAGGCATAACAATTCTAACAATCATAGGTACCAGAGGCCAGATTATGGAAACAGAAGGGATCAGAGATATGAAAAGCCCATAAGGTACGGAAAAAATAGAATGACTGATGAAGACAAACCTTATGGTATGATAGGCATGAAAATTGAATAAAATTTCATCCTTATTTTCTGAAAGATCATACATCATATCAAATTATATTTCATGTGTATGCACATGTAGTGGAATTGAAAAATCTTGACAATACATTTTTGAGAAATTGGATATTTTGTATTATATTTATAGGGGATTATCAAGAATAGTGAATTTAT
Organism: Phaedon cochleariae; assembly: GCA_918026855.4. NCBI lineage: Eukaryota > Metazoa > Arthropoda > Insecta > Coleoptera > Chrysomelidae > Phaedon > Phaedon cochleariae. Next base: position 2,019,189 of record OU896716.1, read on the forward strand.
TGCCTGTATCAAAGCAATGTGAATTTTTGTGTTGGTTCATATAGAATATAAAAGTTCTGATTGGATGAGAATGGAGCCACTTTTATATTGGAATACATCTATTATATAATTATAGTAACCTAAGCCTAGGTATGACATTATGATTTTAAGTGAAGATCATTTTTTGTTTCTTATTTTCTCACCCATGAATTTTACAGTTTTTGAATTTTTTTCATTGTACCTATCTGAGTGTTTTTGGATGTCAAAATGAGAATATTGACATTAAAATTTCAAATCTCAGTTGATATAACATCAAGAAGATCAGTTTTTTGATTTTATAGTTATTTTAGTTCTATGAAGTGAATTTGAAAAATATAGGACTTTATATACTACCTGGATTTTCATTCTCAGTTATTTGTTGGGTATTTTCTCTGGTATTTTGGAAAGTTTCATCTTGGGAACAAAAGAACCAGTTTTGTAGAAGTTCCCAATTGTGAACAAAATCTTCTATACTTTTATACTATCCTCAGAAAATTACGAAGGCCTGGAAGGGGCATGAATATAAAAAAAAATTAATTTCAAAATTCTGAGTTTTAACTCGGAATTTTAAAATTCCGACATATCTCGAAATTTTACATCCAAAATTCCGAGTTATAACTCCGAATTTTCAAATTCCGTGTTATAACTCGGAATTTTACATCGAAGTCCGACTTATTGCTCGGAATTTTACATCAAAATTCCGACTTATATCTCGGAATTTTGAAATTCTGAGTTATAACTCAGAATATCGGATGTGAAATTCTGAGTTATAACTCGGAATTTTGAATGTAAAATTCCGAGATGTATGTCGGAATTTTAAAATTCCGAGTTGAAACTCAGAATTTAGAAGAGTTTTATATGAAATGAAAAATGAACTCTTCAAAATTTTGAGTTGGATGTAGAATTCCGACTTCTCGGAATTTTTAAATTCTGAGTTATAACTCGGAATATTGGTTGTAAAATTCCGAGTTATAACTCGGAATTTCAAAATTCTGAGTAATAACTCGGAATTTTGAATGTAAAATTCCGAGATATGTTAGAATTTTAAAATTCCGAGATATGTTAGAATTTTAAAATTCCGAGTCATAACTCGGAGTATAGAAGAGTTTAATTTTTTTAATTTTATGTGTCCCTTCCAGGGCTTCGTATCATTCTCTATTCTGTAAGTATTCTGCTCAAAATTTGAACTGGAACTACAAATTGTGTTTCAAATGACCACAGAAAAAAGTGTTCCAATTGAAACTCTTCTGATGTCATTGATTGTGATTAGACATGAAAATGAAGAAATAATAAGCTTGTTCAGGGTGTCCACTTCAAATTATGATCAGTTCAATCATTATTCCAATTCAAAATATCTCTGAATGTTGATAATGTAATGATGGTAGTGATTCATATTGTTATAGGTGTTATGTTATAGGTTCACCTTGTTTGAAAAAATGTTAACATAGTGTACCAAGAATTATTTGCCCAAGGTATACCTTTTGTTAATGGGTTGAGATAAAGAGATAATAATTGACGATCCAAATTGCACCTTGTATATCTGTATATGTCACATCAAGTTGTATTTTTTCATTCTCTATTTTTTGTAATTTTAATTGTAATTATTGTATTTTCATCAAGCTGGGTATGAGTTACTGAAATATTCAATTATCAAAGGTAGAAAATACATTAGGGCTGTTCTAGTGTCTACTGGTTATCAGGGAGATACTAATTAAAATTTATCTCCATTCGCCAAATTTCAAGACCATTTGTATAAACCAATGAAGTGATAATTAACGACATGGTACTAATTGGTATAAACAATTTTCCACTTGATGAAGCCCTAATTTGAGGTTTAGTTTTCAAATTATTATTCTTTGTATGTCAGAATTCTGAAATAGAAAGTCTGTAGTTCGAATTTTGGGATGTATGTACAGGGTGGGCGAAATTGGACACTTTTAAAGGGAAACTCCTATTCTTGAACCAGATGGAAGAAAACTGATGTTGGTGCCTGGGGGGTCGTTTCTCATGAAAAACTCAATGGTGAAATCCGCATATCCATATCTGTCCTCGTTTCGGAGTTACAAGGTGTTTTTCGAAAATGGGCATTTTTAAAAAGTGACTACAAATATTTTTGTGATAAAAAATTGTTCTCGAGGCACTGAAATAGGCCTCCCTATATTTAGTTCAAGAATATAACTTATTCTTCTTGAAGGAAACGTTCTATTTCGCAACTAGGTATACGACCGCCTGACGAAGAATTTTTCAAAAAAAAAGTCAGCCACTTTTCAAAAACTCACATTTTCGAAAAACACCTTGTAACTTGTTAGATTTAGAGGATATATATATTGAAAAGTTTTCTTTTTTCAATATCTCCGACATTGGAATCTGAAACATGAAATGATTGTAATTTATGATAAGGGAGATTAATGTTCTTGTATTCATTTGGATTATTTTCAATTTTGTCTGAAGACCTTGGTCAAGACATAATGCTATTTTTCATTTTTATAGGGAAACACATTCTGAAAATGACGCTACCGACATCCAAAATGGCGATACTAGTGATAATACCGAATATTCAGAGTCAGACAGAAAAGCGAATTCTGAAGAAATTACGGTGAAACCAGTCAGGAAAAAAATTCAAGTCATCAGCGAATCTGATGAAGAAAGAAAAATCCGAAAACAAGGAGGAAAGCTTACAGGAAATAGTTCACCTGGAGATATCCCAGGAAGCAGTACCAGACACCTTAACAGACAAATAACAGAAAAAATAGAAGATATTTTCACAGATGGAATCAATAAAATTATGGACAGTGTTCTTCAAGATGTTAATAAACTCCTCCCTACAATGAAAATACCACCAGAACAGTATTTCACAAAAGAGAATTTTGAAAACATCAGGGACTTCAGGGAAAACAAACTTCAAAGGACATTGAATGATGAAAAATTCACAAAAAGGAAGAGAAGCAGTGGACATCAAGAAGATAGCAAGAAGACCAAAGAAATGGCGGATCAGGACTTTTCACTGAGTACAAAGAATGAGAATTCCACAGAATGTTTAAATATCAATAACTTTGACTATTCTTCAGGAGAAAGTGGAACAGTAAGAGAAAATATAATGAAACATTCTGACATGGACTCTGTTTTAAGACAAACTCTAATCAACTCCCAATCAGGACATGAAAATAAAGATATTCTCAAAGATAAACAAGAAGCACTGGATCCCAAACATTCAGATGAATGTGTGATGGAAACTAATGCTCTCATTGAAGCTAATATAGAGGATGATAAAGACAAACGAAGATTCAGCATTCAAACAGCCAGAGCACATCAAAAAATTTCGAATGCAATGGAAAATGGAAGAAAACAAAGCACAGATAGAAAATCTGTTGAAAATTCTATTGCTGACCAGAAAACAAAGCAATCAGAAAATTCTAATCATACACCTCGAATGAATCCTTCTTATAAAATACCTAGAAAAGACCCCAGCCAACTCACAAAAAACGACTGCAATTCCCTCTTCAACCAATACAACCCACTAGGAAACTACAGTGCACATGATGAATCTGAAAGAACAAGCAAAAAAAGTGAAGAAAGTAGATCTCAGCAAGAGCAACCCAAGGATGAACCAAGAAGTAAAAGAAGCAGATCAGAAGGAAGATTCAAAAACAGAGATGACAGTCCTAGGCACCATGAAAAAGGCCGATACAACTCAGGATATAACCCTTCACACCAAGAACCTGGACATGGAAGAAGTAGATCAAGAGTGGAAACTGAGAATCGTCTACATAGATCTAGATCAAATGTGAGATATGAAGCTTCAAGACACAGATCCAGATCCATAGAAGAAGAAAACAGAAGGAAGTATAAGTGGAGTAAAACAGACACGGCAGACACACACCCATCAAGATCTACAAGTAGAGGTGAACAAGTTAGCAGAAGTAGATCAACTGCTAGATCTGAAAGCAGCAGATGCAGATCTAGATCAATAACTGAGCTAGATGAAACAAAGAGAAACAGATCCAAGTCAATCAGTGAGATAGATGAAATGAACAGGATTCATGAAACCAAGAGAAACAAATCAAAGTCAATTAATAAAGTGGATGAAAAAGATGTAGGTCGGCAAGGCAATCAAGTAAGAAAAAATGTTGAGACCAAAGAAGCTGCCAGATGTCGATCTGGAAATCCCCAGCCATCTGGGAAACACACAGGAGTTGGACAAACGAAAAATTTCGAGGTCAAGGAAAGTAGCAGATGTAGATCTGTGACTCCTATGCCTTCTGGAGATGACATGGGAATGGATTTTGAAGAATCTTGGCAAACAACAGACAGAAACAATATCAGCAAGAGTCAAGAAAGAATGGCTAGATTATTTAATTCTCCAGATAATTCCAAGGTTTCACCAAATAATCATCCCAGAAAAGTAATTGGGTATCAGCAGTATACAAGTAAAAGATTGTTGGATCAAAAAGATACATATAATAAAGAAATCATGGATCATATATCAGCGTCAAGCTATTCTACTCCAGAATATGAGATAGTAGAAGAGCTAGATTCAAATGATTCTGACAATTACTCTGCTACAAGTAAGGACAGACAGTCCAAACAATACAAAAAGTCTTCTAGATCAGGATCAAACATTTCTACTCCAGAATATGAAAAACTGAATAATGCAAATTTCATTGCTGCAAATGCAACAGGTGATGATCAAAAGAATCAACAAGACAATACCAACCAAGTTAGTGGGCCAAAGCAACAATGTCAAGAATCTTCAGAAGAAGCAAAAAATGCATTTTCAGAAGTGCAGAAGTGGAGTAAACCAGCATTAATACTTCTAGATAACGACCCTCGGAGAGAACTAATCCAGTCTGATCCAGACAAAACAAATTCCATTTATCAAAATTTGATTAGGCAAAGTAGCACAGCTGGAGAGAATGTTCAGTCAAACCTCACAGTCAATGAGAAGGATCTTGCTCCACCTCCATCCAGTAATATACTTGAAGACAAAAAACAAGAGAAGGAGCCAGGAGAAGATAAACTGAATCATGAAATACGGAAGATACATGAAACGTCAATTGATCTCAAAGAAAAATATCAGAAAAATGCAGTTGATCATCATTCTGATGTGTCAGAAAAACAGGATAGAACAGTGGAAGAGGTGACATCTCCACAGCCAATGGACACATCAAAAAATATACAGCCAACAAGAAATATTGGACTTGTCTTTGAAGATATTCCCAGCACTACCAACCAACTGGATGGAGCATCTCAAAAGGCCATCAAAGAAGAAGGCAACATAGTTGGAACCACTCAACCAAAAGGGGCTAGTTCCAGTCAACAAAGGCCTATACCTCGAGAGGAGGTACCTAGTGAAGAAATCACTAAAAGAATATGCCTTCCTAAACCAGAAGAACTCAAAACTAATGGTGGAGAAGAAAAGGAAAGGAAACCGGAAAAAAGAACGAATGATGCATCAAAAAAGACCTTATCAGATAAGCAAAATAATGGGAAGAAACTGAACTCTGAAAGTAAACCTGGGCCGCAAATTGAAAATATTTTTTCTGAAAAACTTGATGAAGAAGCCAAAGACAGGTGCCTACCCATTCTCACACAATTGATGGAACCTGAGGAACTAGCCAAAACGGCTAGTGAAGACATTACCACCAAGTCAAAAACACTAGTTGAAAATGAAACATCATTAACTGGAGAAGAAAAGAAAAGCAGTAATCCTGGGACCCAAAATGGAGGCGAGGATTCTGAAGAATTTGATAAATCAAAAGGCATAAGTCTACCCCTTCCCACACAACTGACTGAACCAGAAAATCTGACGACAACAACAAGTAAAGCCACCACCACCATGCAAAAAATGGCAGATGAGAAAGTAAAAAAGACTAAAAATGGTATAATAAGTGAAGAGAAAGAGAAAAGAAATTTCGAAAAATTATCTAATACAACCAAAGAAGATTCTTCAGAAAAATCAAATAGATTGATTAGTGGAAAATCAAATACGGTGATCAATTCTGAAACCCAAAATGCACATAAGAATTCTGAACAGGTGACAGTAGAACCAACAGGAAGAAGTCTACCTGAACTCACCCAAATGATGCAACCTGAAAAGCTAACCAAAACTGTACAAGGAGCTAGCACTATCATGCCCAAACCTGCAGATAAAAGGAAAAAGAAGGTAGAAACAGAAACTGGAAGGGAATTGAAAAAAACTAATACATCCAAAAGAAACTCACCAAAAGCCCCAAATAGAATTGTTAGTAGCAAATCAAAGAAAGAGAGTAAACCTAGAACAGAAAACGAAAATAAGGACTTGAAAGAACTCAATCTAGGATCAAAGTACAAGAGTCTACCTCTTCTCACAGAATTAGTGCAAGCTGAAAAGCTAACAATAAAAGCAAGTGAAACCATCACCAATATGTCGAAAACTGTAGATAAAAAGAAAGAAGGACAAGGAATGAAATTGGAAAAAGTAATAAACACTATATCCAATAGAAAATCATCTGAAGATGTAAACAGAACAGCTGATGGAACATCAAATACTGTAGGTAACTTGAACCTGGAAATGAAACTCAACGATTGTAAGGAGGCCATTGCTACTATGCCAGATTGTCGAGATAATGAAACTAAAGCAGCTAAAGAGATGAATTTATCCCACAGAAATGTTCCAGAGAAGAGAATAAATGATGAAACATCCAGGAAGACAGCAATAATTGAATCTGTAAAGAATCTAACGGAGGAATCTTTTTCTCAAACAATAACGATACAAAGCACTCCAAATAAAAAAGATGTTCCGATTCGTAAGCGCATCACCCCTATCCCTGTAAAGGACACCCCTATTTGTTCTTTTGAGAACATCTTGGAGAAAAACAAGTCTCCCTTCTCCGTCCACGGATCACCCCTGACCCTCACCCACGAAGGAGAAATACCGGTTTTGCACTTGGAAGAAAACCATTTCAACAATTTGAGAGGGGACGGCCAAAAAAACATTGACAGGAACATCATGAGTCTACTCGACCAGATGAACATATCGAACATGGATTGTGACATTACCAAATTTGAATCCAGTCAGGAAAGGACGGTAAATCCAAGTAAAATGGCTGTCAGCTTTGAAAATGCGATAAACACTGCTCCAGTTCAGAAAGCGTCTGAAGATGGTCCTGGCAAAGATGCAGGTGACTGTACAGCACAGGATAAACATGAAATCAAGATGGATGCGCCAGTCGCGCCATCTAGCTGCCAAAATACTTCGTTCGTTAGACGAAGAAGGAGATGTAGATTAGTTGTTATAGACTGAACATTTGTAAAATTTTGTAAATAGGATATGTATTTATTTTATCAGAAACAGATAATATAATTTTTGTTTGTTTTTCATATATAATTTTATATTGATTGTCAATGATTGTACATGGACTTGTAAATAACAGTTAAATTTTATTGAATAAAATGATTCTTTAAATCATCAACCATTGCTTGTGATGCTTTAGACGGTAAATGATTAATAGGTGTATATATAGCTATCGTTTTTTTATCAAATCTGATTGAATTCTAAAATGAGAAACTTGTCCACGATCTTGGATGGAGACGTATGGCGGCCATATTGGATTTTGTTGACGTTATTATTGACAATAAGGTATTTGATCATGATACTAAAACCATTGATTATAACAGATTTTTGATGATCTGTTTATTGATGATCTTTCAACTTTCTGGTTCATTAGAAATGCAATGAAATTTAAAAATTTCTATTTATATTTTGATCATTTATTTTGACGTTCAGTGACATTCGACACACGGAAACGGCGGCCATTTTTCATGAATTGTCGTCACTCTATTAAAAAGTCACAACATAACAACAAAAATCACTCGACCGCCTACTATGATTTCTCTGCGTCACAACGAGCGAGACGTTGATTCTACATTTTCCCGCTAGATGGTGATGCTGCTATTTGCTGCTGTGACGAGTGGAAATTAAATGGGAAATGGCGTTTTAGGTAGGCGGACCATATGTAACAGTTGGATTATTCAACTGATCAACTCTGAATTCGAAAAATCTGCGACAATTTCAAAACTGACAGATGTCATAATTGTGCAATGTCGCCATCTATTAGAAGATCGACGGAACCATTGCTCTCGCTGATCTCAAGAGGTCGAGTAAAACTGAAACAAAACCGTACAGTACTTACACCATAACTTACTTCCATCACTCTACTCACTCTATCCACCAATAGTATATAAACTGAACGCAAATAAAATTTATACAGAAAAAAATCCATAATTTATCAATAGACATATCATTCAGCACATATATTATCACAATTACACTAGAATTTTTCATAAAATTACAACTCCTTTAACACTTGATCCCAATATAAATTTTTTATAAATAATTAAAAAATAATATGAACATATTAAATATGAGTTTTTGGACGCTTTTCAATCCAAGCCTTGATGCTTGGCAAAGCCAGCACATGTTCCTTAACAGAAACCAAGCTGGGAGAATCAGCAATGATGTCCTTCAAAGCCATGAAGTTCAAGTAATTCAATATCCCTACAAAATACATATCAGCCCAAGTCAAACGTCCACAAGCCAAATATCCATTGTTCAATTTCACTTGGGCTTCAAGCTTTTCCAGGTAATAGGGAAGAATTTCATTGAACAATGGACCAGCCTTAGCTTCCTTCACAGCTTCATCCTTTTCATGATGATATACTGCAAGTTTGGCCCTCAGATCATTGACTGTCTCAACAGCTGAGTCAATTTCTAGATCTTCCCAGTCATTTTTGCCATTCAGTTTAACCTGCTTGGCCACATACCTACAAATGAATTTAGACTCGGCAATTAACATCAAGTGATGTGAATTTATCTAGTGGGATATTATACCTGGCGATTGGAATGCTCTGATGGGCTACTTTTCCATTGTGCTCCAGGATGGGCATCTGACCAAAGGGCATGGTGGGTTTGATGGTGGGCCACTGTTCCATATCGATCCTGACGTCCTCGAATTCGAGATTTCCATAATTCAAGAGGAATCTGATGGGCTCCCCAAGAGAGGTGACATTGAAATAAGTTAATTTATAAGCTGGAGCCATTTTGATACTGACCGCGACTGGAAAATCTTGAAATAACAAACGTAGACAGTAGAGTAGTAGACACGCCAAATTGATTTTTCAGATATTTGGTGTAGTGGTACGTGGACCGGCTTCACAAAATAAGTGATGAGCACGTGATAAGTAAAATTAAATAAAACGAACACGCATCGTGCACGATGGCCGACCCTGGAGGCAAAATATTGAAACACAACCTCATTCTTCTGTGAATTATTGAAACACAACCTCACTTTTTTACTTGGTTACAGAGGAATCAAAGGATTGAACTAGTCTTTCACAATATTTTGGCATACGAATCGTGTTTTTTGCGCTATTCATTAATTCGAGCATGCCTTCGCATTGTGCTGTTGTACAATGCACAAAAAATGCAGCAAGCGACTAAAGAATATGATTTTTCAGGTAAATAGTAATCTCACATAGTTATCATTATGGAATGTTGTCATTTTTTATTAAAATTCCTTCTACCTTCTGTCACTTCTGCAATACAAGCTAATACTGCTAATATATTGAAAATGTCTACAACACACACGATCATCAGCATGTCAGACCAGTCCTCCCGATTGATTGCATGAATCCAATTTTCTGGCATTATTTTAAAAATTTCAGATGTATTTCTATTAGCTTCTATCGCAGAAAGAATTCCGATGAGAAATCAGAGAAATTACCAAATTTCAAAAATGAAAACTATATAATTATGTGAGTGACTATAGGTACTTACTTTTAAATCATATTGTACCAACCGGATTACTTCGTCTTCCGCTGCAGTTTTCGTGCATTTCACAACAGCATAATGTGATGGCATGAGCGAATTGATGGATAGCGGAAAAATACGATTCGTATGCCAAAATAATTGTGAAAAACTATTTCAATCCCTTGTAAACAAATAAGTAAAGTGACGTTTGTGTTTCAATATTTTGCCTCCAGTGTCGGTCATCTGACAGTTCTTGCACGCAACCCATAACCTATAAATCTAACCAAACAAAACGAACATGAAAAGCTCCCTTCTTCGTCATCGTTTTAGTTCTTACTTCTCAATTCTCATTTTTGGCTAAAATGTTGAGTGGCCAGTGCCAGGAACAGAATATAAAGTTCTGTGGAGCCAGCCGTTACCCCCACCTACGTGAAGTGGGTTGCCAAAGCTGGCTGCCAGAATTTCCGAACTTTCCCGATCGACCAGTGGCACACGTTTCCCCCCTTTTTGGGTAGGGAATATCGAAATTCCTCAATTGCTTTTGTTTGCGATGATGCGATGTATGTAGTTGAGCTCGGCGACGCATATCTAATCCATCATTATCAGAATTGATATCAAGTGCCCTAGAGCAGCCTACTTGAAAAAAAAACAATAATCAGCATTGTGAAAGCACTGCACAGCTGCTTTTGGGTCTCGAATCATTCTCTATAGAGTCTATAGAATAATCATTCCTTATCAAATCATAGGTATGGAAAAATATATTATTTTCGCGATACTTTTGCAAAAAACTGCTCAACTGCTTTTGGGCCAGGAAGATAGGTAATCATGTGGAGAATCATGCTATCAGAAAATAATTCCTTGTCAAATCATACCTCGCATCATCGCAAACAAAAGCAGTTGAGGAATTTCGACATTCCCTACCCAAAAAGGGGGGAAACGTGTGCCACTGGCCGATCGGGAAAGTTCGGAAATTCTGGCAGCCAGCTCTGGCAGCCCACTTCACGTAGGTGTTACCCCCGACACTTCGGGGGTAACGAGCCAGCTGCTTCGAACATTGGCGTATCAAGTTTATTTTGAGTGGTCTCAAGTCTTTATTTAATTGTTTGTGAGTTTATGATACTCGGAGCAATGACGGCTAAATATCAAGAAGATATCAAGTAAGCTGCCGACCTAAAGGCAGCTTACTTGATATTTAAATTGAAATCATTTCTGAAATTCTCACTCATTTCTGAGCAAATTCAATCTCAACATTTGTTTCAGTCTGATGCACGGTTTTCGCTCAAAAAAATAAAACGGGTTCACTGCATGATCCTAACAATATCGTTAATATGACAATATCACAATGCAGAGAAATAGATTTTATTTTTTAGATCAAATTTCAGGAATACATTCATATAGTTTATAATCTCTTGAATTTTATTGCTTCTGTCCGAATCACGGTTTTCACCTAAAAAATAAAATCTAATATATCAACATCATAGAGAGAGGAGATATAAGGAACAAAAAGGATATTTTTAAAATTTCCTCATAATTTAGTATCTTGAATTGAAGACAGAAACTTTTCATATTTCAGTCCAAGTAACCTTGTTGTGTTTTACATTGATGAGAGCAAATAAAATATATAAATAGGTAGGTACACAAAAAAAAAGAATTCTCAATAAACATATAATCTTTCAGATCATTTAATATCACAAATAGGAATAACAGGCTTTCATACAAAATTTTAACTTCAACAATTGATCCCAACTTTCAAATTTTATAAACATTTCAAAAACATTGGATGTGATGCAGGATTACATATCAGTTTGTGGACGCTTCTCAATCCAAGCCTTGATGCTAGGCAGAGCCAGCACATGCTCATTGACAGAAACCAAGTTGGGAGAATCAGCAATAATGTCCTTCAAAGCCATGAAGTTCAAGTACTTCAATATGCCTACAAAATACAAATCAGCCCATGTCAAACGCCCACAAGCCAAATATCCATTGTTCAATTTTGCTTGGGCTTCAAGCTTTTCCAAGTAAAAGGGAAGAATTTCACTGAACAATGGACCAGCCTTAGTAGCCTTCACAGCTTCATCCTTCTCATAGTGAAAGGCGGCAATTTTGGCCCTCAGATCATTGACTGTCTCAACAGCTGAGTCAATTTCCAGATCTTCCCAATCATTTTTGCCATTCAATTTAACCAGCTTGGCCAGGTACCTACAAATAAATTTAGATTTAGCAATAAGCATCAAGTGAGGGAAAACAATTCGGACGCCAATGGTCGTTCGGCTGTTTCCGGAATTTTGGCTGCTCACTTTCGGCTGCCAAGTTCACACCGGTTGTGAACATGCAGTCCTAGGAATTGATCTAGATCTGGGAATTCTGGGATATTTACCTGGCGATGGGAATGCTCTGATGGGCTACTTTTCCATTGTGTTCGAGGATGGGCATCTGACCAAAGGGCATGGTGGGTTTGACGGTGGGCCACTGTTCCATATCGATCCTGACGTCCTCGAATTCCAGATTGCCGTAGTTCAACAGGAATCTGATGGGCTCCCCGAGGGCGGTTACATTGAAATAAGTTAATTTGTAAGCTGGTGCCATTTTGATACTGACTGTGACTTGATGAAATGAAGAAGACACGCCCGGCTTGACAAATTCACAACGCGTCACACAACAAAGATCAGGAAAAAACAGGAACCGGAAAATAATTTAATCTAACCAAACAAAGAAAACAGGTCTCCTCTTCTTCTTTTTCGTGTAATCGTATCCAAAAATATATAGTACTAGATCCAAATTCGAATAAGTACTAGAATTAGTAATGTATATATTTTCAAAATGTATGTAATGTATCAAACTCAAGAGAAAAATAGACTGGAACAATTCGTTTCCATCCACTTGGCACTTGGCGAAAGGTGTGAACCGAGTGTGAACCCAATAATAATCTCAAAACTTACTTAGTAGTAGAACCACAACCCGGCCCTTCTCAACCTCAAAAGAACCTATCAAGCAAATCAAAAGCAAGACAAATTACTAGTTTTCATCAAATAGTACTTTGGTACTGAGCATCTTCGAATAGTACTAAATCTAGTACTGAAGTATGCATGGAACAGCCCATAGACTATAGTCTATAGAGGTGCACTTGCCACTAGCCTGCTAAGGCCAGAGCCAGCCAGCTGCTCATACCATTGGCGTATCAAGTTTATTTTAACTGGTACCAGAAGTTTTTAATCAGTTTATCATACTCGCTATATAGGACTATGCCTATGGCTACGAAAGGTCAATGTTTCCATGTATAAAAAAAATAAAGAGAGAGAGAGAGAGGATCTTTCATTCTTCTTATGTTTATCAAAGTGATCTTTGGATACTCTCTGTACTATCTAACTTCCATCATTCTCTGTACGATATACAGGGTGCTGAAATTTCCAAATAAAAATCATTCTCTTAGTTGAATCTCATCAAGAACGAATAAACATTTTTATTTAAATTGAGTTCTATTCATACCTATAACCTATTATTTCTGTAGAGGATAACTATTTTTTTGTTGACAGAAATGGAATATAGAATATGAAATTTTAACAATAAATTTGGGAGAAATAATAAAACAACATAAAAGTACCTACCCGCTGAAGGGATTCTTTTTTATGTTCAGTGGAAATTTGTATATATTACAACGATATATATAATGCTATTACATTCTCTTAGAATAAAACGATAAGTATTGCACATAAAAAATTCGAAAGACATATATTTACAATATGTTCATATAAACACTTGACGGTTTCACATCTCTACAAGTGGTCTCACTGATGATTGTTAATATTCTCCGACGTGAGAGCCAATGACGTCAGACTACTACGTCTTCCAGGAGTCACGCCTAGGTTCTCCCAATTTATCCAGGAAAGACGAGCAGTCAAATCTAAAAATGATAAATCATTGAATTGATTGAGTATACCGGATGATAACGAAATCATTTGCCAGAGCCTCATACATTCAGTTGTGTTTCAAGTTTGACTTTTAACGTCTATATCGATTCCTGAAATATTTCCATGCTCTTTAATACACCATGTATACTGAGAATATTCCTAGATCATTCGATCCGAATGTCAAAAAGACTAACATAAGAAAACAACTGGATAACACCCTGACCAATGATTTCAGTGTCATCCGGTATAGACAAATTATATCAAACATGAACTCATGATCCAATCCGAGCATTTTCATGCACGAATTCAATACTGCCTGAGTTGGTCCATCTAGACTAGATACAGGACGAAAAACAGACTGGGCGCAACAAATAATCCACGCGGATTGCGGAAACAATAAAGAAAATTTCCGGCGATCACTGATCAACTGATGCTGATTAATGATGAAAACGTGTTCCGAATTACAGCACTGTATCTTTGATTTCATATTTCGGAACATAGATTTTCAGCAGAGTCAGTGGATCTACTGACAGTACTGTCCAGTTGAATTCGGGCTATATTCCGAATTCAACTGACAGTACTGAATCTGCTGATTTTTCATTCCGAAATAAAAAAAATCACTGAAAGTGACAGATACTTGTCAGCAGACAGAGGTAATACTAGTTTTCAGCTCATTATCTCTCATTCCGAGGTGAAACCCTTATTTGACTAGAGTAAATCAGATTTCTAGAGGAAGGATAAACCTCACCACACCACAGTATAAGTATAATATACTGTGACCACACGGATTATTTGTTGCAACGCATCTTTATGGCACGGTGGACCATTTCGGGTACTATATTGAATCCGTTCGCCATTTTGCGTAGCACTCGTAGCTTGCCAATCGACAAACCCTCACCGCTGGTGTTCCAGTTGGCCCTGTCGGCCTTGATCTCGCCCCTGAGACAACGCTCGACGTAGGTGAGCGGGTCGCAGTCGGCCGTGAGCACCTCCCTGAGCAGTGCGATGTACGCGATCGCCAGCCTCAGGGTGTCGATCTTGCTCAGGCGCTTCTCGTACGGGAAGGTGGGCACGTGCATCCTGAGCTCGTCGAACGCGGAGTTGATACTGCTGCAAACCAAAGTCGGTTAGGATCAGGGCTGCTCCTGACCGAAAATATGGCACTAGATCACATTTTGAAAATGTACTAGAATTGGGAATTTAGTACTGGATTTAAATTTCTTCAAATTTGTCGCACTCGAGGTGCTTGCATAGTTTGATTCACGAATTCATGTCCTCAGAAAATCAAATAAAAGTGGAATAATTTCACCACATGAAAATATCGGAATGAAAAATGAAATTCAATTGATCAAAGTAATTCAAATATTTTCAAAATGGAAGAAATGTACCAAACTCATGAGAAAATGTGGCTAACATAATTTATTGTCCACCAAAACGCGCCACTGAAACATGACGTCATGGTTGGTAGAACTGATGAATGAACTTCTTATTTTCTTGTCATTTGGCATCTTCCTCTATGATATCTTCTTCTCCATCAATATAAGAATTGTTCGTAAAGTTCCACATTGAGAGTAGAAAAACGTAAGTCGATTCAAGTCTTTCGAAAACTTGAGGCTTCAATATCGTTCAATATTCTACATAATTTTTTCAAAAATTTTTGAGTTTTTGACATTGACACTGACCTCACGTTTCAGTAGCACTAACTGGTGAGAGTGGAAATGTAGCCCGTTCGTCCACTTGGTGAACAATGTGAACCCAAGGATCCCAAAACTCATTTAGTACTAGATTTCATCAAAAAGTACTTCGAATAGTACTAAATCTAGAATTAAAGTACTGACTGGAACAGTCCTGGTTAAGATCTTCGGAGGTTTATCAACGGTTTGGGGGAGAGAAGATGCCTCTGTTATTGGGAAGCAGTGAATTATACAGGGTGCCCGGTAAACCATGGATCATACTCTAGCTGGTGAACATGGTAAAAACAATAAGTAGGTATCTCCAACGAAGATTATAAATATATATTATTTCGGAAATATTATCTACAATGGAATGAATATCGCTTTGAATTGAATATACAGGGTGGGCCACCAGTAACGCCTCGGTCCCAGATAGCACAAAGACATCTTTAAGACATCCTAAAGACATCGTTCTCAGACGTTCACAACGTCTTTAAGACGTCTATGGACGCCTTAGAGACGTCTGAAAGACGTCCTCTATAGGCCGGATGTTAAAAATCACGACGTCTTTAAGATATCTTTATAATGTCTCTTCTGAGTCTTATAAAGGCATAGAAAAGACATGAGAAAGACCTCATTTCTGAATGGATCTCAAGGTTCCTCTGGGGATTAGTTAAAGTGGAATTTGAAGTATTTGGATGTTAAAAGTATTATTCAATAACTGTTTTCATTCCTATGTTTTTCAAGTCAAAGTGCCAGTTATGAAGCAAACATGTAGGTACATACAATAACACAAATAAATAGTTGATCTTTGTGACATTTATTTGAAAAGTACAACTACCAAGGACAGGTTTGACATTTCCAGAAAAGAAGTTGCTGGTCCACCCTGTTTGTGATAGGAACATTGAGAATATTCATTATATTTCATATAACTGGTCTCTTCATTTTTTTTTCTCAAAACAAGGCATCTCATCTACAGGAATACTGATTGTATTAGTCCCTCTGTTGATTGCTTTTTGTGTCAACCAAGCATATTTATATCTCTGGAAGATCCCACATTCTTCCTGAAAACAATGATATAGAGTTGAGTTTCAGGAGTTAACCAATATCATTATTAGGGAGAGTTCTTCTTACCTGACACACACAGTGGACTGTAAACATAATGAGGCATAATACTTATTATACTTCAATGCAATCATTTGCATCCATTTGACCAGCCAAAACCAGGTGGCCCGCATTTATGAGCTCAGCTTCATTTTGGAGACACTGAATCACTGAAAAAGTGTAAACAGATTGAAATGCACAAGCTAAATGGCCATGTCATAAGAATTCTTGTTCAATAATGATAAAAACTTACAGCTTATCATTATGTTGGTATAGGTTTTAGGTTCAACATTCCAACTAGAGGTAGGTAGGTGTTCTACTGTTAAACATCAGATATATTATTGTCCTCAATCAAAACACAATGAACCACTGGAAAACACGGATTTAAAAAATACACAAATATCAAAGCTGAGAATGATTGAGAACTCAAAACGAAATTAACATAAACACACCTCTCAATAAACACCAAAACCAAACAATGTAAAATGTAAACAATCAAATAGTACTGGCATTCGCCGTTCTGGCTCTGGCGCTACGATCTCTCTTTCGTTTGACATGGCGGTATTTTCAAATCATCCCACCCGATTTATAAAATAACTTACTCTGAACAATCTATATAACCTCTATTTATTACGGTGAAGTTATAAAAATTATGAAATTGAAAATATTCTATTAGCCTGAATCAATATGATCATACCTATATTTTTTATTAAAAGTTTAACGCATATTATGAGAATAGAACCATAACTAGGTGTGGAATTCAGGAATTCTGAGAGTGGAGAACGCTCGTCAGATATGACACACTAAAAGTTATTATGATTAATACTTATTATAATATACCAAATATCATTATTGCTTATTTGTATTATTACGATGTCTTTAAGACGTATTCAGGACGTGAGAATCAGATATCTTTAAAACGTCTGAATGATGACATCTTGTAGACGTCTTATTCAGGGAGTAAGACGTACAGACTAAGATAGGATATAATTAAGACATCTTAAAGACGTCTTGTGCTATCTGGGGTCTCTAGCAGAAGGCTAACCACTTATCTTCTTGGAATTCTTCCTCCCTAGGAAGTTGCGCATGTCAACATAGGCTACCAGTTGAAATTATTTCGAAACATACAGGGTGTCCCCAAAAACCATAAAACACTGAAGTTAAACTTTTTTCTATCGAACACCCTATATATTATTTCATTTTGAGATTCTCCCTGGTGAGCTGATTTCAACGAACCATCATACTTGGGGTCTAGCAGTTATTATTACTGAGATACAGGGTGTGAGAAATCGAGATTTTCCAAGTTCAAGAATTTTTTTGTCTAAACCATTCGCATAACTGGTCAAAACGGCTCACATGTCCCTATCTCAACTTTTGATCAACTATCTACTGACATTCAACAAAACAATGTACTGTTATTTATAATACAAGGGTAAATAGTTGATTGTTTTATCAGAATCAAAAGTGACACTTTGTTTGACAAGCGAATTTAGCATTTGGGAGGCAGAGCGTCAGCGAACCGAAACTGTATCTTGGTAACGAAGCGTTTCACTATCAATATTCATGAATACTTGTCATCTTACTCCTTTTAGGTACTCCGAGAGATAACCCACAAACTTTTCCGTACTCCGGACACCCTGTATTCTTCGTAATAACAATGTTTAGGGAAATATTCAATTATTATCAACACCAATGAAGAATTCTACAAAATTATAAATAAAAAAACTCAACAGTATCTATTACCTACGTAAATCTCATCCAAAAAGGTCATACAACTCGTAAATAAGGCAGGAAACACAAAGGCAAACAAAAACAAGCAACCACATGTATCAAGACAGGTGTACCCGGTGGGTCCAATAGCAGACCTCAGCATCCTTTTTCGCTCTCTGATGTTCGCAGCGTGTCTCTGCACCCTGTATGGAGAAGATCCATAGAAATCGGCAGAGCTGGACAGACCTCCAGGTCCACATTGGCTATCTGCAATCCAATCAACTGCATCAATAAGCGAATTTCAGCATAATTTAATCAATCATTTATATGACTACTATATTGCTGATCAAGAACATGAAGATGATCTGTGTTGGTCACGATAGTCACCTTTATGTATCTAAGGAAACACGACAGGTACCCTTACGAGGGGAGAGTATCGACACTTGAAAAGAATGTTCACCCTTCATAGGAGATTGAGATGATTTCGAGTATATTCGAATACAGGAAATGCTCATAGACAAATAACATGCTGTGTGTGTACATTCGGAATATATTTCAATGTATCAATCATATGATTACTATATTGCTGATCAAAAACATGAAAAAATCCATGATGATCACGAGAGTCACATTTATGTATCTAAAAGGAAACACGATAGGTACCCTTACGAGGGGATAGTATCGACACTTGCAAAGAAGGTTCAGCCTTCATAGGATATTGAAATGATTTCGAGTATATTCAATTATGGGGAAAGCTCATAGACAAATCACGCTGTGTATGTACATTCAGCATATTTCAATGTACCATCAATCATACGACTACTATATTGCTGATGAGGAACATGAAAAGATCTGTGATTGCAAAGAGGATCCAGTATTTAAACGAGATTGAGATGATTTCGAGTATGACCAAGTACAGGGTGATTGACTATGGATTTCTCGACTTCAACAGCTAATATCTCGAAAACGAAAAAAGATATTTGAAATTTGGAAAAAGTTATTTGAATGAGATGTCATTTCCTTCTAGAAAATGTGTTCTCTGCTTGATTTACTCATCTCATATACAGGGTTCGTGAAAAAAATTTTTTTTTTCAAATGGAACCCCCTGTATATTATCGCATATTTCGAAAGAGCTATCTTTCCTGATTTCGAAGATATATACTTTTTATATATTCTATCGAGGGCTTGACGAAATATCAGCAAAATTAAATATTAATATTTGGTCCAAGTTAGCTATGGTTGAAATAGAATGAGATGATGAATAAGTGAATTGACATTTGGCCAACATTCCAGTGACATAAGTGCGCAAAATTTCGACAATTTTCTTACGATGCCATATCCACTGGAACAAAGAAGAGATATTTTGGAGTGCTATTTTTCAGTTAATAAAAATCTGGCTGAAACACTTACACTTATACTTACTTAAATTTCATCTTTCAGATATGACAAGACAAAATTTAATCCGCTTCTCATTATCATCATAATTGAGTTTGTGGCATGGTCTAATTCTGAAATCCCTATATTTATATTCCCATAAGGTATGTTGAACAAAATAATAGCTGAAGCCAAACTCTCTCACTGCATTTCTTATTGACCGTGAAGGATCCTCAACAAAATACTTGATTACAAGAAGTTCCTCGTCTTCGTTGTCTTGCCTTCTCACTATTCTCTTGATATTCGACAAACTGGAAGTTCTGGAAGTGTTTCAGCAAGATTTTTATTAACTGAAAAATAGCACTCCAAAATATCTCTTCTTTGTTCCAGTGGATATGGCATCGTGAAAAAATTGTCGAAATTTTGCGCACTTATGTCACTGAAATGTTGACCAAATGTCAATTCACTTATTCATCATCTCATTCTATTTCAACCATAGCTAACTTGGACCAAATATTAATATTTAATTTTGCTGATATTTCGTCAAGCACTCGATAGAATATATGAAAAGTATATATTTTCAAAATCAGGAAAGATAGCTCTTTCGAAATATGCGATAATATACAGGGGGTTCCATTTGAAAAAAATTTTTTTTTCACATACCCTGTATATGAAATGATAAAATCAAGCAGAGAACACATTTTCCAGAAGAAAATGACATCTCATTCAAGTAACTTTTTCCAAATTTCAAATATCTTTTTTCGTTTTCGAGATATCAGCTGTTGAAGTCGAGAAATCCATAGTCAATCACCCTGTACAGGGAAAGCTTGTATAAGATCCGACTGCAAGATTACTATACGTTCATCAAGTATTCAATGATAATCTTATTTTAAAGTATAATCATGAATTGGAGAATATATTACTTCAAGTACTCTCAAATAAAATAACATTGATTGATTTTCCGAAACAAAAAGCACCGACTTCGACGCAATTTCTTCGCAGCCAGGTGTAAGCAGGTACCTATCATTTTGTTACATTCATGCCTTCAAGGCGTTTATTGATAATTATTATATGAAATGAATGCTAATTTTTTTCTGTACATGATGGAATAACTCTACCAATGCATGTGTGGCGAATGAGGGTATTAAGAGTTGCTATAGCAATCATTAAGATATATACAAGACCAAAATAAGAGATTTTCTCGCGCAACATCGCTCGAAAGAGTTAGTTATAGAAATTAAATAAAAAAAAAACAGGTAATTTTTTTAAATAAAATCTGTACGATATCCAAAAACGTCAGCAGATTCCATTGCCGATAGAATGTCATGTATAATTTTCATGCGACGAAACAATGAGTTTAAAAATCTCTTTTCGAATGATGCATCATCAAATTCGAGCATATTATCGCCTTTATGACACATACACAACATACAGCACCTCTTGATTTTTTTAAATATGGTTCATATTAACAACAGTAGAAACAATGCTGTGTATTACGCATTTCAAAACATCATAACCGCCTATTGATCAATTGATATTATTTTAAGTGAAAATACTTGCGACCCCATTTCGATAGGCAACTCGGTAAAAAAATTAGATTTCCATCGAATACCGTCGTAGCATGTCGTAGTAATCTTGCAGTCGGATCTCATACTAAAATCACCCTTATGTCTCTAAGGAAACACGACAGGTACCCGTACGAGGGGAGAGTATCGACACTGGAAATCTGTTCTGTAACACCTCTTTGCAATGAAAACGTTCAAATAAGATTAAGATGATTTCAAGTATACAGGTAAAACTTAGACAAAACACGATGAATGTGTACATACATTGATACTCCCTACCTGCATTGTGGTGCAGACTAGCCAGATAGGGGTGCTGGATGCCTGTGTTGGAGGAAGGTCTGGCAGCGAAGGCGCAGCTTGGTAGATCTGTGAGCTCTTCTTCTGAAACGTCCCCTGTGCTATATCCAAATTGTAAGCTTAAATAGATAGAAGGAAAATGCGTTACACGAAGGGGAAACATCCAACATCAGGTAGTGCTCGTGTACTCACCTACTCCTCAAACGTTTCAGTGCTAGGTTTAAGTATATACATTTCGTCAAACGGGGTAATATATGGAATAAAATTTCTGAATATTTACTCGTAACTCTTTAGTCTTGCATTCTCATTTGCCTCAAAAATTAAGACTGGATGACATTGGTCACAGGGTTTCATGTTACGTGAGAAGAAAAATTTCATCACTTTTTCTCTTCTAGAAAAAAAAATGGCAGTTTTCCATATCAATCTGCCGGAGGGAAATATGGAACATATTGTTGCTTTTTTGGTAATAACTCGCTAGAAAATACTTTGGTCCGTTTCAAACGCGGCAGGTATAATATGGAACGGTTGCTTTTTTTAGTATCTGAGGAAGAATTTATAATAGAAGAAACAGGGATAGGAAAACACTATAGTAGATTTTCATGATATTTTATTTAGTGAAATGACAAGAAACAACTCAAAAACTATTGATTTTACATTGATCACGTAAGAAAAAAACAAAACTCAACCAAAGGGTGCTCAATCAGCTTTCTGAAATTTCAAATTTGGACGAAAATGTGTCTACCACGAGTACTAGCGGGGTTGAAAACACATTTCATTTGTTCAAACCATTCAAAAAAACTATTTAGGGTTCTTTCTACTTTTTCTGGATCGTAATCACTGCGTAGGTCTTCTCACATATTTTTTTGGCATCGTTTCAAATTACCCCTGAAAAAACAACAAATCATCACTTATGAACCCCCCCAATTCTTCAAATATTTTTTTGCCATCAAATCAGTTCACATTTCCGAGAAGAAATATGTTCAAGTTAAGATAGTTATAAATAGGTCCTGGTGTATTTTATTCAAATGTTCAAACACACCTGTACCAGTAGAAACTCTTGAATGGCACAACTAAGATGCCTAGCCTAACTTATATATAAACATCTCAAGCACAACAAAATGCCGCACAATGTGTTGATTTCTGAAACGATGTTTACTTATGAGTAAACTTCATATATGAACAGTCAATACTCAATAATACAGAACTATCGCCCAACAATCCAAGTAAATGAATCTTCCATCAGAAACCCGTTAGTTCACCTATTCGAGGGAGATGGCGTCACCTATCAATTTTTTATTTTGTTCCATAGAAACCTACGGATTTCATATTTACCCCGTTTGACGTTACTATTTCTACTATCAAAATGAATCTGGTTGCTTGCACATGCAAAGTATACGGGAGCATTTTTTTCAACAGAGGATTTAGAATTCATTGAAGTACCTACCCAGCGAGCACAAAAACATCCCAGAGATGTTAAAAGTACGAGATTTTGAGACATTGAACCTCCACTGCGATGTTCTGTTCACACATGAATAGAACTATTATAGAACAGCCAATGTCCGCCGCAGGCGGCAATTATCGAGATGTCCTTGATATGTCACAAAACTACCTTCTCCCTAGTTCTTTTTAAAGCCTTTTCATGGACACAACAGAACATTTTCAACGCGTAAAAAAACATTTTCGAGGTACTTTTCTGAAGCCTTTTCTCATGAACTTTTGCATTAGGATTCCATTTCCCTTGAATGAAAAAATGCATTAAAAATGGATTGAACATGAAAATATTTTCTTGATATGAAATTACCTTCTTAATCGGTTTCTGAGTAGTGCTTACTACACACAGACATATAATTGGAAATAGGTTTCCCAAATTTTGAAATGTTCTCCACAATGCATAATTTTGCAACTGCGGAGAAGCTGTGTATTGATGAATTCGTACTTTTATATATTGATTTCACTGAGGCACCGAACAACACATCTTGCATCTGATGGTCATTATTACAAACCATTACAAACTAAATAAGTCTTCTAACACAATAAACTTCACCAAATTCCTTTCTGTTCGTTAGCAGCGTGATGTAAGCGTGACACGCTGCAAACGCGAATGCCAATTGCGAACAAAAAGAACAAAATCGAAAACAAATCAGAATTCATCGTATTGTGACGTAAGCATGAGACGTTGTGGTGGGGCAAACAAAGAAAGGGCACAAAAGAACAAAAACAATACTTTCAATATCCTTCTACTAGACCTCTTTGGGAAGTGCATATTACGCCTCAAAAAAACATCCTCATGCCTACATTTATAAAACATCCCAAAACATCCCAGGGATACCTCTCAGTAGGCAAACAAAGAAATGCCACAGAAGAACAAAAACAATACTTCAATATCCTTCAAAGACCTCTTTGGTCAGTGCATATTACGTCTCAAAATAACATCTTCATGCCAACATTTTCAAAACATCCCAAAACATCCCAGGGATGTTTGTGCTCGCTGGGTATCCACCAAATATCGCCTCAAATGATCATACATTTTAAAATTAAAATGTCATGACGGCCTGGTAGGCGACTCAATACCTTTCAATTCCATATTTTTCAAGAATTTTTCGGTCGATTTCTAGGCGCTAAAATCATCAATAATAAAATTTACTGCCAGTAAAAACTGACGTCACGATTTCGTAAGTATAGGGGCAGAATATAGCTCAGTTGCCATGTGTTAAAATACGATTGGGAACTTCAAAAATATTAGTGATTCAATAATTCATAAATTCTCAATTGAGTATTTTGATAATATTCCTAATTAGCAATAACAATTCAATTGTTTCTTAATGTTCAATTGTCTCAAAATGACATATTCGGCCAATTGACTTTCGACGGATTGACTTCGACGAAATGACTTTCAGCGAATAGATTTTCGGTCAACTGACATTTTTTGTCGACTTTGATGAGTTCTACATCCTGTTAAAAAAATGCCAACCGAGAACACCCTGTATATTCATTGATACAGAGGACATCACCAATTTAATGTTTGATGAAGCATCTTGAGAATATTTTCATGCAAACTGTTTGCAGCAAAGTTTTCATGCATATAGAACGTATCGTTTCGTAATTTCCATGGAAATTTACGAAAAAACTATAGTTTTAACATTGCAAAGATGATTAGAGCTCATCAATTTATCAAGATCAATTCAACATACCTATTAGAAAGAGTCTGAACACACAAATATTGTACACAAAAGAAGATTTTAGAAATTCTTGATTTCCGAGCTTATTCCTGAAAATATTTGTATATGATGATATATTTATGGAAAACCCAACATAATTATGTCTAACGAATATAGAAAATCATATAGATGAAAACCCAAAGTCATCTCCACAACTTTTATTATATAGTGATCAAAGATCAATCTTAAAGAAACATGTTTCAGGCACATATAAGCCCATCATCAGCCAATAGAAATTATCATCGGTGTTGACTTAGGATATAGATGCAAGAATTACTGAGTACTTACATGGAAATGATAAAAGTAGACATATACAACTAGTATAGTTAATATCAGTGCAAACAAGGAAAAATGCTATTAACTCATATTTTTTACGTATATTGTACCTGTAAAAGGAAAATTCACTTTTCAGATAATCTCCTGATGATGGCCTAGTGCCGAAAACGTTTGAGTTGCTATTCAATAAATAAATTGTATACTATAGCCTGAGTCTTACTCATTGATATTGATTATGAATTGATATGATAACATGTCCCAAAGGAATGTAAAAACATTGTAGTTCATCGAACGGCACTATCCTGAGCAAAATGATTAAAAAATAGCACTATCCTGTGCGGAAATTTGCTCACGATTTCGCGATTTGATAACAAAATAATAATCCTGCTATCCGATACCTATTTAATGGTAGATTAAAAAACCTACCTGTGCCACCTCTGAGTCTGAGCCAAATCCACAACACAGAGCGATTTATTTGCTCCAATTTTTCCCGACATACCTCTGTCATGTGATAACGAGTTGGAAGAAGAAGCAAATAAAAGGCTATGATGTCGCCTTTGCGAATATCCAACGTGTCGCGATTCTGATCTGAACTAAGTTAGTGGCAGAGCGTCAATATTTCCCAGAATATTTCGCCCTAGTCGGAAGATAATATCCGATGGACCAGTGTGGAACTCATGTGATGGTGCTCACACTACAAGTTATCTAATCCACATGTTGAGTTTCACACTGATCCATCGGATATTATCTTTGGAGCAGGGCAAAATATTCTTGGAAGTATTGAGTCTCTGCCACTAACTTAGATCAGTTTGAATAATTTTTCAGTGTTTTTTTTTTCATAGGTGTCTCGGAGGGGTCACTGGGAGTGTAAATTCAAAATGGCGACCAAATCAAGCTTTTGCGTATGTTCAAAAACTGTTTTTTTTGTTAAAAAACGGGTTTTCTTGAATAACTGGGCCATTTTTGATTCTACAGAAAAAGTTTGGGAACAAAAATTGTAGTAAATTTGGTTCTCTACAAGTTTGGTCCTCACAATTTTTCTGATAGGATCGATATTTTGTGAATTAAACCTGAAAAAAGCGACAAATTCGAAATATTTTCATTATCATTTTCATTTTATTGTATACAACTTCCGCCCTATTCGTTGCACCTGCAGAATTGGAAAAGAGGAGATATTGCGAATATTTCTGAATGGGTACATATTTTCTGGTTAAATTCCGAAAATATCGATTTTCGGAAAAACAGGTTAAGACCAAATTTGTCCAAAATTTGATTCTCTACAAGTTTGTTTCTGCTCATTCATGGTGTAAAGTTGAGAATAAACGAGAATGATGATATTTCGAATGAGTCGTTTTTTTAGGTTTAATTCCGAAAATATCGATTTTCGGAAAAACAGGTGGGGACAAAATTTGTCCAAAATTTGATTCTCCACAAGTTTGTTCCTGTTCATTTATGCCGTAAAGTTGAAAATAAACGAGATAAGGAAAATATTTCGAATTTGTCGCTTTTTTCAGGTTTAATTTACAAAATATCGATCCTATCAGAAAAATTGTGAGGACCAAACTTGTAGAAAACTAAATTTACTACAATTTTTGTCTCCAAACTTTTTCTGTAGAATCAAAAATGGCCGAGTTATTCAAGAAAAACCGTTTTTACGCAACATACGCAAAAGCTTGATTTGGTCGCCATTTTGAATTTACACTCCCAGTGACCCCCCCGAGACACCTATGAAGAAAAAAACCACTAAAAAATTATTCACGGGTCACGGGTAAGGTCCGTTATTTGGATATAATGACTGGACTATATCAGCTCGTTTGGATATTCGCAAAGGCTACATCATCCCCTTGTATTTGTTTCTTGTTTCAACTCGTTCTCATATAATGGAAGTATGTCCGTAATAAAATCAGCAAATAAATCGCTGTGCCGTGGACTTGGCTCAGATTGAGAGGTGATTTTTGAAATCTACCATTAAATTGGTATCGGATGGCCTAATTCTTATCTCGTTATCAAATCGCGAAATCAAGTGCAAACATCCGCACGGGAAAGTGCAATTTTTCAACCATTTTGCTTAGGATAGTGATTGCCACAGGTGCCGTTCGATAAACTACAATGTTTTTACATGCTTTTGGGACATATATATCATTTCGTTTGACATAGTAGGTAGGCAGTTTTCTATAGAAAAACCAACATCACAGTATGATGGTCCATCATAATTTTTAGAAAATAATTGTCGCCATGATTAAAATTATTCAAGGTTGATTGCAGTATATGATTTCTGGAGATTCACTTTAGGATCATCGCGAAAATAGGCAGAAATGAGGAAATACTATTCTACAAGCACAATCACAATCAATCCATCAATCACTACGCTTCATTATCAGAAAGAACATCCTAATCGAGAAAGTTCTTCAAATTAAAAAATGATCTAGAGTTGAAGAGCAATCTACATAAACTACAGTAACTATAATTTTGAAAGAAAGGAACAAAATAATATAAGACAGGAGTTATACCTCAGGTCTACTTTTAGGTTCTTCTTTCAAAATTATTAACCAATAAGTTCAACTAAATTCTTATCGATACTTACTTTGGAGGAGATGAAGAGGAGTCCGGTAACTGGTGCCCACGATTGGTCATTTTTTTTAAACGCTTTTTCAAAACCACGGCCGGAGCAATATTTGCAGATTCAAAGAAACACCCTGTACAACACCAAAATTGAAATGCCACCACTCCAAACGACAGAATTAATCAACCCCAATATCCGGTAAGTGAAATTCGAACTGATAACAAATCCCCAGGGAATTAATTTATATAGGAAAATCCTCAGTGGAAAACATACCGCGTGTTCCTTCAAAACTAGCCCTTATTGATAGTGGTCCAGTAGCTCAATTTCCATAGAAGCTCTATAGAGCTCAATGCTTCGCATGGAAATATTGATCTGGGAGTATTCCACCCCTCTGAGCTGACCAATGGCTGGCCGCTTTTTGATTGTGAGGTTATCCCTGCACCCCTATTCGCTGAAGGGTGGATTGGACCAGGAGGGAGGATACGGGAGCAGATTTCTCTTGTTTGAAGTGGCTGTGGTTTTGGCAGGTTGAAAATGGGCTATCATCTGCAGATATTCTGCGTTTAATGGATTTGTATGTAGTTTGAGTTTGCTGATACAGCTGACAATATTTTCACATTCCCCAACGGGGAAGTTTTCTATATTGAGGTTCTTATCTTACTGCATCTTACTGTGTATTTTTCTTTTTTTCGTAAGATTGAATTTCACTTCAGAAAAAAATAAATGAAAGAGGAACTTGGCTCCTCCACCATTCCTATGACCATTGAGTATTCACACTAGTATATTATATAATCAAGGCTATGACGTAGGTACTTTCTGAAAATCTACATTCACACAGAGTTAAAATCAATGAACTTGGTGTTTATATTGTACGAAAGCGCTGAACGGACATGATACTTTTCTTATATAAGTGCCAGTTTGAACTGGCAATTAGCCATAATTACCAGTTTAAACTGGCATTCAGCCATAATTGCCAGTTTGAACTGGCATTTAGCTATAATTGCCAGTTCGAACTGGCAATTAGCCATATTTGCTAGTTTGAACTGGTATTTAGCTATAATGGGCATATATCACAAAAAAAATTATTTCATAATTCGATAGAACTCACCCAAACTAGCTCACCACCGCAAACCGTTTCTTGCTGTGAGCTCCCTACGTTTCATAAAAAATTATTGAAATCGCCGATTTTTCGGACCTCTGAAAACGAGGCGATGATGTGACGTCAAAACCCTAATACTGAAACAACACTATTCCAGACAGAGATGAATGATACATGAGCGCGAGATCACAGTTGAAAGAATTGATATATCAGTTGCCTCAATCTCCGTCGAGCATTTGGTATTTTCTTTTAACTATGGCGACATAAGGTTTCTACGTCATAAGAAGGTCCGTTTTCAGAAGGTACTATCATTTATGTCCAAAAATTAAACATTCCAGTTAAATTTTCGATCGAATTATGTCGTCAATCATTATTTATGTATAAAAGGATCATTATAAACATGGTTTGTGTTGAAAGTTCTACTGAGGTGTACACGCCCATTGCCAGTTTAAACTGGCATTTAGCCATAATTGCGCCAGTTTGAATTGGCATTTAGCGCTTTCGTACGAATCGTACGAAAGGACCCCGCAAATGTTTAAGGTAACTTGGGTCCAAATGGATTTTTCTCAATTTTTGGTATGATGTAGTTCATGTGGTTCTATAAAATATTTTCATTGAGAGCCAGCCCCCGAAAATGGACAGTTTTCTTGCCAGGTTCACATTTTGATCGAATTCACTATTTTTTTCTGAGAAAATGGACGGTATTCCAAGACTCTTCATTCCATTTAACTCTTTCAAGTACTTTGGTGCCGAATTTGAACCACGAATTCCTTGGAGTTAGAGGTATGCTGGGACAAAATATATCCCGCTCTGCAATGGGCTTATTATTTGTGGTACGAAGGTTTATTTTCTCTCCCGCCCCATATTACTCACTCATATTGGTCTTCTGAATCATATGTTCCAAGCTGAAGCGAATAAAACAATACATTATTAGTAAATAGAATAAACTTGAAACTTGTTCCGTACGTTGTGTTTCTCCTCTCGAATTGCGGCTGCAAATTTCATGCTTTTCATGATATTACATTTTTTTGCATCAAATACTATCTAGGCAACATAGGTAACCTACTTGATATATTTTTCCAACTTATATGTTTATTTTTTGTTAACAATATGTGAAAATATACGCTGTTTGAAATTTGTCCCACCCCCACCATACATGATGACCAAGACATTTTTCAAGGATAATGATGAGGAAAATGATGTTGAATTCAATTTAAACAACATTATACAGTCTGATATGGATATCGAGACACCAGTACTTATACATCTTATATATGGATACATGGGACCCAAAAGATTTGGTGCCCCTATCGCTTAGTTGAAACCAGTGATAAAGAAAAAATGATGGAGTGGATGAGATCGTTCAGCCAAATGATTTCAATAGAACCTCTGGAGTTGCTCAAGATGGATAATCTCTCTCGTCAGTACATCACGGACAACGATAACATAGTTCTCCAGATCAAACTATATACTAAGCACAATTATCAGAAGACTGGAAAGGCATATAAAGGAACAGATATTCATGAAATATTTTCCTTGGATGCTGCTGTAGTCCACTCATTTATTCTTCACAGAATACTCTATATCTTTCAAAGTTATCAATGGAACTATTGATCATTTAGTCGTCAATGAATATTAGTATCTTCATCGAGAACATCAATCGAATGGACGATTCAAATAGAGAAAAACACTCGGTCAAAGCCCGGTAATGAGAGTCACACAGGGTGCTCATCAACCTATCCGAACAAGTCGAAGGAGATAATGCTCTTTGCAATTCAGGAGAGTTTGAAGTTGGAACAAACTGTGTGTTTCACTCTGTCTTGCAAAGAACAAAACATGTTTTCAGACGTTCCACAGTGTTTTGAAATGAGTCGATTCTCATGAAATCTTTCACCTTATGGAATGGTGGGTCAGATTTTGACCCACCGTTTTTTTTGTAAAAATTGGAGAATTCTGAAATCATTTTATATTTGTTCGTATTCAATGAGACATTTGGAGTTAGTTTGTTAATGAATCATTGGAATATCTGAAGAAAAATAAAGCTGTACATCTAGTGGGCGTTATATTTCAAAATTCCTGGACCTGAAAGAGTTAATTACTTCTGAAAATAGATTCTTCATAAAGAAATATAATGGGAGGAATTATTTCCCCCAACCCCTATTTTGAGAACCGAAAAAAAAAGGAATTCCACCTGACAAAAGTGATAGGAAATGTTTCATCATGGATAATTATGAAAACCACATTTTTTCATTATTACCCCCTACCAAATAGGGGATGCAGATGACAAAAAATTCGGTGGAGTTTTCTGATTTTCTTAAATGAAGTAATCCATATGATTCTGATCAAAGAATCATAGGGTGACTATACTAAAAAATGGACAGGTTTTCTGCTATAGGGGGTTTCAATTTACATTTTGAAAATAATAGACTACCATTTGATTCTGAATAAAAAGACAGCTCTTTTCAATATCGTATTCCTTAATGATTATGGCTAATTGCCAGTTCAAACTTTTTTTTTTCAAAATATCTCCTAATTTACAGTTGCAATTGTGAATAAGGGCTAATTTACAATTGCAACTGAAAATTAATGCTAATTTACAGTTGCAACTGTAAATTGAGAGGTGTTTTAAAAAAAAGTCTTCTCTGCCTAATTCAAAGTAATTAACAGTTGCAACTGTAAATTATGCGATATTTAAAAGAAGTTTCTTCTGCCTAATTTACAGTTCCAACTGTAAATTAGTGCTAATTTACAGTTGCAACTGTAAAATTAGGCAAATGTTCGTGAAAAAATAAGATTTTTTTAGGATAGCAGTTCGGACGCGCCGTACACCTATTTATTTGGCAAAAGAAACTTTTTTTTTTCGAAATATATCCTAATTTACAGTTGCAACTGTGAATTAGGGCTAATTTACAGTTGCAACTGTAAATTAGGAGGTGTTTTGAAAAAAGTTTTCTCTGTCTAATTCACAGTTGCAACTGTGAATTGAGCGATATTTAAAAAAAAGTTTCTTCTGCCTAATTCACAGTTCCAACTGCAAATTAGTGCTAATTTACAGTTGCAACTGTAAATTAGGCAAATGTTCGTGATGTGAGGATGGTAGTGCAGACGCGTCGTAGTTTTTCGTTTAGAAGTTGATTTATCATCACAAAAATGTTCACATCCTTTGGCCCTTTCGGTGACCCCGTTTTCCAGATCTGGCCGGTCACGTGGCCCGGACGTATGCCTTGTAAGTGGGCGAGGAATCCCCAATCAGTTGCAGGAAAGCTGTAGCTGTGGCTACGAACCAACAACCACCGATTTCACGGCTCCTTGAATCTCTTTCCGGTGCTGATCCGGTTGATTTGTTGATGGCGATGCTAGCAGTCGCGGTGGCTTCAATTAATTTATCGTCTGTGTCATCAGCGTCATCGGATGAATGGGCTTATATCACAAAAAAAATTTATTCTATAATTCGATAGAACTCACCCAAACTAGCTCACCACCGCAAACCGTTTATCGCTGTGAGCTCCCTACGTTTTATGAAAAATTATTGAAATCCCCGATTTTTCGGACCTCTGAAAACGAGGCGATGATGTGACGTCAAAACCCTAATACTGAAACAGGACTATTCCAGACAGAGATGAATGATACATGATTTCTGGCAGAGTGAATTAGCGCGAGATCACAGTTGAAAGAATTAATATATCAGTTGCCTCAGTCTCCGTCCGGCGTTTGGTATTTTCTTTTAACTATAGCGAGATGAGGTTTCTACGTCATAAGAGGGTCCGTTTTCAGATAGTACTATTATTTATGTCCAAAAATTGAACATTCCAGTAAAATTTTCGACCGAATTATGTCATCAATCATTATTTATGTATGAAAGGATCATTATAAACATGGTTTGAGTTAAAAGTTTTACTAAGGTGTACACGCCCATTATCGTCATGAGGCTGGGGTGGTCAAAATTCTGTGAGAAATATTCTTTGGCGACCATAACAATGTGATTTGTCATTTGAATAGCAAAAGGCATTATTCGTAAGCAGTATTGAGTGTATACACGGAGAAAAATAGATAGCAGGTATTACCAGAATTATTGTACAGATTACCAAAATTTCTGGTACTATATGTGACAGCAATAAAAAATAGTGAGAATTATGATACAATTATATGGGAGAAATATTGTAGGTACCAACATAAATTATTGTAATACATCTGAGAATATTTTATAGTAATTCAAAGCACACGTTCATTGTCCATTCCAAACATACTTTTTTGTAAAAAAAAACTACACATTATACTTCCTCATGAAATACTGTATTTTCATTTCTAATGACATTATATGTCCATAGATTGACACATTCTTTTTAAAATTGGAATAATGTTATACACTCACCGGCAAAAGAAACCGGCCACCAAATAATTTAGCCAAATTGTTTGCTCTGTAACTTTATCAATTCTGGTCCGATTTTGGTGTCCGAATGTTAGCCTGGATATCAGTTCCTAAGAAAATCTGATGACTCGATCATTATACAGGGAAAAACGAAAGTTACTTTTTCACTCTTAACTTCTAAACGCCATGTGGGAAAGGTGATGAGTGGTTTAACTTAGCTTCATTATGTTTTAGATTGAAGAGTGATCTCTTCTTTACATGATTATTTTTTTATTCACGTCAATAACCACTTTTTAAAGGAAGATACAAGTGTTTCAAGAGAGTATGGATATTCAAAATTTTTATTTACAATAATTCAGAACCATTCTCCAACCTTCTGCTTCAGTATGTTTTGAACTGAAGTGAGATCTTCTTTTGTTCCTTCTTTATACAACGGTTCTTGAATAACGTCAATATCTCCTTTTTGAGAGAAGATGCATGTGTTTCAAGAAAGTGAAGATTTTTTGATGTTCAATAACAATAATTCAGGACCTATCTTAGGGGTGACCTCTATACCTTTTCAACTTCAATTTCGGAATCGGTAAGTTATATTTCGGAAAAAGTAATCTCGATTTCAGAATTGGTTAGTTCGATTTCAGAAATGGTAAACTCAATTTCAGAATCGGTGAGATGAATTTCAGAAAAAGTTCATTCAATTTCAGAAATGGTAAGTTATATTTCAGAATTGGTAGGTTCAATATCATAAAAAAATCCTTATATTTGTTCGAAATGTTTCCAATTGCATGTGAGATTAACAAACCAAACCATATTTAAAATATTCAACTTTTCAAAAACAATTTGATCCACAGATGCCTTCCATCTGAATCGCTGGAAGATAGTGGCGTTGAACATGATTATAAGAATGCAAACATATTTGAGGTGTTATCATGTTCATTGAATGATCTGCACATTCTTCAAGACATCGCAGTCTGAATTCTATCTGGTTGAGCAATCTGTTCGGATCTCCAGCTATGACCCTTTGGCGATGCTCTTGCAAGAAACTCTTCACTTCTGACTTGAAGGCACCCCATATAATATGTTCAATCTGATTCAACATAGGGCTCTCAAACACCGTTCCATCCACTGTAAACAGTCTTCTCTTTTGCAATTAAAGACATTTCAAACATATAAATGGATTTCATCTTCTGAAATTGAACCTACCAATAATAATTCTGAAATACAACTTACCATTTCTGAAATTGAATGGACTTTTTCTGAAATTCATCTCACCGATTCTGAAATTGAGTTTACCATATCTGAAATCGAACTAACCAATTCTGAAATCAAGATTACTTTTTCCGAAATATAACTCACCGATTCCGAAATTGAAGTTGAAAAGGTATAGAGGTTCATTCGCATTCGCCCAGCCTTGTCAGATACTCTTCAAGAGCTATGATTCGCTCTTCAAGGAGGATTTTGGACAATTCTTCAAGGCTACTTGAGTAATTTGATTAATTCGATGCCACTGCGGTTGAATGCTGTAATTCAATATCGAGGAGAGTATACTCGTTATTGACTACAGGCCTGCTTCTTGTTTGTTTTTTGTAATTGATTTTCCGGTAAGTTGAAGTTGTTAATCAATAAGTTCATGTAAGATCTTATTATTGGTAAAAAAGTTGAAAAACACCATACTTCCTTAAAACACTCGTATTTTCTTTCAAAAATATGATATCGATGTGAATTAAAAACTTTCGTGTTGAGAAGGGATCACACTTCAATCCGAAGCATTATGAAGCCATGTTCAATCACGCAATTTCTCCACAGGGCGTTGAGAAGGAAAGGGTGAAAGAGTAACTTTGGTTTCTTCCTGTATAATGATCAAGTCATCAGCTTTTCAGGAAAACTAATATTCAGTCTAACATTTCGGAACATGAATCTACGATTTGATCTAAATTTCTCATGAATCCGACTAGGATTAAAAAAGTTATAGTGTGAACAATTTGGGCAAATTTTTTGGTGGCCGGTTTATTTTGCCGGTGAGTGTATTTATGATTATGAGATGGATATTCAATCAATGGAAATATTTGTATTCTCAGTTTGAAGACATGGTATAATGATAATAATAATAATAATAATTTATTTCCACAAATGAATGTGTGATTATAACATTATATTATATTGAGGCTTCGCACCCCTTCGTCGTCACTCTGGAGACCTGCAAAACATCTCTTTCCAAAGACTCGTTCATCCAACGAACAGCGAGGCTCTGGAAAACATTGCCAAGGGGAGTGTTCCCCGAGGCATATAACCTCCAGAAATTCAAGAAGAACACCAATTCCTACCTTATTTCCCTTGGTTCTCACGATGTTCTCTGAACATTACAGGATATCCCTTTTCGTGGGAACCAGAACATAAAAAAAAAGAAAAAGATATACCTATAATTCTCCTGTGGTATTAGGCAGAAAAGTTGTTACTTTCTGTTAGATATTTCGAAGAAAAAAAGTTTCTCTCATTTCTTGATAGAAAATTCAATGGTTTCTTCAACCATGCTTTTAGCGGACAGTAGTTAGTTTTTCTCTTGTTATACGACGCTATACATAGTGGAGTATACTACGGCCTTGCCAAAAATGCTATCTCGGAAACTAAGCGAGATAGAGGTATAGTTACTTTGGATTTGGAGAAAATGATCCCCATCGAATTTTGAGCAACTTTGGTTTTTGTGTGTGGTCTGTCTGTCTGTCTGTACTCTGTGGTAATCATAAATCGATATATCTCCGGAACCCTTCGACATATCGACTTGAAATTTTTCCATCTTATTGTACTCAAAACAATATTATGTCATTGAAATATGGAGGAAATCGGAAAACTCTAAGGTGGTTTTTCCGGGTTTTTTCGATTTTTCACCGGAAGTTTCTTGTGACCACTCTACAAATCGCAAAAGTGGTCCGATCGATTTCATTTTTTGTGAAAATGAACTCTATCAGGGAGAGACGGAGCCTATTGAAATTGAGCAGGGTCGGGAAATTCTAAGTGGGTTTTTCAAGGAGATTTTCCGAAACACACGGTTCGCTTTAAAACGACATATCTCCTGAACCAATAGACTAAATCCAAATTTGAAAAATGCACCGTATGCCTCTTTGATGACGCAACGCATTATTATTTCACCTTTTTTTCGTGCATCCATCGGAAAATGGAAAAACAAATGAAAGTCAAAACATCAAAATTTTAAATCCTTTCAATTCAATATATATCGTAAACAAATGAAAAAATCAAACATTATCAGAAGTGCAAAGCTATCCACTGGAACATTTTCTACAAATTATTACCTATAATTTTTTCTGTAAACCCAATAGTACAGGAAATAAAGTAAAAAATATGACCCCATAGGGTACCATGAAGATATATTGAAAAACAAAGAGTATCGATAGATGTAACTCATCGACTCCCACTGAACCATGAAATATTTTTTCCTTTTTCTCTGAATTCAATAGTTCGGGAGGTACGATGAAAATAGATAATCACTTGCCAATAGAAAACAAAACAGAAAACAAAAGAAAGTAAAAAAAGCACACTCGACTGTCTCGATTTTTTTCTCATAAACTACGTACCTAGCTCACTCGACTGTCTCTATTTTTCGCCAATAAAACTGGGTACCTAGCTCACTGGACTGTCTTAATTTTTTGCCCATAAACTACGTACCTAGCTCACTCGACTGTCTTGATTCCCCACAAAGAAGAAATATGTTGGCATTGTTTTAACTTTCTTTTGTTTTTGTTTTTTTAGTCCCTATTGGCAGTCGAGTGGGCTAGGTACGTACAGTTTGTGTGGAAAAACCAAGACAGTCGAGTGGGCTAAGTACGTAGTTTGTGGAAAAAATCTCCAGTTCTCTGAACTTTCATAGTGTGGTGCCCAATGACAGTTTCGATATAAAAAATATGCTCATGATATGGTGCCATGGCCTCTACTTCCATCTTACATGAGCAATGATAAAATATCATCTGCTTTTATAGCGTCGTATAAATTATCTGACCTCTACACTAATCTAGTACCTAATGAAAACTACATCTATACTAATCTGATACGTTTCAAAAACTACGTACCTCACTTGTTATTTACCATTGTCATTCGTGTTTTTGAACAGTTTGTGACTTTTTCCACTCTTTATCAATTAATAGATGATTTGACGATCTTTGTCACCCAAAATATCCCATAGCAATGAATCGGCTAATGAATAATAATGGAATAAAAAAACAAACACCCTTCACCCTTGATCGCGACCAATCCATTCCAACCCCTAGCGAAACAAACTGCCAAATAACTTCTTCCCGTGAAATGACAGTTATCTTCCGCACTTAACAATGTCAGCAAACAATTTGCAACAATGCATAATAACAGCGTTTCCGCAAGGTTCCCATGCCGCCCTCTCGTCCAACTAGGGCTATAATATTTTCGGCGCCCTTTGTCGAGGGCATATTGCCCGCGCTTTAGGAAGCGTGGCCTATTAATTAAGGGGTGTTAAGAGTAGGGCGAGAGGAACCGGAAAATCCGATGACAAGTCATGGGATGCGAGCGGCGGATATTGGGTTGACGAGAAGGCAAATGCTCACTAGAATTCGGGAGCATAATAGTAAAATAAGTATAGGATGACCAGATTTTGAAAATAAAGAAAGAGTAGATACATTTTTGTTATGTTCTGGTTCCCACGGAAAGGGATATCCTGTAATGTTCAGAGAACATCGTGAGAACCAAGGGAAATAAGGTAGGAATTGGTGTTCTTCTTAAATTTCTGGAGGTTTAATGCCTCGGAAACACTTCACTTGGGAATGTGTTCCAGAGCTCCGCTGTTCGTTGGATGAACGAGTTTTTGGAAAGAGATGTTCTGCAGTTCTCCAAAGTGAGAATATCTACGAAATAGAGCCAGATCGCCAACTTTTCGACGGTGTTCCAGAGAAGTGAGTGAGTTTGTGAGCGAGGCATCACCCGCAAGATGAATTGCCCTTTTTTGGACAGAATCCAACAGTTTCAGGGTATCTTTGGGAGCACTGGAAGTGAAATAGCTCCTGGATCGAAACAGGAAACCAAGTTTTTGGGATGCACTTTTAGCAAATGATCTCACGTATTTTCCCAAGAAAGGTTATTGCTGATAGTAATACCAATCATCGAAATGGACGTCTTCAAAGGTATGGTTACACCTGACAAGCTTATGTTGGGCACAGTGAGAAAAAAGGCATGCTTGTGTTTTGTTTGCATTGAAATCTACCAAGTTATAGGATCCCCATTCGAGAATTGTTGCCAAGTCCATATTTATGTTGTCAACATTTCTCCCTCGTTCGTTTCTGATTTGCCTGGCTGGTATTGGAGCCCTGGAAGAGAAGGCGGTATGGAGAGAACTATCATCCGCGAATGTGTACTGGACATGAAGTTGCTTCCAACAAATCGTTGATATGGAGTAGAAATAGTGTTAGTGTTAGGATTGATCCTTGCGGAACACCAGCATTTATGATGAGAGAGTCAGATGAAACTCCGTCGACCACTGTTTGAGAGAAAACTAGCTAGCAGAGAACATAGCTGGGGAGGCAAGCCATAAGATGGAAGCTTGGCGAGGAGTCCGTGGTGCTAGACTGGATCGAATGCCTTGGAGATATCAAGTGCCACGGCTAAGGTTTCACCATATTTTTCAATAGATTGCTGCCATATATGTGAGACGTAAGCGAGCAGGTCACCAGTTGTTTTCTAATGACGGAAGCCATATTGTCTATCGTTAATAATCTAAGCGCCTCAGGCGTTTTTTTTTCATCATTCAAGGTCAAGTACTTTCGAATTGGAAATTAGATTTACTCCTACCTTTGGAACAACTGCCTATTTTTACCAATATCATAGGTCGAAAAAAATGAGTACCTATTTATTGATTTTAGTAACTAAACAGGTCAGAATGACACAGAGTACAGAGCCATAGACATTGAGCAGAAAGAGCACAGAAACTTAATTGAAAGAACCAGAGAACATTGGATGACATCGGTTCACGAGTGATGAATCAAATTTCTTTCGTGATATTTCTTAGCGTCCTTATTACACAATCCAATTCACAGATCGATCCTATGACCAGTTTTCAAGCTACAAGGTGTCAATCATTTGATTTTGGCTGTTTAGAATATTTCGCATCGATTTGAATTATGTGCTCTAAGACGTGATGAATCTTCAGTAGAAATAAACGCTCCTCGTCTAATTTCTACCTCATGAATCCCTCTATTCGAATAGATAAAAATTCACTGACATGAAAAATATCCACAGGGTGATTATTACCCTCCACAAAAAATCAAATGAAAAGAACCATGTTGATTTCCATTGAGCTAAAGCATTGAAAATGTGAGTCTTACTTTTATTTGTGAAATTTATGCGATGCGAAGTACCTAATCATCTTCGAATTGATAAATTTGTTGTCAAACTTTCGTTTTCGCTTATAATTTATAATTTTTTTTGAATTCTGTGAAAGTGTGAGGAGGATTTTGGATATTTCAGTTTTGATGCTTGTTTGTGTGCTCTGAAAATTACCTGTCACAGTTTACAAAAACCATATACAGGATGAACTTTTTGATAAACTATCGAAATTTTTCAAAAACGGTCCTGTATTTTCCTGATTCTGAAAATGTCAGTCGATTAGGGTTCAGTCACCGCCACCGAAGATCTACTGGAGATCTACTTGTCTACGTCACCCATTTATGGCAAGCTTCATTAGAAAAACACGGGGAATCTCTAGCTGTCGCGTTGGACATATCGAAAGCATTTGACCGTGTTTGGCACGAAGGAATCCTCCACAAACTACCATCATACGGCTTACCACCTCAGCTATGCCATCTCTCATCGAGTTTTCTTTGAGGAAGATCGCTTCACGTGGTGGTGGACGGTGTATCGTCTGATACCATTGGCATCAATTCCGGCGTTCCACAAGGATCAATTTTGGCACCAACATTATTCCTGCTTCATATCAATGATCTGTTGGGAGTAACAACTTGCCCCATCCACAGCTTTGCAGATGATAGTACCCTCCATACTGCGTTCTCTTCCATAATTCCCCTTTCTTCCCAGGAAACTAAGAACTCACGGCGCAGGCAGGTCAATGCTGTCAATGAAGACCTTGCTGAAATCACAACCTGGGGAACCAACAACCTAGTTGAATTCAACGCCACCAAAACTCAAGCCTGTATTTTCTCTAGAAAGGCGGAACTCAGTATGCCCGACATTGTAATGTCTGGCACCACCATTCCCACCAGGCCCACCATATCTATGCTCGGTATTTCCATCGGCAACACCCTTTCATGGGATAATCATGTCAGATCCATCGCAAAAGCTGCTTCACAAAAACTCGGATTCTTGTTCCGTGCGAAAAGCTACTTTACACCTCAACAGCTTCTCATGATCTACAAAGCGCAGATACGGCCTGTTCTAGAATACTGTTCCCACATATGAGGTTCAGCACCAAAACATACGCTGATGCTCTTAGATTCCATCCAGAGAAGAGCCATTCGCCTGGTGGGTGACGCCACACTCACTTACTCTTTGACATCATTGGAACACCGTAAAAAGGTCGGCGACCTTTCACTTTTCTACCGATACTTCCACGGGAAAGCGGAAATCGGAAATCTCTGCTATCATCCCTTCACTAGCAATACCAGTCAGACAAGCCCAGTTAGCACATCCTTTCGTTGTCAACCTCGAAAGATGTCGAACAGCATCCATAGAACGGCTAGACTCTGGAATTCATTGCCTGAGGAAGTATTCCCAACAACATATAATCTCCAGAAGTTTGAAAAAAAATAAATCCAATACCTACCTCCTATCCCTATCCTCCCTAGGAACGCACGATGTTCTTTGAACATTATAGGGATTCCCTGTCGTGCGCTCCAAGCGATGAAAAACAAAATGAGAATATCAGACGAATCGAAGGAGCTGTTGAAAAGTTATGCCTAAAAGATATTTTCGCCAAATCTCATAATTCACCCTATGTATTGGTAAAGAAGAAAAGAAGACACTTTTTGATGGTCATTACGTATTCCCCTCAAGGGTCTCTGTTCGGGGTAGGAGTATGTACGATTCCTCATGACTCACCCTGTATATTTCTCGAAAGATATCGACCCAATTTCGAGCCTAACCTAACAATTACCGAAAAACGGTTTATGTCATCGTGGGTGTGTCGATTTCAGCGCACACTTCGATCTGCAACTGACAAATCGTCTTTGCGTCCGTGATTTGCACGTCGCCACGTGACCGGGTCACGTGGCACGCACGAGAGGCCCCACTTACATGTGTCAAACATGGTTTGCAGCCGCACGATGCCGCAGGAGCCACCCTTGAGGCCCTAAGTTCTCGATAGTGCGGTGTTGCCGCTATGTACGGTTTGTACGTAGATGGGCCACAATTATATCTCGTTATAAAATGGCAGAGAGAAACATATTGATTATCTGATTGACAATAATATATTAGTAGGGACTACTACCGTTGCCACCGATACAACAAGTCCAGCAGACTCTGACGTAAACAGCTCGTGACGTCACCAAGAGAGGCCAGTGTTTTATTTTATCGCTTGTCGACTAACGCGTCAGTTCGTGTTAATTCATCGGTGATTCACGTATGTTTTTGAAACGGTCCCGAATTCTTTTGTTGTTTATTCATCAAAATAATTGGCGGAAAAATTACTGTTTTGTGAAATATTTTGTGTTGTGATCGGCGAAATAACAATGCCTTTCAAGTGTTGTGTTCCCTTTTGTCGGGGGAATTATGTGGGTGATTCAAAAGTTCATGCTTTTAGTTTCCCGTTGGACGAGGAGCTATCGAAAATGTGGGTATATGCAATTCACCGCGAGGATTTTACTCCATCTAAGTTCAGTAGTAAACAGAACTCAATTTATAATGATGAATTAATAATAGAAGACAATTACTCTCTCATAAAAAGTATGAGTAGAGTAAAAATAGAAAAGCTTTGATTGTGCAGTTAGTTTTGTATTCGTATATTATAGTCAAAAAAATCATCTCTGAATTCGAGGAAATTTTCTTGAATGTTCATAAGAAACGGGCATTTTTAATTCTCATTCTCAAATTTCTTTCTGAAAACGGTCATATGCCTCGTGGCAATGAATGCAGAATTCATTCCAATGATCAAATTGCAACTATCATATTAACATGAACTACAAACACTCTACTTAAAAAGGTGAAACTGCATTTATCATGATATTTATCATGAAGATATTTGACTAAAAAGTTCCAAATTTCACCTTCTTTTTCATCTGTCTTCTGGATGGCATTTAGAACAAATTTCCCTTCTTTTTTCATCATATTGGACAATTTATTTATAATTCAATTATAAATGGCAGAGAGAAACATATTGATTATCTGATTGACAATAATATATTAGTATCACGACTCCAGGGGCATGTTTTTCAGATCAAAATAAGCCTTTTTTTATAAACATGTGTCTGCAGATGCTTCGTTTCCGATGTACAAAGCGTTGAAATTTCAAGATTTTTCCATTGTGTAACTCTTTTAGTTTTCGAGATGTTTAGATTTCATCTGAAAGATAGGTTACATTTCAGGGTTCACATAATAAAGTATTCCGAGTATGTACGTATATGTATGTATGTTTATTGATATAAATATGGTATAGTTATATACAAGTTACAAGTAAACATTCAGAACACTTCAATAAACACATCTAAAACCACAGAAACTATCTGGGCGATAGTTTGTACGTGGTGAAGAAAAAAAAATAGTGATACTCAACCTAACTCAACTAATTTAGCAAATATCTATTAACAAAAAAGAAGAAGAAAATATGAGAAGTGATTTCACGTGACATATGATTTACATATACCTATTTTTTCAGGAGTCGAGTCCTTTTTCGCTCCATAAACTTTTTTCTGCGGCGCCACTGGTAGATTTTGAGAAAGGGAATGAGTTTTTATTTTGTTTGAAAACTTTTTTGTTGCTTGTAATTTTTACGCATCGGCGGCCGCTATGCCTGTTTTGAATATCGTCATGCATGTCTCTATTTCCTAAAATCCTGAAGTACATGCCAAATTACCTACTATTACATTTTTTATGTTCTGGTTCCTACGAAAAGGGATATTCTGTAATGTTGAGAGAACATCGTGAGAACCAAGGGAAATAAGGTAGGAATGGGTGTTCTCATTAAATTGCTGGAGGTTATATTATATGCCTCGGGAAACACCTCCCTTGGCGATGTGTTCCAGAGCCTCGCTGTTCGTTGGATAAACGAGTCTCTGGAATGAGATCTTCTGCAGGTCTCCAAAGTGACCACGAAGGGGTACGAAGCCTCAACTCGACGGGTTAATCTCGCGGGGACTGCCAAGGGAGAAACAATTGTTGATATTTCAGAAGAAAAATATCTATATAATAGAGCCAGATCGCCAACTTTTC
The DNA here is from genome assembly GCA_918026855.4 of Phaedon cochleariae. Taxonomy (NCBI): domain Eukaryota; kingdom Metazoa; phylum Arthropoda; class Insecta; order Coleoptera; family Chrysomelidae; genus Phaedon; species Phaedon cochleariae. The sequence continues at coordinate 2,062,560 of OU896716.1, forward strand.
TAAGAGAGAATGTATTTTAGGACGTGAATTAATAGGAACTTTTTGAGATACGAAGTTTGTCAGGCTTATCCTGACTCAACGTGTATATTTCATTGATTGGATTTTGGCAACACTGTATTAAGCCAGCTCTGTGCTGGCCGGCGGCAGAGTTCAATTGTTCGGAAAGATAAGCCAACCGGATGGGGATTTGCGTTATTTCCTTTGTCACCAATTGATTCGAGAATATGTTTGTTGGTTTGTGTGAGTGTGTGTGATCTTTATTTAATTTTAAGCTGGTTCCGGCGAATGTTTTTTTCATTCGATTTGGACGGCTCAATTTGTTTTTCTCAGGGTGATAATTCGGGGTTTGCGGATGGGTTATCGGTGGGAATGAAGTGGGATTAACAGGTACAAATGGTTATTTGAATAATTCATACCTAGTAGGATAATTGAATAAATTCGAATGGAATGACAGCTCAATTATCCCACTCGTGTGCGGTTTTTGGACGATTAAAACAGCACAGCCTCCTGAGAACTACAACAAAAATGCTTCAGACAGGGCCAATTTTTGATTTGTGTTCGAAGACCGAGTTTGCCAACAGCCAATTTTAGAAACGGCTAGATAATCGTTAGAAAAAGGCTAAAATATGGCTAACAATGGGCTTATATCACAAAAAAAATTATTTCATAATTCGATATAGCTCACCCAAACTAGAGTCCCTGTATATAACTTAGACAAGAGTCCGGACACAGCTATACTTCTGTCCTTTTCTGTTTTTAAAAAATGCATTGATGATTGAATAAAGGAATAAGACATATATATCGAGCTCTGTCTTCTCAATTCCCCTAGTATCAATGATTGTCAGAAACCCTTTTGAGGGTTAGATTATTTGTCAAACCGTTCATAGCCGTAGGTAGAAGTGAGAAATAGGGCTATTTTAACTAGAATGACTAGTAGATTTTCGAATAATGAACAACAGGGTGTTAAAATTTCGAATCGATAATTTTCATAATCAATAATTCTTGAGATGGCTATTGCAAATTTTTGTCATCAGATATTTCTTCACTTCATTAGATATAAGAAAGATGATTTAAGTGTTCTACGTGGTATCACATAAAGCCAAGAAAATATAGTTGTTTTCTGTTGGGATATAAAAAAATAGAAGATATATAATTGTTTCAATATAATTTTCTCCGTTTCTCTCAATTCAATAACACTCATTAGAAATAAAAGTGACAAAATCAAAACAACAATATATTTGATAGCGAGTGCTTTATTAATTGTGTTTCCCACCTCTTCCTGCAGTCTACATTCACCTGTACATTTTGAACTTGATCTGAATTAATAACACCGTGGACTGATGATATAGCACATTGCAGTTTCCCTAAATCTTCTAGTTTTGATTAGAGTTTTGATTTCAAACTTTCAATTTCTTTCCGCATCATCTCATTCCCATTTTCTTTCTCTGCGAACGTATCATTCAGTAATTCTCAATACTATGACGACGGGACTCTTTTTTTGAACGTCTCTATTTCATAAATTGACGGCACAGCAGACTTTTTCAATTTGAAATCCATCAGCTTGAAAAAATCTCTATCAAAATGGGCCTAAAATTCATCCTTTTTGTACTGTTTTCACAAGTAAATTTGAATATTTACCTCACATATTGCGGATTTCTTGAAATTAATTTTCCATTCTGGACGTTTCATTGCATTCTTCCATGACATTGTCTTTGAAGGATCATTCGGAGAATTGAATAACTTGAATCCCTTTTCTGATGAATTATCGCAATAATGTACGCAGCAGGACATTGAAATAATTTAAAATGCTAAATTTTGGCGGTCATAAAATTTCAAAGTGACAGTGACAGACATTCGGAATAATTAAAAAAAGCGGGCGGGACGACTATGGTGTTTCGTCACATTGTCAGGTGGGCAAACCAAATGAAACAAAATATTAAAAACCCCAACGGCTGTCAGTTTTGTGTCCGGACTCTTGTCTAAGGTATATACAGGGACTCTAACCCAAACTAGCTCACCACCGCAAACCGTTTCTTGCTGTGAGCTCCCTACGTTTCATAAAAAATTATTGAAATTCCCGATTTTTCGGACCACTGAAAACGAGGCGATGATGTGACGTCAAAACCCTAATACTGAAACAAGACTATTCCAGACAGACATGAATGATACATGATTTCCGACAGAGTGAATTAGCGCGAGATCACAGTTGAAAGAATTAATATATCAGTTGCCTCATTCTCCGTCAGGCTTTTGGTATTCTCTTTCAACTATGGCGAGATGAGGTTTCTTTTCTACGTCATAAGAGGGTCCGTTTTCAGAAGGTACTATTATTTATGTCCAAAAATAATACATTCCAGTTAATTTTTCGTTCGAATTATGTCGTCAATAATTATTTATGTATGAAAGGATCATTATAAACATGGTTTGAGTTAAAAGTTCTACTAAGGAGTACACGCCCATTGAAGCGTGCTGCGGGCGATAAATTGTTTTGCGACTTTTTAGCAAATCTAGCCATTTTTTGCAATTTTTCTATAGCAAAAACAATAAATCTGACCATGGACTACGAGTCTGACATTGAAAATAAGTGAAGATTCTAGTAGTTTTGACATCGACGTATGGAGTGATGTGTTGACGCCATTGACCTCAGCGTCAATTTGTCAAAATGGCACAAAGCATGGACTACAAAAGCAATAGACATAAATACCGTTCTGAATCTGACTCAGATTAAATCGTGATTATAATTAATGAACTATCTACAGTGTGACCCACTTCTAATTATGGAAATACCCCTGTATCTTACGTAATCGTTGGTTAAGGATCCTGAAATTTGCTGGAGCGAGAGATATATTAAAAATGATGACCAAGTGGGGTCATCTTCAGTGATATACACTGCTCGCCAACAGCCATGGAACCATCCCAATTTCCGGAAAATGATATTAGGATTCAAAATAGGTTGAATATCACTTCGGATTCGGAGTCAGAACGCCCAATTCACCAACTATTCATATTTTTCATAGAAAATTTTCAGTTCAGAAAAATAAAATTTTGTCTCACTTCTCATGGGAGAAACCCCGTATCTCACGTAATTATTGAGGAAGGGTTCTGAAATTTGCAGGAGGAAGGGAAAGTCCAAAGATGAAGTCAATTACGTAAGATACGGGGGTGCTTCCGTGAAAAGTGCGACAAAATTTAATTTTTCAAAAATTAAAATATCCAGGAAAAATATGAATAGTTGGTGAATTGGGCGTCCTGATTCCGAATCTGAAGTGATTTTCGACCTATTTTGACTCCTAATATCCTTAACGATTACGTTGGGTAAGGAAAATTTCCCATCAGTCAATATTTTTGATATACCTTTTAATAAGTTTAAGAAGCAACTGACATCACTGTTGAAATTTTAATTTGTAACTTATTTCTATTTGTCTTGAATCTCTGTTTTGTTTTACCATGTTATAGTATAGTCTTCATTGTTGTTTATGCATGTTTTTTATTATTGTCATTTGTATTTTTACTTTAAGCGTACCATTTGGAATTTGTATTTAATTCTGTAGTGTACTAGATGAAATAAATTACGTAAGATACAGGGGTTTTTCCATTAGAAGTGGGTCACTCTGTATATGGGAATTCTATATATATGAAAATATTCATTTATAGAAAGTCAGAATCAAAATAGCTAGAAAAAATGGCAAAATGGCTAGATGCAATTTGCAGTAGTTGGATGAGATTAAAATAGCTAGAACTTGACATAAAATTGTTGAGTTGGCAGCACTGCCAAGGCCCAAGCTGAACTTCGGCCCTCCCCCCATTATATCCTATATGAGTTTCAAATAAGAATTTGTCTACTTACTTTCGGCACCTCCAATTTTTCATTGATTTATGAGGAAGAAAAACATTGTTGATAAAAATGCACCATTATCAAATATATTCAATGAGACAAGCACAAAGTCATCTCCACGACTTTTTGATTTGAAAACATAAAATAAGGACCATGTTTCGGACTTATGCAATGTCCATCTTCAGCCTATGCTGAGAAGTCCTTTTGTGCTTCATTCCTTATGGTACCTACCTCCCAGTTTCTTCTAGAATGACGAAACCGACAATTTGAAGATTTATTATAATATCCATAATTGTTAATATTTCATTAACTGTATAAGCAATTGCAGTGAGAAAATTGGGTCTGGAATGTCATTTTATAGAAATATAACAAAATCACACTTGCAAAATACCTATTTCCTTACATTCTATAAATATGCAATATTACATAGCCTACAGAGTCTGTAGTGGTGTGCAAAACAGCAGCATTGTTTATTATATAGGTACGTACAGTAACAATAATAATTCAATAATTAAAATAGTGTTTTATTTGTACAAATAAATTCAACAATTCCATAGATATATTGTTTTACGATACGATGAGAAGTATAAATTGTAATCTTATTAAAAAATAATATCAACAAATATTCATATAGTCATTAATGAGGGTATATAGAACAATAAATAATACAAAACATGCTGAGTGACTGTATACATATACACAAATTAGTATAATTTTCTATAAAACCGGTATATAGAACAGTTCTGATGACGTAATTTCTTCAGAGAAAAGTGTTTTACGTATAACAGTTATTTTTGTATCAAGTGCGCGAAATGCTACTTTGGTGATAATTCGGAGATCACCAAAGTATTTTGCGCCCGAGATGCAAACAAATTTTTTTCTTCAAACGTCAAAAAATATAGTTCTGAAGTAGTAATATGCTGAGCTTAAATAATAGTGCTGAACTTGCTTAAAAAGCCTCTTCCTATCCTCCCTAGGTACGCACGATGTTCCACAAACATTATAGGAATTTCCTTTCGTGCGGTCCAAGAGATAAAAAAAAATTATTGTCAAACATTCAGAAACAAATGATTTCTAGGATGTTTGCTTCATTGAGGTCCATAAACTTAAAATATAAAAATCTCATATAGTTTACATACAATATGCGCGAAGTATCTATAGGTACCTCGCGCATCGTTTTACTCCGCGCACTACTTCGTCGTGTCGTGAGAACGGAAAAAAGTGTCACTTCGTAATTTGTTATCAATGCGCGAAACTTGTCAGTTTTTGACGTTTGTAGAAAAAAAATAGTTTTATAGAAAAATTCATATCCATTAGCAAGTTAATCTAATAAGTTGACCAATCAGTAGTATTTTGACATATATTTCTCACCCTCTAGGGGTACACAAATCCGTATCTACCGGTAATAGCTGTTATTTTCCATATAATACCGTTCGAAGTTGACCTTTCAGCAAAGATTTCACAAGCCATTATAAAAAACGTGCCACATCAACCAACAGTTTTAAACTTTGTCAAGAAATCTAGTGAGCTTGAAATTTTCGAAATCGAACATAAGAACTCACCTAACAAGTCTACAGTATGAATTCCTGGCAAATGAGACACTAAAGCTAAGCCAACACTTGCCAACTTCTCACCAGCTCCACGCCCCACATCATACAAATTCCACCATCTCCCACGCAGCAAACCTACCAAAAACCCACTTGGTATCAGCAGCGGCCACCAAAATCTCCAGATTTATGACGTAGGTAGCTGAGAATATTGGTGGCCGTCGCTATCGGTGAGCCACCAACCAAATATGTCACATATTCGATCTAGAATTCAGCAGTCAATATGGATAGAAAAGTGCACATATTCCGGAAGATGGGAGAAGTTTCTAGAAGGTAGATGATCGAAGCTCCGTTTTTCATCCCCACCGACTCCCTAGCAGCAAACCCACCGAATACCCACTTGGTGTCCACCGTGGCCACCAAACTTTCCAGACCCGACGACGATCACCTCTCCTAAACGTGATGCATCATGGACGCATGCACATTCGCTCGCCGAAAAACTTCTACAATTCCATTGCGAAAAATAATCATCAAAATACACGAATCCTAATATATCACGTGATGGGAATACTTCGAAAGATTCATACACTTCTTCTCTTTCACCGTCAGCGATCAGATGAATATTCGTAAAGACTTCTCACCTCCCAACTACTTTTGGGGTCCGCATCGGCCACCAAACTCTCCAGACTCAGCGTTGTCACCCATATTCTTCACCACTTAATTCGACGTAGGTTGCCGGGAAAACCTCGACTTTGCCATCGCATTCGCCCAGCCACCAACCAAATAAGTCAAGATCACGACAATATTCGATATTGATTGAGTTCAGAAGTCAAGATGGATAGGAAAGTGCGCATATTTCAAATGATGGGGTAGGTTTCTAGCAATTAGAAGTCCACTTTTTTTCTCCACCCCAACTACTACGCAAAACACCAACTTGGTGTCCTCCGCGGCCACCAAACTTTCCATACTACAGTTTCGATGGAAGACTCCAAAATCCAAACAGATGTGATGAGTATTCGTAAGAACTTCTCACCTCGCGGACTCCTGCGACCTTTTTTTGTCCGCATCGGCCACCAAACTCGCCCGACTCAGCACTCCTTCACCACTCCGGATCAGATGGCGAGGATTCCGACGATGCCGTCGCACTTGCCCAGCAATCAACCAAATGATACGTCAAATAATCACGAGAATATTCTATGTCGAATTCAGCAGTCAAGATGAATGAACAAGTGCGCAATTCTAGAAGATGGGGAAGATTTCTTGCTGTCAGGAGTCTATTTTCAATCTCAACTAACTCCCAGGCAGCCAACCCACTGAATACCCACTTGGTGATCACCGAATTCTCCAGACTCTATACAATTTCAACGTAGATGGCAGGGAATAATGATGGTGATCGCACTTGCAAAGCCACCAACCAAAGATATCAAATGATCACGAAAATGTTCGATGTTGATATAAGCAGTCAGGAAGAAGAGAATAAGACTATTGATGACGTTTGCACTTGCTAAGCCCCCAAACAAATATGTCAAATAATCACTCGAAAATATCCGATTTTTGATTCAGCAGTCAAGATGGAGGGAAGAGTGGGCATATTTCAAAAGGTGGGAGAAGATTCCAGCTATCAGAAGATCGGAGCTTGTCTAATCTGCTCCACTTTTCATGTCCACCAACTCCCACGCAACAAACCTACCGAAAACCCACTTGGTTATCACCTTGGCCACCAAACTATCCAGATTCGTCCACATCGTAGTAGTGTCACAACTAGAAGTGGCCGCATTGTTGAGCCTCCGCATAGATTCGTTACTCAAGGATGTGATTAAGTATTTGTTGAAAAAGGCCGAAGTTCGTAAGAATTTCTGACCTCGCGAACTCCCGCGCACTTTTCCTGTCCGCATCGGCCACCAAACTCTCCCGACTCAGCACTCCTTCACCACTTCGACGTAGGTGGCGGGGAAGATTCCGACGTTGCCGTCGCACTCGCCCAGCCACCAGCCGTCGTCTTGCTGCTGGTAGACGGCGATAAGGTCGCCCGGCTTCAAGGCCAGCTCGTCGGGCATGTTCGGGCTGTACGAGTAGATGGCGCGGCATGTCGATATCGGCTGCACGGGGTGGTCGTCGGCGGCGGGGCGGGCGCTGTTGCCGGTGCTGCTGCCGCTGCACTGCGACGAGAATTCGTCTGGGGAAGACACAGCTAGGTAAATAAACTACTCAACACTAATTTCGTCGCACACCAAAATGTCGCCCCTGTTATAATGTGAATAACTTTTTTCAGTTTAGAACAATTTGAATTTGGTTCACACTGTTCGATAGCCCAGTCCTTCAGCTATAATCTCGTATTTCATTGAAATATGAGGGTATTCACATAAAATCTCTACATGGTGTTTTCCGACATTGTGCAAGATTTCGGAATATTCAAAAAGCTCTCAAATGGTGAAAAAATGTTTTTTCTCAACTTCGACAACAGAGGCATGAAGATGATCTCATTACCTCGGGATGTTTCGCGAATCAACTTCCTATCTCTCTTATTTAAAGAGTGATCTCAAAAAATCAACTTTTTGGTTTTGCAGTCATAACTTTTTTCCACGTCAACCGATTTTAGAAATCTTAGGCTCATTTTGAAGATAAAACTTCAGATGAAGAGATCTGAATATTAGAATTGACTCAAGATGGCTATCAGAGATCTAGAGTTTTCTTGAAAGTGACCCAAATCTGGAACGCCCTCCGAATCTCGGTTGGGAGGAGAATTGAATGAATATCAACTTGTTCTCGGAAAAACAATTCATTCTGGATGCGTCCATATTTTTCTCGCTCTCAGTAGTCAAGAATTGTGCGTGGGAAAACACGATTGAAACATGTTCTTGCAAAAACATCAGACCATTTCTCATCTGTAATGCATGGCCCGTAACCAACGTTACAAGAATCACAATGGACTGACAAACCCGACCAGCTAAGGCTCATCATAAATGGTGTACCAACAAGAGCAACGGATTTTGATTTTTTCAATAAAGTGATTTTTTTGACAGTTGTCACGTACCTACATAACATGCGATTTAAGAATATGGAAAAGTATTCAAGCGAACAACGTTTATTTATTGCGAAAACACATTTCAAAAACGGTGAAAGTTTCACGAAAAGAGTTTGCCAATTACGTAAAGTTTTCAGTCGCAATAATGCTCCGAACGAATCAGTTCCAACTGGTCGGGCGTTAGATGCGGCATCGAAACCATTGTCGTTCTGGATGACAACCTAGTTAGGTAGTTAGTAGGCAGGAGCTATAATATTGTCTGTTCATTGAAAAGACAAATGAAGAAAATATGTAGTTCAGAGACATCCACAAAGATGAAGTTATAAGTTAATGACAACTGTCAGAAAATAATTTTATGATGACATGAATCTTCTCCATCGTCTTCCTATCAAATATCACGTCAATGATGGAAAGCACGTCTGTGGTTGAGTACATATTGGAGAAAAATAGAAGAAGAGAATATCAACCTAATAAGGTCTATTTTGACATAAACAAATGAGCCCTTTCCAATTTCTCTGCCTCAGCGCCACTTGACAGACAGACATATTTTGATTGAATGAACAGACAATATTATACCTCTTCGCACTAGGTCGCCTACTAGGTTTTCATTTAGATCGACAATGTCGAAACTATCAAAATCCAGGGGCGTATTTCAATATTCAGCGCCCCGGGCCTGTAGGGTTTGCCGCCCCATAAATCAACGGAAAATGAGCAAAACATTAAATCATGAAATGAAAGCCAGCAGTCTATTGGGTTGAGAATAATAATAATGAATGGAAAAATTAAGAAGGCCAAAGAAAGAATTCGATATTTACATTTTCTTTCGATGGACAGATTGGTTAACAAATTCGTCAATAACACTGTCATAATTAATGGAATTTGTCAGTTCAGCTTCTATATTGAGAATAGCTAAACTATTCAAACGTTCTTCACTTAAACGAGAACGTAAATAATTTTTTATTCTTTTAAGTACAGAAAATGACCGTTCTGCACTGCAATTGGTCACCGCAGTGCACAGAAATATTCGTAATGCTATTTCAATATATGGAAATGCTTCCTTCAAATCTTTTTGCTTAATAAATAAGCTGAGTTGCCTTAAACTCATTTTATTTTCATGAGACGTCAGGAATTGTTTTAAGAGAACACATTCTTCTTGTAAATCATCCGCCATATCAATAGGGTAAACTTTTTGGAGTTTTATGGCATTTAATCTCACTTCTGAAGCAGACATTGTATCCAATTTGCATAAAAATGCAAAATTGGCGGTTACCGCCTCATACGAAGTTTTTCGCTTCCTTAACTCGCCCAATAATCGGTCGCATATTGGAAAGAAGGTATTAACCCTAAAATGATCCCGTCCTTGAAACACCACTTCTCCCTCGCTACTCTCATCGTCTCGTTTCTTTCTCTTGACAATTCTATTGTGAATGTTCCGGTACTCTTCTGTGCATTTTCTTTTCAAAAGTATCAGAAGATTCCCGTTGTTCTTCTACAAAAGTAATGAGTGACTTGTAAAGCCTGGAAACTACTTCTACGTCTGTGTCGACACCTTGTAGTATTTTGGAGACTATATACCAAATCGTTTTAATACAGATCCCCAAAATTCCGATAATATGGCAGTTTCTAGAGAATTCAGTTGAGCTAATAGCCCAGCCGCTTCATTTTTAACCAAGGCTTTGTGGTATGCAAAGTCACTGCTTATATAGTTTCAAGAGCCGCTATTATCTGGCTCCAATCATTATTAAGGCTGGTACAAGCATCGTCCCTTCATTGCTAAAAGAATCAGTTAGCTTACTTGAATGTCACTACTCAGTCCTTTTGCATGGTCCAATTTATCCTCTGCGCAACTGGAATCTGTTTCCCACGCGCATGGAGGCGGAGCCATCGGATACAAACCATCACCGCTCGCAATAAATGACAAAAAATGCTTTGCGCACCCAGAATTTGTTGACTTTGTTTCCCAGGAGTGCATGTGAGTGAGAGGTAAAATTGGAACATCGACATCAAAGGTTCCGACATGGAGTAATCTAACTGTGGTGCCGCCGACGCTAATTTCTTCGGAGGAATAAGGTAAAAAAAAACTAAGCGTGATGCGGCTTGCGCCGCCCCTCGCAGCCTGCCGCCCCGGGCCATGGCCCTTTTGGCCCTTAGGTAAATACGCCCCTGTCAAAATCTGTTTATGATTCAAAAACGACGTCTAACCTGACTTGTCAGTCACTTACTGTGATTCTTGTAACGTTGGTTACGGGCCATGCATTACAGAGGAGAAATGATCTGATGTTTCTGCAAGAACATGTTTCAATTGTGTTTTCTCACGCACAATTCTTGACTACTGAGAGCGAGGAAAATATGGACGCATCCAGAATGAATTGTTTTTCCGAGAACAAGTTGATTTTCATTCAATTCTCCTCCCAACCGAGATTCGGAGGGCGTTCCAGATTTGGGCCACTTTCAAGAAAACTCTAGATCTCTGATAGCCATCTTGAGTCAATTCTAATATTCAGATCTCTTCATCTGAAGTTTTGTCTTCAAAATGAGCCTAAGATTTCTAAAATCGGTTGACGTGGAAAAAAGTTATGGCTGCAAAACCAAAAAGTTGATTTTTTAAGATCACTCTGTAAATAAGAGAGATAGGAAGTTGATTCGCGAAACAACTCGAGGTAATGAGATCATCTTCATGCCTATGTTGTCGAAGTTGAGAAAAAAATTTGTTTCACCATCTGAGAGCCTTTTGAATATTCCGAAATTTTGCACAGTGTCGGAAAACAACATGTAGAGATTTTATGTGGATACCCTTATGTTTCAATGAAGTACGAGATTATAGCTGAAGGACTGGACTATCGAACAGTGTGAACCAAATTCAAATTGTTCTAACTGAAAAAAGTTATTCACATTATAACAGGGGCGACATTTTGGTGTGCGAAGAAATTAGTGTTGATTAATTTATGTTCTCCAAGGAAATAAGGTAAGATCGGAGCCATCTCTACAGTTCTTATGATTTAACAATTTCAAGGGGCATGTTTCGGACTTATAAGAGCCCAAGAAGTTAATGGAGGTGAAAGTGACTCTAATGGGGTAGACCATTGATTTTTTAAAACGACATCATCGTGAGCTCTATACCAAAGAACTAGAAGTAAATAAAATTTAGGAAGTTTTCATCCATACTAGGACGATAAAAAAATAAATTGAAATATGTTGATTTCAAAACAAACTCTTCCTGCTCCATTTGGTCGTTAGCTAAGATGATATTCGTTTCAAATCATTTTTAATACAATTATCGGTATTGTTGAAATCTTTTCAGGTATGAATTATTATTCTATCATCTGCAATTAATTTCAGTTTTCCATTCAATTGCAAAGTAGATATTGGTTAATGCAAATTGGAAATAAAATTGGCCCCAAAACTGACCTTTGTGGCACACCACATGTAATATTCATCAAGGAAGCACATGTACTATTCACATCAACCTACTGTTTTCTGTTTTTCAAATAATTTTGAAACCAATCATTGATTTCAACGAACTTCCGCAGTGTTTGATGATTTATTGACGAAAATATTTGGCTGTTGCTGCTGCACTTTGGCGACACTCACAATAGTAACAAGTATGTGAACAAGTTCATTATTTCCATGAACAATTGCTAAAGAGGATCTGAATGCAAACGAAATTCAACTGTGGACGGTAGAAACCGACAGGGGATCAGTTGAATAATCACCAAATAGAGATTCGTACATTCATGAATAGTAGATTGTTTCATTAGGATCAAAAGTGACTTTGTTCGACTCGCAAATTTTGCTTTCGCTCGGCTTCGCTATATTGACAAATAATCCGTGTGGTGAGAATATACTACCTGATGCATTAACAGCAGGTTAGGTTTTCAAGGATGTTCGAATTGTAGTTTCAATATAAATACAACCATAGAGTGACATATTTGTGTATGGACCAGGTGCTCTAATGGCAAATACCGCGCCAGTGCCAGCTATAGGAACAAGACGTGGAAAATGTTAGGTTAGTGAGCATATCAACCTAATCAACAATGATAATAGTGATTATTTATTCCTCTCCATACCACACTGTGTTCGACTTGATAATCAAATGGAGCTAAACAATATCGTTGTTTGAGACAAAAAAACTATTGCTTGCCGTGAATATTCAAAAACAAGTTATCCATCCCGAGAATAACGAATGAATTACAGATCAAGCAAGTATTCGAATCTTGAAGGCTTCCGTGATCAAAACAAAAATACTTAACTGAGATGTTTATAATTCCAATACTAAACTATAGTAAGGTGTATTTATATCTCCAGCATGGTTATGAAATGCCAAATCTGCTGAAATCGGAAGCAAATCAGATATGCGTCTCAACCCAAATAACCAGCTGTCACAATGTTGTTCATTCTTGATGACGTCCAGTATATCCTTTTCAGTACCTAGGAGCTAAAGTTCAACTTTAGCTCCTAGGAACTAAAATTCAACTTTAGCTCCTAGGAACTAAATATGTTGCCTAGCAACATACCTATTTTTGTGTCAGTAATAAAAACGTTAATTTAAGAGCTAATTTTAGTACCAAAATGGACGACTTTTGTGTCGGTTGCAGAAATACTGTTTTTAAATGTATATGAAATGTCTTATTGATGATATATTTGGTATTATACAACTTAATGGGGTGATATTTGATGGATGGAAACACGCACTTCAATGAATTTACTGAAAAAATGAGTACTAGCATTTCTTCCGTTGATTGTTTGTGGGTGAGTAATCTGAAATCTGAGCACATGGTTTTGCCAACAGCCAATTTTGAGAATGGCTAGATGATTGTCGGAAAAGGCGAAATTATGAAAAAAAAAAGCGCGCCGCAGGGGAAAAGTTTTATATCTATTTTTTGACTAATCTAGCCATTTTTTGCAATTTTTCTAGCAAAAACAAGAAATCTGACCATGGACTATGATTCTGACATTCTCAGAAATTTGGCTCCCTGCTAACTCTAGTAGTGTTGACGCTGACGTATAAAATCCATAAAAATACAGACTGATCTAAATTTGACTCAGATGGGATCATGAATATATAATAAGAATGGGATTTTTTAATTCAGAATAAAAAATAGCTAGAAAGAATATCTCAATAGCTACATGCAATTTTTAGTAGCCAAATGAGTTTGAGGCTGACTTGGGACTTGGCAGCACTAAGAACGTGAAGATTTTTTTCTTACCGAAATCTGAGTCTGGCTGGTTGGAATTTCCGTCGGCGGCCCCTCGGTCCAACCAATCGGGATCGTCCACGTCATTGTTGTGCGGATCCGAATTGTCGGACTGTTCGGACTTGACGGACTTCCGGCTCACCGGACTTTTGTCGGCGTCGCACCATTCGTCTCTGAGCCACTGAGGAACCTGGAGAGAAACGAAACGTCACCTTCGAAATTGTTCAACGTGTCTGGTTCTGCGGTTCCATATTTTGTGATATAAAGAGACAATATAGTCGCTAGGCTTGGTCGTACCTCGATTAAAAATTAGATTTTTATGTATTGGGTTTCGAGAATTCATGTTTTTTTTGTCAACAGTAAAAACACAAGAGCTTTTTTTATTGGATCAATTTCTCTTGGTAACGAAAAACATTTGCCGATCAGTACGAGAAAAACTGATCTGGAAGTGCAAAGCAAAATCCTTTTTGGATCTATATATAATGATTTTGTATTTGTTTTTGTGTGTATAATTGAGAACATTTCATCTCCTTTACTTGGTTATAGGTTTGCTAATATTTCTCTATTATTTAGTGGATTTTAGTTCTAGGGATAGTTCCAAGGTATTTTTTGCCCATTGTTCGAATGAATTCAACGAGGAAAGTTTAGCTGCGGTATCAGCTAGGTATCATATTGAAAATCTTTGGGACAAATACGTATAGCAGGTTTGACCAATTCTTTCATTCATGTGGGGAGGAATATATCTGTTTTGTTGTTTTGTTTCATATCCGTGGTTATATGTTGTGAGTTCACTCTGGTGTTGGAATTATGTTGTCAATATGTTATAAAAGTATAATTGTCTGAGATCTAGTACATGTGCCTCAGTATATATAAAGCAGATCGCTAGGAAACCGCAATTTTTGCAAAAGGGGATGTAGAATGTCTTCTTAGGGAGAGTACCTTTTTCACTTAAAAACGGTGTGGGATAAGGTTTTTCCATGAGAAGTGCCAACAGCTTACTATTAAAAAATTTAACCATTTTAAATAAATGATGGCAGCATACGCAGAGTTCTCTAAGCGCAAGATCAAAATTACATACGAAATTATGATTTCCCAGCTCGAAAAAAATCCGGGTAGCAAAGTTCGTGCAAAAAACTTATTTTTAGTACCTACGTTATTTTATAAAATAATAAAAAAACAATTTCAACAGCCTATATCTTCGAAACGAAGCATTTCCACGCACAAGGGTTTATTTTTTTCCTTAAAATTTTCTACTTATGTTAAAACATACCTATGATTATTTCACCAGATATATCGCTGAGACAAGGTACATGAATTAGAAAAAAATATATCTTTTTGAAGAAAACAACGGAATTTTCAGTGCAAATATTCTAAAACTGTACTCCACTCACCTACTCCACCTCACCCTAGATGTATCAAAAAAAGAAACAAATATCCATTGACTTACTACTTCTATGGAATCAAAAAATGAAGATATTGAAATTTGGGAAAATTAGCTGTTGCGCAGAAACAACTCTGAATAGGTATTCAATGTTTGTGGAAACTCACTTTAAGAATGCTCTGCTGCAGCCCCGATTTGTCCCTAGTGATGGTGATATGTGCTGCCAAGGGATGTCCCGTCCTCGGTCTGCTGTCCAACTCGGCAAGAGCACCCTGTACTTTGTATCTCGCACCTTCCAAATATGTCAACATGGATTTCATCTAGAAAATATCAATCAAAAGATCAACATTTTTTTCTCCTACTCGCCGTTGAAGTAAGAACAAACATTTTCAGAACAGGTAAAAAGAATATTCTCTCGAAATCAATAACTGGTATCAGAATTACAATATAGACTATAAAATTTAATGTTCAAATTGACTGCCCGTTTATTATCTTGTCTGAATATTTTCTCTGCCATATCGTTGAGATTCTGAATTGAGGAATCATAGATAGACACATTTTCACACTTAAACACAATTATCAACTCAGGAAAGCTTGCACAACGTTGAAATTTGATGAAATACAACAACGAATGTCTCGTTCTGAGGCTGATGCTCCAGCTGCTTGGCATTCACTGTTACTCCAGGTAGTCTTGAGTGCTGCTCTGTATCCTGCGTGAAGAACTTAGCGATCTTGAAGGTTTAATTTGAAAAGATCCGGCTCGAAGGACCAATGTGTTCGATGCTCGATCAATAGTGGACTGTATTTGTATGGTTATATGATATATGATAACGAAATGGAAATTCATATTAGAATATATGGTGATACAAACCCAAACTATTATATAAGATACTACAAGTACTAAACAAAGGTCAATTAATATCATCAAGAAAACGAGGGATGACAAAGCCGTCCACCATTGTGAAAGTTCCATTTTGGATATTTTCGCAACGAAAGACAAACAAAGTCCATTTCGAATATGCCTCCAGAGAAAGACAAACATGCTGAGAATCCGCCGAGCCGAAATTAGGCGTCTGCCTGATGGCCTTCTCCAGATTCTAGAATTCGTTTTTCGACCTCCACCCCCTCCCTATATCCTGCCAGATCAGCTGCGACAGCTTCACCAGCGCCTGCTTCCTGCTCTCCTTGTTCATGGCCAGCTCGATGTACTCGCAGTGGAAATCGAGCGAAAGCAGCAGAACAGAAGAATCTGCCATATTGGGGGCACATTGAAAGCAGAAAGACGAGAAACGTCAAACTCGTTCGTCACTTCGAAAGTTCCATTTTCCACTAGAAGACGACCTAATAAAATTCTCAGTCGAACCATAACGGAAAGAATCCTCATCTTGGAGGCTGCTCGCTTGAGCTGCTTGTTGCTACCTGTGAAAAGCTCCAGCTGCTTGGCCTTCAATATTACTCCAGGTAGTGTTGGGTACTGCGCTCGAAAAAACTATATCCGGCTCGAAGGACCAATATGTTCGAACAAGAAACCAACCAAATATAAACGCTGCAATAAAAAAATGTCTGCACATTTCCTGATATAGGTACTTACATGATACAATTTCTCGACCACGCTCTGCTGCGAATCCTCCGAGCCGAAGCTGGGCGTCTGCCTAATAGCCTTCTCCAGATTCTCCAGTCCGTTCTTCGACCTCCTCTCCCTCTCTATATCCTGCCGGATCAGCTGCGACAGCTTCACCAGCGCCTGTTTCCTGCGCTCCCTGTTCATGGCCAGCGTGATGTGCTCGCAGTAGAAGTCGGGAAGCAGCTGCTCGGAGGGATGTTGGGAGGTGTGTCGCAGGCTTTGGAAGGTCACGAGGTCTTTGGCAGGGTCGGCGTGGGCAGCTGGGGCCTTTAGTCTTTCGGTGGCCTGGAAGGACATTTCGAGATTTCAGCTCAGAGATACCGGGTGACCAGTTATACTCTGACACATTTCAACTGCTCGTATCTCAAAATTTATTTAATTTATCGTTGTGCGGTTTGAAACAACTACTGCTTGTGGAATGGTTTAATGAGATTATGCAATGTTATCACAGTCACCTTTGAAAATTCTGATCACAACAGATTAGATGTGTCAAATAGAGATCGTCGAGCTTTTGTGCTCTTTTTAAAAAGCTTTTGCCGAAACAAAATCTTATAAAATTACAAGGAGGTTCAGAACTATATTCAATAAAAATCCTGCAGTGGAAAATTCAATAAAAACATGACATGCTATAACTTTTTGGACACTGGATGTATTAATCATGAGAGAAGGACCCCCAACGATGTGAATATGCAATAGTTAGTTCTGGAATGCATAGAAGCAGACCCACTTAATCTACACGAAAAATTTCTGCCATCACAGGTATTCCGCAAAGTTCAAAATATTATGTATGGAGAATCGACATTGAAAGCATATAAAATTCAGATACTACAGGAAATCAAACCAGCTGATTTTGAAAAGAGGTTGAAGTTCATAAGGAAAAGCCGTGCACTGAGGAGAACTAGACACTTGCTTCATACTTTGTTAATGTCTAATGAAGCAGAAGCAAGTTTCCACATTGCTGGCAAGGTGAATAAACATTATTACCGCATTTGGGCATTGGACGATCCAAGAATCATCCAGGAACATGTCAGGGACGTTTGGTGTGCCATGTCAGAGCACGAAATTTATGGTTCATTCTTTTTCAACAATCCAATTATACTTAGACCTGTTGGAAAACTTTTTCTATCCACAATGGGAACAGAATAATTTACTGGATATAGCATAACAACAAGACGGAGCTACACCCTACTATGCAGCGATCACCAGAGGTTCCTTGAATGCCACTTTTGGATATCGTTGGATTGGAAGAGGAGGCCCAATACTATGGCCACCACAATTCCCAGACTTGACAGTAGTTCATTTTTCCCTATGGGGTTGCGTCAAAAGTCGTTGCTGTAATCCAGTGCCTCAAAATCTCGATCAAATCAAAGAAAATATTCGTAACGTAATAAAACATCGATATGTTGAGTCGCAGTTTTGATAAATTGATTTTTGTTTGGCTAGGCTACGCTTAATCGGCGGTCTTAGGACTGCTGACTGGAGACTGCCCTGCACTGATGAGAGTCCAATAGCTCGAGACCGGTCTGTAGGTGTCTAGCATGGCCCGGCTAAACCGAAACCAATAGGCATTCAGTCAAATAATCACTTGTATGAGTATTCGTTTATAAGAGTCGATGCAGTTACATCATTTCGATATCTAAATGATGTAACTCAATGTTCTGCTTGGCATTTGCCAGGAAAGTATAGTTGTTTTTCTCCCAAAATCTACCATTGTTGTTCATTTTATGAACATTGTGTGGACATGACTTTGACCTTTTTTTATTTATTCAACATTCCATTAAACTTGTGCTATTTCGTAGTTGAAAATACAGGGTGTTCTATTTGAAAATAAAAAATTGGAGTCTCTTTCGATGAAACTGGAAATGCTGGGAGAGTACGAAATATTGCAAAATGTTTCAATCCCCCAATCCTACACCTGCCAAATTTGAATCTCCCATCTTCGGAAATCTGCCAACCTTGGCTTGACTACTTCCGGTGGCCTGAGGACATTTAGCGATTTTGGCTCAGAGATACTTCCGACATCAAGATGAGCATAGGAAGTTTCTAAATGTCAGGTTAATTTACAGATATATAGAAGCCTAACATTGTGCTTTTGAAAAAGTTTGAAAATTCCGAGTATAGTTCCGGAGATATGCCTAAAAAAATCAAAATTTGCCGATTTCGTTTTTATTTTTCTTCTGATGTTATTTAAGGAGATATAGATCACTTGTCAATTATTAATCTTATATGGAAAGATCTAGTTGATAACAATGGAAAATGAAAAAACTACACTCGAAATTAGGGCTTTCCATCTCTATCATTATATGTATCTTTTCGGTTGAGTAAATGACAAACATTATGACTTGACTCCTATGTATGATTGCCTTCGGACATTTCCGTATACAAGGAAAGACAATGCTGATGTGTGATGACTGATGAGAAGTCGACCTTCTAGCCGATTGAAATTATTAGAATTAGAGCTTAGTTTCAACTATATATAAGTGATATAAGTTAGATTCATTTATTGTTGAGAATGTATAGGAATGCAACTGTAAATAGTCTAAACTTAATCGAATCACAAACACGAGCGAGTAAAACATTCTAATTCACAGTTTCAACGCAGCAACTGTAAAGTCATTCGTTAGATGAACCAGGAGATAATATCTATCAAAATTTTTTTTATTTCCATGTGTGAATGTGTCATGTGTATACACGTACCTCAATGAGCCTAGGACCAAGGTCATTGTTGTGATGGAGGTATGAATTGAGGACTGTCTTGAGGTTATTGAGTCGTTCTTCTTCTAAGGCTTGGAAAGTGCTGGCGCCTCGCAGCACTGCCGATTCCCATTCCAGTCTATGAAACAATATCCAATCATAATTTGGTCGATCATGGCACCGGAGAACATTTATTTTAACTTGGAGATATGTCAAGGTTTGAGGAACTCACATTTTTGAACGTTTGATAGCTACACTTATGTTTTTTCAACGTTTAATTCAATTGATTGAATGGACGTTTCAGGTTCAACGTTGAAATTTTATAACACTTCAATGTTACATTAACGTATCAGAGTTGTTATTCAATGAATTATAAATCTTTTATCAGTTGAATCGGAACATTATTGCAACTTCTGGTTTAAGGTGAAACAATATTCAATCAAAATTTGGTCGATCATGGCATAAAGAAGATTTATTTATAGTAGGAGACCTGTCAAGGTTTGAAGAACTCGCATTTTCGAACGTTTGATTGCTACACTTATGTTTTTTCAACGTTTAATTCGAATTGATTGAATGAACGTTTAGGTTCAACGTTGGAATTTCATTATACTCGAATGTTTCATTAACGTATCAAAGATGCAACTTCTGATTTAACCCGAAACAATATTCGATCAGGATTGGATCAATGATGGCATTTCAGAACATTCATTTGAACTTGGAGAACTATCAAGGCATGAAAAACTAGCATTATTGAAAATTCGATAGCCACATTCACGTTTCTCCATAGTTCAAATCGATATTTATATTTGAGAACTTTACTACCCTGTATCTCAGAAGTTAAGACGTTTAGGTCATACGTTCATATGAAATTTTCTTTTAAAAATGGACTCAAATATCGCCTCCTCAAATATTGTCATTTAATATGTATATGTGATATACAGGGTGGGTGAATAGTGTGTTCTCCTTCGATATTAGCCAAACCGTCAGATATATAAAAAATATTCGAATACAACAGTTATAGGATTTTATGAGAGCTATCACCTGAAATTATTTTCATATCTATAGGATGTTCGAATTCCAAGATATCGGCTGTTTATGATGGGTGTTTTTAAATGGGACACCCTGTATATTATTGGATTTTCAAATTTTTTCTGAAGAGCTGATTTCATCAATGTATCACACTTGGGGTCTAGCGGAAATGATTACAGAGATTAGGGTGTTGAGAACCGAAAAATTTTTTCTATATATATATCTGACGGTTTGGCTAATATAGGAGGAGAACACACTATTGACTCACCCTGTATATCCGAGAAAAAAGTACTCACTATTTTCCCGTGGGAAAAAAGTAATTTATGAAAAGTGATATTTTATAAACTATGAAGAGAGATTAAATTTCAAACTTTTTTCCCGTCCAGAGAAAACATGTTGATGATGCGTTGAAAATATATTGATGATGCGTTGAAAATATCAAATCCTCTATTTTGACTATTCTATACAGACAGAAAAAGAGAGAAAGAAGACAAAAATATACCTTGCTCTCTCGGCTCGTACGCAAAGCGAATAATATTCGACGTCTGCCTTTTTCACAGCATCCTCGGCTTTACGTTTCTTCCCCTCCAACTGGAAATGAACCATCAATCTCATTACTATCATCAATCCGTGCGGGGCCAATTATAATCATTAGGAAAATCGGCGAGTTGCGTGATATCGATGCGTGTAATGAATATAGCCTCAAGGCCACGAATCGGATGAAATATCATGTAGGTAATTTGTTCATTCTTTGCATAATTGATTCAAGTCGTTTATAATAATATATAGAGTGATCGAAGGCTTTAATGTTCGATTGTTGCGACCACAAGAATCCTTATTTAGAGTCAGACAAAAGAAAAGACAAATCTGTACGTCATCTTGTATTTTGAAATTCAGACTGAAAATTATCATTCCTTAACCTCACAAATTTCCCAATATATATTTTCAGTCGAATCACACGTGATATATCAAATTTGTCCGCCATTTTGGAGGCGCCATCTTGACGGCGTCATCTTGAATTTTTACATTCTGAATGGAATTTCTTATTTACAAATCTCAAAATCTCACAGAACAAAAAAATCCGCTATTTTGGAGGCCGATTGAGATCATTAAAAGAATCAGCGAGTTGAGTGATATTGGTGCATGTAAAATAGCCTTAAGGCCACGAGTCGGATGAAATATCATGAAGGTAATTTGTTCAATCTTTACATAATCGATTCAAGTCGGTTATCATAATATATAGAGTGAGTTTCGATCACAAGAATCCTTATTTAGAATCAGACGAGAGAAAAGACAAATTGTCATTCCTTAACCTCAAAAATTACCCGATATATATTTTCAGTCGAATCAGACGTGATATATCAAATTGGTCCACCATCTTGGAGGCGCCATCTTGACGGCGTCATCTTGAATTTTCACATTCTGACTGAAATTTCTCATTTACCAACCTCAAAATCTCACAATACCAGTTTTCAGTTCGATCAGAACTTGAAAATGCCCCATCTTGGGGTCTGATTTATATCATTAGAAAAATTGGCGAGTTGAGTGATATTGGTGCATGTGAAATAGCCTTGAGGCCACGAATTGGATGAAATATTATGTAGGTAATATGTTCATTCTTTGCATAATCGATTCAGGTCATTTATCATAATGTATAGAGTGTATTTTGACCACAAGAATCCTTATTTAGAATCAGACGAGAGAAAAGACAAATCTGTACGTCATCTTGTATTTTGATATTAATTCAGACTGGAAATTATCATTCCTCAACCTCAAAAATTACCCGATATATATTTTCAGTCGAATCAGACGTGATATATCAAATTTGTCCGCCATCTTGGAGGCGCCATCTTGACGGCGTTATCTTGAATTTTCACATTCTGACTGGAATTTCCTATTCATTAACCTAAAAATCTCACAATACCAGTTTTCAGTACAATCAGAACTTAGAAATTCGCCATCCTGGGGTCCGTTTAAGATCATTAGAAAAATTGGCGAGCTGAGTGATCTTGGTGCATTTGAAATAGCCTTAAGGCCACGAATGGGATGAAATATCATGTAGGTAATTTGCTCATTCTTTGCATAATCGATTCAAGTCGTCCATCATAATGTATATAGAGTCAGTTTCGACCACAAGAGTCCTTATTTAGAATCAGACGAGAGAAAAACCAAATCTGTACGTCATCTTGTATTTTGAAATTCAGACTGTAAATCATCATTCCTCAACCTCAGAAATCACCCGATATATATTTTCAGTGGAATAGGACGTGAAATGACGAGCTTGTCCGCCATCTTCGAGACGCCATCTTGACGGCGTCATCTTGAATTTTTATATTATGACTGTAATTTCCTATTTACAAACCTCAAAACCTCACAATACCAATACGCCACGAATCGGATGAAATATCATGTATTAGTTATCCGTTAACTTTTTGCATAATCCATCCAAGTCGTTTATTATTATATACAGGGTAATTTGCCAAAATATTGCGAATTAACAAAAATATATTCCTTAGAAAGGTGAATTATAAAGATTTTTTTACAAAAATATTGCGCGCTGCGATGAAAAAACTAACATTTCGACAATTTGTATATTTCCTTACCTTCGCATTATCTTTATCGGTTGTATTTTGTTTACCATTCAAGTGGGCTAGATGAATAAGACTCGTACTTTTTGATATCCTGAAAAGAGGAAGAATTTTTGATTTTTGTACCTATGCGTGAAATTTGACAGCTAATATATCAAAGAGTGATTCTAAAGTGACAAAAACTTGAATAGATACTCCACTTGAACACGAAATCGAGAGAATATTTTCACAATTATTTTACTTCGACAATATGCATATCAATAAATCAAATATTTGCTTAAGAAAAGATTTTTCCAAGGAATTTTCCACAGTATGCATGATTTTATGTTCAAGTTGATTTCTCTTCAAAAATGTGCAGTTTATTGAAATCAAACATTGAGTTATTAATGTTCCGAATTTACAATTCATTTGGTGAAATTGTGAAGATGATCACAAAAAATTAGGGGCAAGCAATACACTATGAAATTTTCGGATTTATTACGAAAATTTGAAGGGATTCTCAAAGAACATTACTCAATCTCAAACCGTTTTGATTATATTGATCAAAAACCATCTTCAGGGACGATACTTCGACCTAGGTTGATGTGAAATTTTCCTTCTATTTTCTGTCCTGGAATCAATCCCTGATATATTTGCTTCATCATCTAAAATTCAAATCAGCAGTATTAAATGATTGATACGTACGTTTGTTTTCCATATTTTGTGGTGTCCAAAACAGCGGCGTCTTGTAATTTCTCGTTATCCCGCGAACAAGAATGACTGTGTTTTTTGCTTTTAGCTTCGTTCGTTCTCCAGTCGGACAACAGCCTCGCAGCTTTGTCCACAGACGTTTCGGATTGCTTCCTTATCCTGGAATTGCAAGACATGTAAAATCTCTCATTATCGAGAAATTTCATAGTTGAGGTTGGCTCTTGATTGAATAAAATTCAAGAATTCATCAACTGAGAGAGAAATCATTAAGATCACACAGCCAGCTAAATAAGCTCCTCAGAAAAACGCACTACCTAACTCATTGAAGAATAAACCCATAGATTAACGACTCCCCCTGAAGAGATAAGTCCCACCAGTGTTATACGACGCTATACACAGTGGAGTATACTACGGCCTTGCCAAAAATGCTATCTCGGAAACTAAGCGAGATAGAGGTATAGTTACTTTGGAGAAAATGATCCCCATCGAATTTTGAGCAACTTTGGTTTTTGTGTGTGGTCTGTCTGTCTGTCTGTCTGTACTCTGTGTAAATCATAAATCGATATATCTCCGGAACCCTTTGACATATCGACTTGAAATTTTGCCATCTTATTGTACTCAAAAAAATATTATGTCATTAAAATATGAAGGAAATCGGAAAACTCTAAGGTGGTATTCCCGGGTTTTTTCGATTTTTCACCGAAAGTTTCTTGCGACCACTCTACAAATCGCAAAAGTGGTCCGATCGATTTAATTTTTTGTGAAAAATAACTCTATCAGGAAGAGACGAAGCCTATTGAAATTGAGCAGGGTCGGGAAATTCCAAGTGGGTTTTTCAAGGAGATTTTCCGAAAAACACGGTTTGCTCTAAAACGACATATCTCCTGAACCAATAGACTAAATCCAAATTTGAAAAATGCACCGTATGCCTGTTTGATGACGCAACAAATTATTATTGAACCATTTTTTCGTGCATCCATCGGAAAATGGAAAAACAAATGAAAATCAAAACATCAAAATTTGAAATCCTTTCAATTCAATATATATCGAAAATAAATGGAAAAATCGAAAATTATCAGAAGTGCAAAGTTATCCACTAGAACATTTCCTACAAATTATTTCCCATAATTTTTTCTGTAAACCCAATAGTACAGGAAACAAAGTGAAAAATATGAAAACAAAATTTGAACGACCCATAGGGTACCATGAAGATATATTGTGAAACAAAAGATTATCGATAGATGAAGATCATCGACTTCCACGGAACCATTGAATATTTTTTCCTTTTGTTGATTGGGAGATGGAACTGAAGTGTTGAAAATTTTATTCTCAGATGATTCCAAATATCTCGAAAACAACTGGAAATATCTGAAAATAGTATAGAACCAAAATTATTCCTTTTGATAGAATCTACAAAAAATCCTCATAACATTTTTCTCTGAATTCAATAGTTCGGGAGATACGATGAAAAAACTAAAAAATTTACAAGTTCCTAGATAATCACTTGCCAATAGAAAACGAAACAAAAAACAAAAGAAAGTAAAAAAAGCACACTCGACTGTCTTGATTTTTTCCCATGAACTACTTACCTAGCTCACTCGACTGTCTTTATTTTTCGCCAATCAACTAGGTACCTAGCTCACTCGACTGTCTTGATTTTTTGCCCATAAACTACGTACTTAGCTCACTCGACTGTCTTGATTTCCCACAAAGAAGAAATATGTTGGCAAAGTTTTAACTTTCTTTCGTTTTTGTTTTTTCAGTCCCTATTGGCAGTCGAGTGGGCTAGGTACGTAGTTTGTGTGGAAAAACCAAGACAGTCGAGTGGGCTAAGTACGTAGTTTGTGGGAAAAATCTCCAGTTCTCTGAACTTTCATAGCGTCGTATACACATCTTTGGTGCCCAATGATAGTTTCAATATAAAAATATGCTCATGATATGGTGCCATGGCCTCTACTTCCATCTTACATGAGCAATGATAAAATATCATCTGCTTTTATAGCGTCGTATAAATTATCTGACCTCTATTTATAGTAATCTAATACCACAGTTGAGAGAATATTACATTCTCTCAACTGTGCTAATACCTAATGAAAACTACATCTATACTTATCTGATACCTTCAAAAACTACGTATAGGTACCTCACTTGTTGTATCAGTTTCCTTTTTCCTAACCTAAATAGCACACATATATTTAGACAATATTGGTGCAATATTACGATAATATTGGTAAAATATTGTGAACGTTATATTGGAAAAAAAATGGTCAAAAATGTCCATATCGATATTGGTTAAATATTGGTAGTTATATTGGTCACCAAAGGTGAAATCAATATTGGGAGAAATGAATAGTGCACATTTGAAAAGATTGGTGTTATATTAGTTGGAAATATTGGTGGATCATGTCTTGAAAATAAAATGTGACCATTCGGCGATATTGGCCTAGCTCTGGAGTCGAGAATGTCCTAGTCAGAAACGTCTAGGTCTTTTGGTTTTCGCTTGAAAAAACAAAAACGGAAAATTACAAATTTTCGTTTCCTTCAAATAATTCAAAAACTGAAAATGACAAATCGAATTTTCTTGCAGATAAAACTACCCGACCTCGTATCTCTCATAATAACTGAGATCCTCATGGTGGAACTCGAAAAACGGGCACTCTGTATACGTTCATCTTATTAGAAGAAACATGCCTGGTCGTTAAAAAACGCAGAAAAAGAGCACAACATTTTTCAGCAGCGTCCAAGGTACTTTTTACTAAGAATCAACTGATTTGACATATTTTGTACCCAGCAGAAGACCCTTGGCTGAACGATAAATTCGGAAAATAAAAACCTCTCCCCTAAACGTATTTATAGATTCTCTATCCTAGAGTTGTAGCCTAGCTGGGAATCACATCTTTTAGACACATCCTGAGAAAATAGTACATTGTGCAACGAGTGGAAAAAGTACAACTTTTCTCCACATGTTGCACACTATACTTTTTCTACAACTGCACTTATTCAAAGAATCCGAGTAATGTAACACATTGAATATTGTGACCAAAGAGTAGACGCCTTTCCTAGTTCCTCAAAGTATTTCAAAAAAGTACCTTTTCCGAAATAGATTTTATTTCTGTATTTTTTTAGATTCCATAAATTTTTCGTACCAATATGCCAATTCATACTTTTTTCCTGAAATTTCCGGAAACAAATCCAATTTTCGCAGCTTTTTCCATTATCTCTGTCTCTGGCGGTGTATTAATCAAAATCGTCAGATCTCGGTATACAGTGTGTCCCACTTACCATGCTCACCATGGGTATCTTTTTAACGGTGAGAGATACGAGGTCGGTTAAATGACACCAAATGTGGAGTAAAAATATTTTGATAAAATCTATTCGTTTTTGTTTTTTACGCAAAAAACAGATTTTAATCATTTTCATGTCTCCTTCGTAACTTCTTTATTTATGAAAAAATTCAAATAGGAATTTCACATTCTCATGGCAGTTTTTCAAAGAGATTTCAAAAAAAATATGAAATTTATACCAACTCTTCTAGAATTTGAGATATCAGCACCAACTTTAGTTTTTCAAATGTAGGTCATAGCTTACTATGACTTAGTTACAAATAACTTTTTTTTCTCTTAAAGATGATATGTCGCAGAAATAGTTTTGTGTTGATAACAACGGAGTTATCGTCATTTACACAAAAACAAAAAATTATTTGGAAGCCGCCATCTTGAATTCATAAATTGTCACAAAAAAATCATGATCTCCGACCTCAAAAACCCCCACTAACCAATTTTGAATGGAATCGGACCAAATCTCTTCCGCCATCTTAGAGCAGCCATTTTTTTCAATTTCAACAAAAATTCCATAATGTATTGTCACCGAAATTATGAACACCTGCCAAATTTCAAGTTGATAGGAGTTATGGAATGTTTGTTGAAATTAAAAAAAATGGCTGCTCCAAGACTGCGGACAAGATCTCTTTAAGAGAAAAAAAAGTTATTTGTAACAAAGTCATAGTGAGCTATGACCCACATTTGATTAACTAAAGTTGGTGCTGATATCTCAAATTCTAGAAGAGTTGGTATGAATTTCATACTTTTACTTTCAAAAACTGCCATCACAATGTGAAATTCCTATTCGAATATTTTTATAAATAAAGAAGTTACGGAGGAGACATGAAAATGATCAAAATCTGTTTTTGCGTATAAAACAAAAACGAATAGATTTTATCAAAATATTTTTTCACATTATAGTTGGCCTTGACAAACTCCACATTTGGTGTCATTTAACCGACCTCGTATCTCTCACCGTTAAAAAGATACCCATGGTGAGCATGGTAAGTGGGACACACTGTATACATCATATTATATATTATGGATGGGTTGGAATAATATTCAATGAAAAATGCAATTTCTATCAACAGCACTAATGAGAACTACCCTAAAGAATTTGAAAAACTTCTTCTGACAGTTGTGCACAACTATTCAAAGCTGAACAGTTTTGGTCGATTTTTGTTGATTCTCCATGGAAATGTATGTGATGTTGGCAAAGTGCCGTGAGAAAAAAAATCTCTGACAGTATGGGCAATACATGGTTTTGAATTTAAGTAAGCTATGAGAAATGCGCTACTTTTCATAGCAGTAGTAGACAAATATAGTTGACGCACCTGTGTTGGTTTTCGGTGAGCGACCTCAAAGGTTTGGCAGTTTCCTCGAGGAGAGCTATACCGAGCAGCCTGTGTCCCTCCGCCCTGGTCTCCAGTTCCAAGGCTACCGACTTCCAGGCTTCGTTCACCCCGCCTACCCCGTCCCTGCACGCTCTCGTCAGCTTCGCGCTCAGCTTCGACAGGCTCTTGGCGTATTGGGTTTCAGCTTCGGCCCTGGAAATAAACCAGGAGAATGATCCGGAAGCCAGATTATCCTAGACATTCTACAAATAGTCAGCGTGTATTCTGATAGATGTAGAAAATTGCGATTTTCTCGAAAACTGTTAACTGGTATAGTTTGTAGTGGACTGTAACTTGACAAGCCTAGTCAACACATCCTGTAGTTGTCAATGATAAATTAATGAAAATAATAATGAAATATGTCGAACATCACTTTTCCAAAATTCGTTTGTTTAGCAACGGCATAGTTTTGGAATTCTTTGCCAATGGAACTATCACCAAGAAATTATAATCTCCAGAATTGAAAAAAAAATTCCTCTCGTGCACTCCAAAAGATAAAAGAAACACTTGGATTAAGAATGCTGTTTGTTTTGACAAATATAGTTTGTTATATTAACCTTTTCTCTCAAGTCTTTATCTACTAAATAAATAAACCAGGAGAATGATCCGGAAGCCAGATTATCCTAGACATTCTACAAATAGTCAGTGTGTATTCTGACAGCCTCTCGACATCCCCTAGCAGTGGTTCGTGTTGCACTGTAAGCTGTAGGTCCCGCTCTTTTCAACCCCTCACAAGTGAGGTTCTTGGAAGTAGATGTATAAAAATGTCACAACAATAAAGGCGCATTCTTTGAAGCTTGCCAGAAAGTTACATCATATACAGGGAGAGTCAATAGTGTGTTCTCCTTCTATATTAGCTAAACCGTCAGATATATAGAAAAAATTCGAATACAACAGTTATAGGGTTTCTTAGGAACTATCACCTAAATTTTTTTTTATATCTATAGGGTGTTAGAATTCCATGATATCGGTTGATGATGGGTGTTTTCAAATGAGACACCCTGTATATTATCACATTTTTAGATTCTCCCTTGAGAGCTGATTTCATCAATGTATCGCACTTGGGGACAAGCTGAAATGTTTATAGAGATATAGGGTGTTCAAAATCTATATTTTTCAACTTTGTGATTTTTTTGTGTTAAAACTATTTTTTATTGGTCAAAACGGCTCACATGTCCCTATCTCAACTTTTGATTCACCATCTACTGATACTCAATTGGAACAAATACAGGGTGTTTCAAAATTCAAGATTTCTGATCACCCTGTATCTATTCCAATTAAATTTTAGTAGATAGTAAATCAAACGTTGATATACGGACATGCAAGCCGTTTCGACCAATAATGAATAGTTCTGACACAAAAAAATCCCATATTAAAAAATTTTCGATTCTGAACACCCTATATCTCTGCAATCATTTTCGCTAGACCCCAAGTGTGATACATTGATGAAATCAACTCTCCAGGAGAAATTTAAAAATGCAATAATATACAGGGTGTCCCGTTTAAAAACACCCGTCATCAGCCGATATCTTGGAATTCGAACATCCTATAGATATGAAAATAATTTTAGGTGATAGCTCTCATAAAATTCTATAACTGTTGTATTCGATTTTTTTTTATATACCTGACGGTTTGGCTAATATCGAAGGAGAACACACTATTGACTCATCCTGTATTGTTTGAATGAAAGAATTATTTACCTCTCTTGCAGTATCGTAGAAAGTTCTTTACAAAAATCGCCTCCTTGCTTGAC
Organism: Phaedon cochleariae; assembly: GCA_918026855.4. Classification (NCBI taxonomy): domain Eukaryota; kingdom Metazoa; phylum Arthropoda; class Insecta; order Coleoptera; family Chrysomelidae; genus Phaedon; species Phaedon cochleariae. The sequence goes on from OU896716.1 coordinate 2,092,635, forward strand.
ATATCTTCGTAAATCTTCAAATCCATTTTGACCCTGAAATCAAAGAAAGAAATAAAAAATCTGATCCTTAAACTAACAGATAGTATAAATGTTGGTAAATTTGCCAATCTCAATAGGAGAACATCTTTGCATCAAATTTAGTGACTTCACATTTTGTATCGTATTATTTCTGGATAAGTTACTAATTTTAGAATGGTATTATTAGCTGAAGTCGAAAGTTTATGAACGATCTAATAGAATTGCAAAAATTTTATGGTAATAATTATTAATCATGATAATTATAATGATGATGATCATGTTTCCCATGTATATTGAGAAATACTGGTCGTACGTCCTGGAGTAGACTTTGAAGTAGTACCCACCAATTTGATGAAAAAACATGATTTTCTGGCCATAATTGCCTGAAAAATATGTTTCAAGGTCACCAAACGATCACATCAGTAGAATGGTCAAATCGAGGGTCAAATCGAGGGTCAAATCGAGGGTCAAATGCGCTAAGGCCTCATTCACACTTATCCAGAAATGTAGTGTCCTAACTACTCGAGATAAAATTAACGAAAATTACTCACGTTACAAATGATTCGATGATTGTTTCAATGAACTTAGTCATTCTGTCAAGTGCCCAATCACGATATATTTCGGAGGCAGGATCGTATTCAGATACAAATATGATCAACTGGATATTTCTTCATTTGGGATAAAAAACGCAGTAACAAGTTGGTAATTCAAAAACCCTGCTATCAATGATTTGATTGATAATTCGTGAAAGATCGGAATGCATTATCCCCTAATTTATATGGAGGTATATCCCCTCGTATATCCCCATTGTTTACATCATCAATGTTATTCAAGCAAGTGCTTCACCCAGTTAACACAGGATATCTTATATAGATATCCATTTCATGTACTATATTCAAGGCGGGATATCCGTGAACATGAAATGTATATCCATGAGATATCCGATTGCGGATGTACTTGAGATATCCGAAACAAACGTCCTGAATACGCCCATAGGATATCCATAAGATATAGAGACAAAAGATCAATAACTAGAAATTTCAAATCAAGTATATACAATGAATGAAATGATAAATAAATAAAAGGAGATCCACAAAAGTAACACTTGTGCGTGGGTCTTCCAAAAGATAGCACACATTGTGATGCACTATCTGCTATTATTATTAATTCGGTTTTCAAAAACAGCGCCAAAAACAGCGCGAGATGGCGTAACGTCTCAAATAGTCCAAGATTGGTAGAACTGATGATTATTTATAGGTCATCGATTCTACCAACCTTGGAATAGTCGAATAATGTCAATCTATTCTCATATTTGATTAATTTGAAGTGAATTTGGAAGTGATTTCTACGAATTCGTCCAACCAAAATTGTTGATGCATAAGAACTGACAACTACCTTATTCGAACGCAGTGAGACGTGAGTGCTTCCCAATTTTTTTTTTGATTTTTTCTATACAGGGTGTTTCCTAATTGAATGTCAATATTTGAGGAGGCGATTCTTGGGCCCATTTTAAGAAGAAAATTTCATATGAACGTATGACCTAAACGTCTTAACTTTTGAGATACAGGGTGGTAAAGTTCTCAAAAATAAATAGTTTTTTATTAATATCTGTAATACCACTTTAAATATTCTAATGAAATTTGGTATACGTGTACTAGGTATCAAGAGGCATCAGTTAGTGTACCACATTTTTTCTCGTTGCCACCAGTGGCGTTCGTATGGAATTTCACATACCTATTTTGGCAGACATTGATGGTACGCCACTGATTAATCTCGAAATTGAAATAATTCTTGAAATTCTCAATCATTTCTAAGCAAATTTGATCTCTACAATTTTTTCAATCTGATGCAGGGTTTTCGCTTAAAAAAAATAAAAACCTTTTCACTGCATGATCATAACAATATCCTTAATATGACAATATCACAATGCAGAGAAATAGATTTTATTTTTTAGGTCAAATTTCAGAAATACAATTCATAGTTTATGAACTTCGTATTCGTACTTGGTATTTTGAAATTATTACTTTTCATTGTAGTAGGCTGTGTCTGTAAGAATTATTAATTCTATGGTCAAGACAGTTGTCATTATTTTGTATGACAGTTCGTCAATTTTCAAATTCAGTTTTTCGCGTCTTATTAATTTAGTGTTTAAAATATTCGAGCATTGTTATTTTGAAAAATAATGGTCGAGTTTACAAATGAGGAGTTGGCAGATATGCATTACATGTATGGTTTGGCTGATGGCAGATCGCCGGAAGCTAAGCGATTGTATCGAGAGCGGTTCCCTAATAGAGTAATACCAGATAGGCGAACATTTGCAAATGTACATAGGAGGTTGACTGAAACAGGTACTTTGCAGGCGAATAATCAATTAAAAGGAGCCCATTGCACTGTAAGAACTCCAGAAATTGAAGAAGCAGTTTTAAATTCCATTGAAGAAAATCCTGAACTGAGTACTAGAAAAATTGGAAATAATCTGAATATCTCGCACGTCCTAGTTTGGAGAATTTTGCACGATTTTCTATTATACCCATACCATATTCAACGGGTCCAAGCGTTACTTCCCCGAGACTTTCCCTTGCGTGTTAATTTTTGTCAATGGTTTCTGGAGAAAATTGCTCATAATCCCTTGTTTGACCGTGAAATAATGTTTACAGATGAAGCTAACTTTTCCAGAAACGCAATCAGAAATTTTCACAATAACCATATTTGGGCAGACGAAAACCCTCACGCAGTTGTAGAATTCAACCATCAAGAACAATTTTCGGTGAATGTCTGGGCTGCAATTGTTGGAAATTACTTAATTGGACCTTTTTTCTTGCCAGAAAGGCTAAACGGCCATAATTATCGCCGGTTTCTAGAGGAGGAATTGTTCATATTGCTAGAAGAAGTACCAGTTTTAATTAGAAACAGAATGTGGTTCATGCATGACGGCGCGCCCGCTCACTTCAGTGTTGCAGCAAGGGAATATTTAAATCACACATTTGAAAATCGATGGGTAGGTCGTGGCGGACCTCAACCATGGCCCCCTAGGTCCCCAGATTTGAATAGTTTGGACTTTTTCTTATGGGGGCATCTTAAAAGTCTGGTTTATCGCAACCCAGTGAACACTCTAGAAGAGCTGAAGGATCGTATAAGAGCTGCATTCGATTTAATAAGAAATACTGGAGGTATACTTCAAAGAGTGCGTGACAATATGAGGAAAAGAGCTGAAGCGTGTATCCTTCAAGGTGGAGGCCATTTTCAACAACTCATCTAGTTTCTATGTTCTATAATTTTGTTAAAATTATTAATAGTAGGTATTGTTTTTAAATAAGAATCGTTTATTAGTTATCTTTTGTTGTTGAAGAATGTTATGTTATTCCATTAAATGTGTAAAAGAAAAGAACAGTCTTCTAACAAAATCATTTAGGTACATAGTGTGGTTGTGGTCACTAATTGGTGACTAAAGACTAGATATTTTCTTGACATCTTTCACAAAAACAAATTATTGAAATTAACCAGTGGCCACCCAATTAACCTATTATCTGTACTTAGACAGTAAGTGGCATGCCATCGACTTTTCTTAAAATAATGAGCAGATTTGATCTCTTGAATTGTTTCGGTCCGAATCACGGTTTTCACCTAAAAAATAAAATCTATTTCTCTGCATTGTGGTATTGTCATATTAACGATATTGTTATGATCATGCAGTGAAAAGGTTTTTATTTTTTTTAAGCGAAAACCCTGCATCAGATTGAAAAAATTGTAGAGATCAAATTTGCTTAGAAATGATTGAGAATTTCAAGAATTATTTCAATTTCGAGATTAATCAGTGGCGTACCATCAATGTCTGCCAAAATAGGTATGTGAAATTCCATACGAACGCCACTGGTGGCAACGAGAAAAAATGTGGTACACTAACTGATGCCTCTTGATACCTAGTACACGTATACCAAATTTCATTAGAATATTTAAAGTGGTATTACAGATATTAATAAAAAACTATTTATTTTTGAGAACTTTACCACCCTGTATCTCAAAAGTTAAGACGTTTAGGTCATACGTTCATATGAAATTTTCTTCTTAAAATGGGCCCAAGAATCGCCTCCTCAAATATTGACATTCAATTAGGAAACACCCTGTATATAGGGTACACTATCTCTTATCCATATCCATAGTTGATATCTTATGGATATCCATAATGAATATCTTTAAGACATCCAAAAAGGTCACACTGTCACATCCTATGGACGTCCAAAGGATATACTAGAGCCTTTTTCGGATATCTTATGGACATCCACAATATCCATGATGGATATCCATAGAATATCCATAAGATGTACTTGTGCTATCTGATATACCATCAATCTTAGATCTAGAGGACAGTTGCTGGGCTAGTTACTAATAATTAGAATATAAATTGGTAGGGTTCAGGTAACTGGGATACAAACAACGAAATAGGTATTGATGTGATTGACATCTTGATCGCAGAATGATATACAGGGTATTACGAAATGCGGCAGACAACGCTATACTGGAGAGGCAATTATTGATCAATAATATCAGATAACAGATATTTTTTCACTGGGCAACAGTGCGAAAAATGTTCCTGCAAGCTTTTATCTACTTCTTCCTGGATACGACCCTGTTCTAAATGTTTTATGAACTGCAATGATATTTTAATGAAACTTTAGAGCTTCAAGTACCTGTGGGAAAAACACTTAACCTCTCGCTTAGCCTTTTCACCGAAAGCCACCATCATATTATCCATTCCATAATCCTTATACTCCCAATTTATATTTGGCCTTAATCTTAAATTTATTTTTCACTGCGTTAGCCATTACCTAATTGATAGGTGGGAGTTGGGGAGTTCACTTATACATTTACAGATAGTTCGAATCTGGAAGATTGCCGTAAAAAAATTATACAAGGTGTCCCAGTATTACACCATCCATTTATTCGTAATATTTGGTAGGTACATACATCAGAGCTTGTATCTATACGTATGAAATAGCTTGTTTAATTTTTGCTGGTGATAAAAATGGCTAGTACAAACAATGTGAGCACTAGATACGTGTGAAATGGATCGTAAAATTCGAACATCAGATTTAACGTGTCCAAATACTGATTTATAGCTTTGTTTTCGTAAGCTAACTGCTGCTGAACTAAATCTGGCATGAAATGATTTCACTAGATTTACCCTAATTTTACGTTACATATCTCATAAAAAATACAATTATTGAGGAAGTAATTAAATTTATCTACAAAATGTGTAACCTTGAAGTCACAATAGTTTACTGATCAACTGCAAATAAGCTTATTGAATTCACCTGATAAAACAGGTCTCTGTAGTTGAGTAATTATATGTTGGCAATGACTGAATTATCTAACAAAAATTAATCGCGAATGATATGTACAGGATGTTCTTATCGAAACGACACATGCCAATAAGAATTCATCAATAAATTCCTATTGAATAACATTCTGATAAGCATTCATACAAGGTGAGCAATTGTGGACTTTCCTTGCAAACCAGAATACCACTACCACTCTTGTAAGGACAAAAGTTGAAAATTTGTATCTATAATAAACATAATTATCTTCATTCACCAATAAGTTGAAAGTGGGCTAATTTCGTGGAACAGAACAAAAGAAATGAATATTATCTTTTCATCTTTTGAAAATATACTTTTTTTGATGATGTGGATGCAGAAATTGAATATTTCAATCAATTGATTTTGAATAATTTCGATACGTTAGCGCCCTTGAAAAAGATCACATTTAAAAAACAGAACCCTCCTTGGTTAACTGACAATGTAAAATTGATGATGTCCATGAGAGATAGAGCACTAAAAAGTACCAGAAATCAAAATATCCTTATTATCGGGAAGACTACAAACGGTGGAAAAATCTTACGACCCGTTCCATATGTAATAAAATAGTAGATTGTTTTATTAGGATCAAAAGTGACACTTTGTTTGACAAGCGAATTTTGCATTTGCGAGGCGGAGCGTTTAGCGAAGCCGAGCGAAAGCAAACTTTGCGGAAAATTTGTGGAAAATTTCTGAAGTAATTCCACTCTCCAAAAAGAAAAATGTCGAATATCATCAAACCATGAAATTTAATTTGCCATTTTGCACTAAGTGGGCTTTTTAGAGAGTTCCTTTGGAATAATTATTAAAGTTATTTGTCGGTTAGATTACAATTCGTTGTGGCCAATGATAAGCAATCGAATTTGAAACATATAAAGTGTGGTATACCACAAGGTTCTATTTTGGAACTATTGCTATTCTCATTATATACATGTGATATAGTCAATGTTTTAGAACGTACTAAAGCTTTATCTTTACGCTGACGATACAGAAAATATAATTTTTTTATTCTGATCTGTATTCAGCTAATTTGATTATTAACCAAGAACTTGAAGAACTTGTACAAATTTTCAAACATGACGAAGCTGCCGAGTCAATTCAAAACCTGGTATCGTTGATTTTGTTATAATAATCCCTAAACGTTTATAGAATGAAATACAGTGTGTTCCATTTGGAAATCGAAAGTTGTTGATATTTACATGAAAACCGAAAGATGAAGAAAATGATCCTAAAATGTGAGAAAGTGCCCTCTAGTGACCATATTCGATGTCCCAAATTCCAGAAATATAGCTAGAAAAACAAAGGAGAAAAGGGGGGTATACCATGAGTCTGTGTCATGCGATATTTTTGAATTCGGGAGGATTTTGAAATTAACTGAGATATCAACAAAATATTATATGGTCCTGATCTATTCCAGCGCCCTGTATCTCTTCAAGGAACCCTACTTGGGATTATATCAACCAGTTGGTTTCTAATATCTTCCAAAGATCTAAGACCAACTTCTTTCATTGAAAAAAAACTGATGTATGAAAATTTGGAAATCGTAGAAATTTGAACTCCTTCTTGAATTGTCACTTGAATGAAACAAGATTTTCTTCAGGTTGGTATCAAAATCTAGATCGTAAACAACATACTTTCGGCAGTGATTATCTGGACAATATCCTGAAAGGTACAGTTAGTTGCCATTCTCTTTTATATAGCTTTTTTCATTCTGCATATTTAAACGCAGTCTTCAAAGCTCCACTTTATTAAGACAAAGCCTCGGAGAAAGCTTGAGTAGAAGTTTTGGCAGATATAGAACATGTCATTGTTTAAAGATGACAGTTTAATAATCAATGACATTGAAAGTATATTGAAGTCCCGATTCACACCAATTTATTCCAGACATCTCAAAATCAGCAGTTCCTTACCTCATTTGCGAACAACCTCCTTTTCAAAGCATTCTTCAGAGCACCAAAATCCTTTTTACTATCCTCATTGGACACTTTACTTTCATTCGAAAAACTACTATCGTTCATCAAATTCTCACTAGACGCTTTACTGTCATTCAAGTCTTTGCTCTCGTTCAGTTCACTACCACCCTGTACCCCATCACTAAAATTAAGCTTATACTCTATATCACTAGCAGTCAAATGGTGGACCGACTCAGGACTAGTATCCCCGCAGTCTTGCGTCTTCTTCTTGTTGAACATCTTGCTCGTATTCTGGAACACCTTCTTGCACTTCGTCTTGGAGTTCTTGTACATCTCCTCGAAGTTGATCGTCACCTTTTCCTTATCGCTGAACGCCCCCACTCTTTGCTGCGCCGCCTGTTCCACCATGAGGCTATTGAATTTGCTTCTGAAGTTCTCCCACTTGGCTTTCGGCTTGTCCAGAATAGCAGGTTTCCGCAGCTTCAGCAGCTTCGTTTTCGATTTGGAAGGACTAGGAACCTCAGCTGTGCCATTGGGGATTTCCTTAGTCGGCGTTCGGAAGACATAATTCTCAGTAAACACCTGACTAGCTGATATATGTTCAATGCTGGAGTCATGGGAACCTTGCACCTGTTCCTTGTTGTCCAGGTTCTCGATATCGAAGTCTTTGAGGGACTGTGATAACCTGTTGGCTTTCTTCAAGGATCTCGGCACCTGGTAAAAGTTATCGTCTTCTTGTTCCTCCCTCAGGACTAGATTGGGGTCGCTGCCAGCGGATTTGATCACAGATAGGGGGATGTTTTCCAGGCCTTCTATGAATATTTCTGTCTGCGATACGAACTTCTCGCTGGGATGGCACAAAGGGAATTCGCAGTCTTCTTCTTTGGTTCTATCTTCGACGATGGTCACCGTTTCTTCTTCTGGAGAGTGGAGGACTATCTTGACTTCGCTCGCAACCTCAACATCTTCATAATTAGGCTGGTCGTTTTCTTCTTCTTTCTGTTTGTGTTTCTCGAAGAATTTGAAGCTGATTCTAGGAACGTCATACTCGTACTGGCTATTATTCTGGCTGATATTTTTTGATACTTTGACTGTAGGTTCGACATCTTGGTATACTTCTTGATCTGTGTCGCTGTTTTCCTTGTTCTTATTGCTGCTTCTGTCTGACATTGCTGCTCTAGCATCTTCAAACTCTTCTTCTTCCTCATCAGAGCTGCTGGTGGTGACATAGACACTGTTTGGCAGGCTTCTGGTCTTGTCGTACTCTTGTTGAGCATCCTGAAAGTCATAAAAGCCCGAAGACCTTTTGGACTCTTTGTCTGATGACTTGTCGTCCTCCTTCGCTGGAGATTTTCTAAAAACGTTCGCGTTTATGTTCGGTACCGTCACTCGCCATTGTTGTTTGCTGATTTTTGTGGTGATAAACTTCTTCATCTTCCTGGATTTCACATTTTTTCTGTTGGGTTATCTGGGTTGGTTTGTGTGAAAATTGTTCATTGTCGCTACTCGCGTAGAACTAGACTGTGAACTGTGGGCAAAAAGTTGTTCGGCATTCGTGACGTGTAGGAAATTGTTTGTAAAAAGGAGTACGAAGTGTATAAAATAAACAATATAATTGTTGGTTTACAGGTTGTTCGTCATTTGTTGGCATAGGCGGAGGTATGCAAATTCGTATATCATTGGAACCCTAGTTGGAACCTGTTCGATAGTAGAGAGTTGAAGTGTTGTCATGAACGTTAACGTAAACGTAGAAATTGACAGCTACGTATGCGCATTTTCCAATTCTTCACGTTTGCGTTGTTAGTGGGCCTAGTTATCTCACGTTCCTTCACGTATACCTTAAATATCAAAGTACGTTAACCAAACTATACTCGAAATATGCCGATGAGTCAAAATTATCAAATTCGAGATCACCAACGAGTTCTGCATCAAGGAGTCCTCTAATTTTGACAGGAATAAATGTTCGAATCTAAACACACAACCAAAAATGACCAATACAAACCGAAAACAAAATGTATTATTACGTTATGATGACAGTGACGACACGACCAAAGTGGCGACTTCAACTCAATTTAACGACAATACGTAAACGTTATTTTTCGTACGTCAACGTCGACGTGGAGGTCTACGTACAGTGATTACTTCAACTCTCTAGTCAAAGACCAAGACAACGTATTTTTAAAAAGTCAAAATTGAGGAATGAAAGTACTAAAATAATATTATTTGTTTGTTGAATTGAAGGAAGCAAATGAAGTTACACTGGAATTTATGAATCTTATTTACGATGTAACACTTCCTGCAGTTATTAAAATTTGGCAATGTTTTGAAAGATGGAAGCGGTATGTAGTGAAGCATTCGCTAAATTTTATTGGCTGGGTTCTCGCAACTAGACTAGAAACATTGTTTTCCTGCAAAAAAGAGTGTATAGATACTTGATTATGGTCAAGATACTTCGAGATACTTATACCTAACATGGAAAATAATCATTCTTACAAAAACTGTCGATCGTTATTCACTGTCTATCGTCTATAAATGATGTAATGGATGAAGAAGAAAAAATCTAGGTACCACTATGTGTCTCCCAATAGAGGTATCGACATTGTATTTATGTTTTAGCTACAGCCATACCAGGTATAGTATGGTTGGGAAGGTCAAAAACTATTGTTATGTTATCATGCATTAGTGACATTGCTTTACCGATGGACGTGATTTAACTCTTCACCAACCATTATAAAGTAATTCAGAACATGAGATTTTTATTTAATTTTTTCAGACAATGATTGTCAATTAAAATGCTTCTAGCATTGATCAAAAATGTAGTACCATCGAAATAACTCGTGAAATATTAGTTTATAATGATTTTTAGCATTTTAGCTAAATATTTAATTGAGTTAAATAATTATTGACTTATCCAAGATGAAGTTCACATGAATTTCTTCAAAAATTTGAGAAAATGTCAGAACGGAACTAACGGAAGTGAAAATTTCAGAACACTCGATTAAATATAGATATACTGGGCGTTTGTTAAGTACTTGTACAAACTTCAAAGGGTTGATGTTTAACTGATTTCAAGATAAAAAGTTCATATTATGAACATGGGTCCGCAACGGCTGGGTTTTCAAGATAACAGAGCGTCAAAAAAATTATTTGAAGTAGGCGCGGGGGTCATTTTCCATTTCCATTCCATTTTTTTGATTATTTTTCAAAAATTCCACTACAAAAGTTCAACCTTGAACCAGTTTTTATCAAAAATGAATGTGAAAGTGAATGAATAATTGGTTAGTTCAGTGACAAATGATATACAGTGCGACACAAAATAGTTATGGTCAATTAAATCCAGGTTCAACAATATAATGTAACCCCCTCTAATATTCAACAATATTGAATCAATAATAAATTTCTCGTCATCAATACATCTAGCATCCCAAGTTTCGTCAAATTGCCGTGCTATTGAACGAAAATATAATGAAAAAATATTTTTTTGGACGCCCTGTATCTCAAAAGCCAAGCCGTTGCGGACCCATGTTCATATGAACATTTTACCTTGAGATTAGTCACAGATCAACCCTTCGAAGTTTGGACAAGTACCTAGAAAACACCGTCGTTTTTATTTCAGAGCATTTCAAAAATTTTATATTGATAATAATAATATATAATGTTAATCATAAGAACAGCTGATTGAGTAGGTATTAATCGTGAATGAAGAATTATAAAAAAAATGTTTAAGTGGTATTCAGAAAGACTATTTATATTATTCTGCATGAGATAATACATTTAATACATTATTGTGTTTGACGTTCATACAGGGTGTTGAAACTGTTGGAAGACCGACAAACATTGTATTTAGAGTCATTACTTCATTTTGAGATGAAAACCAGGTGGAACCCTATCAACGTGTATCAAGAGAATCAAAATAGAAATGTGATAATTTTTTAAGGTCATTTTCAAAATTGTTAAACCAGTGTCGTAGTAACGGTTATATGTGACCATGTATCATACCATAGTTTCTGTAGACAGGTGAATGAACAAATCAGTTTTTGACATATTTTGAAAAAATTATGAATTTCTGAGATATTTGCGAAAAAACTAATAGATAGCTATGCACTTTAGCACAAACCTATACATCGATAAGAACTTTATTTTATTTCGAAATGAAGATCTCTGACTCACCCTATATGTCATCGAAGTGGTTAGCAGTTCGGTTAGCAGACCAACAACGTTTATTTTATTGAAGGGAAATACATAAATTGCTTACCGTTTGCATTTTAAGATAATCATAAGTGAATGAAAAAAAATGGTATGATTATCTATAATCGTTGTGATAAATCGAATACAATCTATAAGTATGTATGTTGACTGTTCAAAACATTCAAATTGCTTCCTCAAAACATTTAGCAAGGTAATTTTGCACTTATCATGCGATGGGTTTTTTTTCGAAACTTTTTTTTGCTACTTACATATTTTTGTCTGAAAAACATGAGTATGATAATGAAAATGTGAACAAACCATTATTTATTAATATATTTCACTAAAAATTACAAATTTCACCTCTACAACAATTTGCCCTTCTTTTTTTATCATTGGACAATGGACTTCAATGACACTTTTTTTATACGTGGAAGTCAATTAGAAATATGATTTTCTGAAATGATGTCGTGTGTAACGTCATTCAAAAGCAATCTGTTGAAATTTGACATCTTGTATTTGGATTGATTTTTGATCAAATGGCCATCATCTGGTATGATTGTTCACTTAATATGAAGAACTCGCCATGAAAATTATATTTCGTATTGAATTTTCTGAATAAAATGTGTCATTGAAGTACAGTCGTCTTCAGAAAACATGTCGCACATGGACGATATGCTATCATCTTAATAACTCCTGCAATAAGAGCACTGACACCGCCCAACCGCGACAAGATCTCTGAAGATGACTGTACATCATGAATATATGAAGTGGAAAAAATAAAGGGGAAAAACGGAAGCAGAATTTTCAACATTTTTCTGAAATACCACGATAAATATTGGTTTGTTCACATTTTCATGATCAAATTCGTGTTTTTCAGACGAAAATACGTAGTTAACAAATTTGGTACTTACGTATTTTTGTCTGGAAAACTCGAATTTGATAATGAAAATGTGAACAAACCACTATTTATCGAGATATTTCAAGAAAAATTTCGAAATTTCGCCTTCTTTTTCCCCCTGTGTTCTCAGCGAAAATGTCAAATTGGAATCTTATCTCATACAGAATTTTGCGCAAAATTCAGTGGCGCACTCAAATTTTTTTTTCTGGGTATGGTTTCGGAGATACGACTCAAACTTATGATTTTTCAAATGGAACACCCTGTATTTTATAAGCTCATTAGATTCCTAATTTTTTCCTCTTCGGAATGATTCATAATGTATGTATATGAAATTTTCAAAAATGCTCTGAAATCACTGAAACATTGAATTTTAATAGTGGGCTATGCATTTTTCTTATAAAAAAGTTCCAATTGAAGGGATATTCATTTTGATTTTTCCATTAGGAGGACAAAAACAAAACCAACACTGATTAACTAAGAAAACACAAAAATTGATTACCTGATAGCAACAAATAAATAGTAATAAAAAGTTCATAATGTAGAATAAGCACCAGATTGAATATTTACAAATACAATTGAATTTCGGAATTATTCAATAACTTATTCACTGAATTGTTCAAATTGATGTCCATTTCCCATAACACACAATCGACACAGTTTCTCAATACGTCTTGATACAGTAAGAGTCACAAATATCTTGAAGAATTTCGTGCAACAACAGAGGCAGTTTTCCAGGAATTACAAAGACATCCTTTAATGATTTTGAATGCATTAGGACGTACCTATTGAGAAAGCGTGTGAGGGAAAGTGGACATTAATTTGAACAATTCAATGAATAAGTTTCTGATTAATTTCGAAATTCAATTGTCTTAGTGAATATTAAATCAGGTGCTTATTCTAGAATATGAACTTTTCATTACCATTCATTTGTTGCTATCTGGTACCTAATTTTTGTGTTATCTTAATTAACTATGGTTGGGATTATTTTTGTCCTTCTCATGGAAGAATCAACTGAAATATTCTTTAATTGGAACTTTTTTTAAATGAGAAATCCATAGCCCACTATTAAAATTCAATGTTTTAGTGATTTTGGAGCATTTTTGAAAATTTTATACCTATTCATCATATCTCATTTTGATGGAAAAAAAAAGATTTAATGAGCTTATAAAATACAGGGTGTTCCATTTGAAAAATCATAAGTCGTATCTCCGAAACCATACCCAGAAAAAAAAACATTTGAGTGCGGCACTGAATTCAGCGCAAAATTCTGTATGGGATAAGATTCCAATTTGAAATTTTCGCTGAGAAACTTCGTAGATATAGAGGGGGTCCAAAAAGTATAAATTTTCAAAATGGCCCTGTATCTCATAAACGCAAAAAGGTATGCAAAATCTGATAAGGCCATCTTGAGTTTTAAAGAAAAGTGGTACAGGACCGCGGAAACCGCAAGGTTCTATCTCGAAAGATAACTGTGATATCACGCAGAAGCATCGAAAACTGGACACACTGTACAGTACACACCTGGAGTTTGGTGCGTTCCTCCCGACTCACCCTGTATAAATCGTCCAATGATGAAAGAAGAAGCGCAAATTTTTGTAAATGCGATCCAAACGACAGGCAGAAAAGAGTGCGAAATTTGTAACATTTTGTGAAATATCTTGATAAATAATGGTTTGTTTACATTTTCATCATCAAATTCGAATTTTTCAGACAAAAATACGTATCTAAGTACCAAAAAAAAAATTTCGATAAAAAAAAACCATCGCATGATAAGTGCAGTTTTACCCAAAATTTAATAAGTGATAAAAAACGATAATACCAGCTATCTGGTCCGTCTATTATTGTCTTAGAACAAAAAAAAATACCTCCACCCAGAGTGCCACAAAAATAACAACAAACCAAAATCAACCAACTATTCAAACTTCACTTTTTACCAAACACGCTGAACAACTTTTTTCCATTCACTACACAAAAACACCTAAAGCGCACTCCACTCCGGACGGACTTTTCGCGCGAGGTAGGGGTTTTCCCGATATTTTTGCGAAATTTTCAGAAACCTGCTCTCCTCGAGCCCAACGGAGCGATTCCGTATCCACCGGGACTGAATAGGTATAAAATGAGTGTGTGGTTGCTCTATAATTATAACATGTGTGCTGTGAGCTTCTGCCGGTGCCCTCAGAAAGAGACGGAGACGGTAGGCATGAGCGTACCCAGGTGATTTTCTAGAGGGGTCTTAATACACAGAAATCAATCTTATGTGGAAGCCCATACCCATCTCTAATTGGATTGTAATGATGAAAGGGTTAGAAAACACAAAACCATCTTCACAATTCCAAGTAGCACACATACAGTCTGTCCAAGATAAGGTTGCACAGCATGGGGATCTCGGAAACCAAATTTTTTTTTAGTTTTTCAGTTATATCGAAAAAAGTGAATTTTTGGAATCTCTATTTTATTTTTTTTCTCCGTTATTTTTAGAGATACAGGAAAACTGAAAATATTTTTCCATTGCAACTTTTGATGACGTTTAACGTGGTGATACCGATTTTTCTATGCGACGTTTCGTATTCGTAGAACCATCACCAACTTTTGTTTTTCAAATACGGTCCTGATAATTCTTTCACAGATTCTGAAAGCTTCTTTTATTCTGAATTCAACCATGTATTATACAAGGTGGTTTGAATGTGTTTCGAACTATTTTTAGCCATCATCAATGTTTTTTTCGAAATTCCAAAGGAAAAATGCCATCAGTTTCACTTATTTCTGATTATTCAGTGTCAAACATTGATGGACTAGTTATTCAATACTGAAAAGTGAAAAACAAATCCACTAAATTATTCAATGCAGCGCTTCGAATTGTTCATGAATTGTATTCATATTTTAATCCGAAGGAGCTTGTCATAATTAAATTTTTCGAACTAATTATTCCTATAAGTCTATCAATCGGAACTAGTTCATGAGGTATTAGTTTGTTGGCTAATTTTCCTTCAAAATAAGTGGAACTGATGGCATTTTTCCTTTGGAATTCCGAAAAAAACAATGATGATGGCTAAAAATAGTTCGAAACACATTCAAATCACCTTGTATAATACATGGTTGAATTCAGAATAAAAAAAGCTTTCAGAATCTGTGAAGGAATTATCAGGGCCGTATTTAAAAAACAAAAGTTGATAATGGTTCTACGAATACGAAACGTCGCATAGAAAAATCGGTATCACCACGTTAAACGTCATCAAAAGTTGCTATGAAAAAGTATTTCCAGTTTTCCTGTATCTCTAATAATAACGGAGAAAAAAAAACCAAAAATTCACTTTTTTCGATATAACTGAAAAACTAAAAAAAAATTTGAAAATTTTCGAAGGCTGTTGGTATGAGCTTCCGAATGCGCAACTTTTTCCCCATTTAACCGACTTCGTATCTCCTACCGTTTCCGAGATCCCCATGCTGTGCAACCTTATCTTGGACAGACTGTATATTGGGACAATATCGGTGCAATATCACGAAAATATCGGCAAAATATTGTGAAAGTAATACTGGCGAGAGAAAAAATGTGAACATTCGGCGATATTGGTACAATATCAGTTCCCAAATGTAGGTAGGATATTGAAAATCAGCATGTAACAATGTCGTTAAATATTCGTAGAGGTATATTGGTCACAAAATGTAATATCAATATTGGCGAGAAATGAATGGTGAACATTTGGCAATATTGGTGCAATATTATATAGAAATATCGGTGAATCATTGGAAATCATCATGAAGCTATGTTGTGTCGAGAATTTTGGTAAAATATTTTCATTCCAATATTGCTGAAATATTAGTGGTTATATTGGCCACAAAATGTGATCAATATTGCTGATAAATGAACAGTGAACATTTGACAATACTGGTGCAATATTGGTTGGAAATATTGGTACATTATTGAAAATTATTATGTGGCTATGTTGTCTTCAAAATATTGGTGGAATATTTTCATACCAATATTTGCGAGTTATTCGCATTAGGAATAATCACAAAGGTCAGCCCAGCCGAAGTGCAATGAGAGGGCATTGCCCTGGGGAAGCCGCCTTGTTGATCACGGTTAACCCAAACTCAAGGTAATAATGCTTTTCAATCGCCTCGAGCCAATATTTATATTCTCTCGTCTGATCGGCAATGGGAGTACGTTACCAATCATTTATAGCGCCATCTATCGACATCGGTTTGAGAGTGCGTGATATGAAATAAATATCGAAATTTCGGTATCGATATGTATTTTCAGAAAAATATGTGAACAATATTGCTCACATGATATAGTGAATCAGATATCAGCCAATATAAGATGATATTATCTTCTGAATATGGCTAGTAAACTATTCATCCGATATGCAATTGAACTTGGAAATACAATATTGTATTTCCCTTCTATGACCGATATAAGGTATATATTGAATTGCCGTTATTGATATGCATATCTTTGAAACAATATGCATTCTATGTCTTTCGCATGATATAGTTGAAAAGATATCAATCAATTTGGGTAAATATGATGTTTTGAATATTGTTGAAACAATATTCAAAAATGAGCCGTCGAACTCGAATATATAATAGCACATACCCGCGTCAGAATCTACATGGGTAGAATGTTCAAATTGCGATATTGGTTATGATTGTTGGAAACAATATATATGCGATGTTGTTGTATCGACATTTGTAATAGTGCATTATACATCAAGGGACAGAAATGTAAGATTTTTTCCAAGGTGCGATTTGTAGCTCGAGAGCGAAGCCCGAGAGATACAAAGCACCGAGGGAAGAATATCATTCTGTCCTGAGGTGTATACACTATTTTTTACGCTGGCGAAAACACAAAAATTAAGAAAGAATGAAAATTTGTTCAAAGTGTTTCGTCATAATTAGTAGTAGTATAGTTTGTGGAATTCGTATCTTGACAACAAGCATCATGGTGACAGCAAATATCAAACTGAAATTTATGAAAACAGCTTTGAAAATGGTCAACGGTTATGGAACAAGAATTCGAGGGAAAACCCCAAGAAACTATTGATACTGCTTCTGAAGTGATTCTTGACTTGTTACCTGTGAGATCTAGAAATCTGCTTCAGAGAAGGGTGTTCCGAAAAGGAAGCGCAGAGCTTTGCGGAAAATGTAAAGTGGGTATAAACTCCCTAGGGAGAAAATATGTCACATTATCTCCCTATGGAATAATACGAGACTTCTGCCTCTCCTTTGTTACCAGAGGAACTAACTTCCACTCCCGTCTGCGTGAACAATTTTTTTTTTAGTTTTATTTCACTTTTAATTTATACTTCATACTGTTTTTACTGATTCTAGATAGTCCAATTTTGAATCAATTCTTCTCAGTTTTGACCCTTTGCTGCGCCACTGTCAACACACTTAGGGTTTCTCAATGGAAACCTGATGATGGATAAAACGCTAGGGTGGAATACGATGGTATTATTTGACTTTGGAAAATTGAAACAGTGACCTAATTATTTCTAGGTAAAGGGTAAAGAGGAGATTATGTTTTCATGATTCAGTGAATTATTTTAACAAAATATCACACCGATTCGTCCAGCCAGAGTTGATAATTCGATAATTAGAGGTAACGAAGCGTTGGCAATCTGATTAATATACAAGGTTTATCACATAACCCGTACTCAGTAAGTATGGCAGAACAAAATCAACACTAATTGTTATTGTTATTCAAATATATTTTAATAAGACAGCACACGGAAAAAAAGGATTTGTTGCATCAACAAATTATTTATGCTTGAATTATTTTTGTTGGACTGAGCAGTTTTTTGTTGAATCAACCATATACATTTTGTAGATTTGATGAAAAATAATGATCATTTTGATAATAAGAATATATCTTCAAGACAACATAAATGTTGTAGTGATGAACTCGTTTAGAACGGATCATTTGTTTGAATAGAGCATATATATATAATATCAATGAAATGTTTTGTTCATTCAACATTAAGTTACATTTTCGCCACTAGATAGCGATCTTTTCGCCTCGTCTATGCCTGTCGCGAATCCATTATATACGTGGAGCCTGATTCTTCATGTTTCGTAATTGTGATATCAGCTGGTCGATTCGAACCACAGTATTATTATCTAAAGAATAATATACTTTGATTCGAACCACAGTATATTATCCTTCCAAGAGCTAGTATACCATATAAAGGAAAGACACATCGAAAAATCGAAACTAGCTGAACATATCCAAATCATTAGAAAAGAAGGTAACAACCAGAAAAGGAAAATTAAGGAATATGCTTGCATATTCTTCTGAACGGAGACAATAGCATTGCTTCCTGTTCAGTTGATATAGAAAGAACATGGTATTCACTACTGAAATCTGAAAATGAAAATGGTAAATTCAAGGTTAATTAATGAAAACATCCTGTAACTCATTGATTGATTGCCAACGTCACCAATTGTCACTGACAATTGAAAAGTTTCAAGACAAATACGAATTTGCTATGCAAATATCCATTCGTTCGCGAAACTTCCAAAGATAAGTGAAAATTTGATATTTTTTTATACAGGGTGTTTCAAAAACACCTGACCCCCTTACTAGGGTAGGTAGAACACTGCAGGATAAGTTGGATTCACTCAGTTAAAAAATTTCGTAACTGCATTCATTATCAAGATACAAGGTGTTGAAAACATGATTTTTATACACATTTTTCAAGATTATGTCGAAACTACTGGCAACATTGTGGTGGAATTTTGTATGGACACATCGCATGCGCATTTGTTTTTATATCTGACTCTCATAGAGGGAGCTAGTTACACGGTTCGTACCGAGTAGTTTTGAACATAACTTTTTTGAGGTTAGATTTTTCAATCCAAATTTGATGTAAACTAGAACATCATTCAATTTAACACCAAAAAGTTACTCTTGGTAAAACTCGATACTGTGTACCGTTTTCGGAATATTTCGATTTGAAAATGATGAAGTGAAAACTGTTGCTGGTATAAAGCTATGTATTAGAGTGAGTATTATGAAAAATTATCACCTATTTATTGAAAACCGAAAACAACAATACATTTCGGATGCTGAACTTATCGATTCAACAATGAATCACAAGAATAACATCGAAACAGATTTGATTAAGAACATGGATTACACAGTTCTGTTGTATTTTAAGCAGAAAGTCTATGCTACATAGGTGAATTCACGTCCAGAGGTGTAAGACATAATTGAAAATCACTAGAATGATTTAACAGCTGATCCTCAACTGTTAGGAAGAATAATGAAAAGAATATAGAATCGTTTTTTCTTCGAAACCTAGGACATTTTGAACACTTACGCTAACTGATTCGATATTTCATGTTTCAAATCAGATATCTCTTTATTTTCTACTTATGATTCTTTGTTCCATCAATAACTTCAGCACAAGAATAATTTTATTGTTTTTGAATCTGAATAAATAGGTAATTGAACTCAATAAAATTCATTTTATACTAGCATCAGCTCCATTATTTTCAAATCGTAATATTCCGAAAACCGAACATAGTATCGAGTTTCACCAAGAGTACCTTTTTGGTGTAAAATTGAATGATTATATCATATTTGGATTGAAAAATATAATATTGACATTTTATAGAAACGAGGAGAGAAAATCTCAAAAAATCTGGAATAATGAATGTACCACCTCCTCGATTAACCTACAGACAGTGTTGTCACAGTGTTGAATTATATGTCTCATCATACTTGATCATTTCAATCAAGAAAATAAGACGAACGTCGCACCGCTCTCGCCTGGCATCTCAAAGAGATGTATCTAGGAGTTAAATCAATTTTCATTAAAATCTGTGACACAAAATTTCCCAATGTTTACATTTTTCAATCATCGCCTGCTTTCTTCAACAAACGAGTTTGATTTCGAAAATTACTTCAACTCCTAGCTTGAGCTTTCGTCCTTACGATCATCCAAACCGTTTTTCATTTGGACTTTTCGTTTGGCAGAAAACGAGGCTGGAAAATAGGTCTGCATAGCGATTGTCGTGAAACGTCGGTCTTATTATTGGTGTTGCCGAACAGAATAGTAGATTGTTTTATTAGGATCGAAAGTGACACTTTGTTTGACAAGCGAATTTTGCATTTACGAGGCGGAGCGTTTAGCGAAGCCGAGCGAAAGCAAAATTTGCGAGTCACTTTTGATCAGAATGAAACATGCTATTTTTTCTGCAACCGAAACAATTACCTAACTCAAATAAACATGTGAAGTAACCACCAATGCCGTGCCATATGTATGCAATGCAACAAATATTGACAAATAATCCGTGTGGTGAGAATATTCTACCATCATTAACAGCAGGTTAGGTTTTCTAGGATGTTCGAATTGTAGTTTCAATATAAATACAACCACAGAGTAACATATTTGTGCATGGACCAGGTGCTCTAATGGCAAATACCGCGCCAGTGCCAGCTATAGGAACAAGACGTGGAAAATGTTAGGTTAGTGAGCATATCAACAATGATAAAAGTGATTATTTATTCCTCTCCATACTACACTGTGTTTGACTTGATAATCAAATGAAGCTAAACCGAGAGCTAAACATTATCGTTGTTTGAGACAAAAAAACTATTGCTTGCCGTAATTATTCAGAAACAAGTTATCCATCCCGAGAATAACGAATGAAATACAGATCAGATCAAGCAAGTATTTGAATCTTGAAGGCTTTCCTGATCAAAACAAAAATACTCAACTGAGATGTTTATAATTCCAATACTAAACTATAATGTGTATTTATATCCCCAGCATGGGTATGAAATGCCAAATCTGCTGAAATCGGAAACAAATCAGGTATGCGTCTCAACCCAGGGCCTACTCTATCACAATGTTGTTTATTCTTGATGACGCCCAGTACATCCATTTTAGTTCCTAGGAGCTAAAGTTCATCTTTAGCTCCTAGGAATTAAAATTCAACTTTGGCTCCTAGGAACTAAATATGTTGCCTAGCAACATACCTATTTTTGTGTCAGTAATTCGTCAATTTAAGAGCTAATTTTGGTATGAAAATGGACGACTTTTGTGTCGGTTGCAGAAAAACACAATTTCGTGAACAATAAAGCGACAGAATCATCTCGAACATCAGAACATGGTGATATTACTTTTTAAAATTTTGTCCTTTCGATTGTTTTTTCACTTTCGGGGAGGATAGAGAGAGAAAATGTAGTCACTATTGTAAATACATTAATAGATAAATAAAAGGGTGTGTTTAAGTGTGTTGATGACATGTTGCTGATAGTTGAGGAGTGTCTGTTATGAGTAAATATATCTGAACCATCAGGAACTTCCTCTTGAGATTACTAGATTATTTGTTTGCATTCATTCACTCGAAGCTAACGATCTCCATAATGTATTTATCTTAGAGTGCTGTTCTAGATCAATGTTGAGATTGGTAAAACAAGCAGGAATTATTTTTCCCATGATTTGCTACAATTCTACTATACAGTGAGGGGCAATATTATGGAATAAATTCATTTTTACGAGAATAGGCAACTTTTGAGACAAATCCCGAAACACGTCGATTTTTATTTCCAAATTATGATTTTGTGGCAGATATGTCATACTAGTGACGTCATCCATCTTTGCGTGATGACGTAATCGATGATTTTTTTAAATGAGAATAGGGGTCGTGTGATAGCTCATTTGAAAGGTTATTCAATTCTCTATGCAGTGATATGAACATAAACATAATTATTTATACAGGGTGGCCAAAAAAATATCTAATTTGTAAATGAAATTAATTGTCACAAAAAGAAGTATTATCATTTATTTAATACAAAATTACATTGTACTACTGTCGGAAAACAGAAAAACAAATTAGTTGACAAATAAAAATTGCTTTTCGCTTAAATTAAATGTTCAAATTGCCACCCACCTGCCTCTTGGCAGTAATTGAACGGACGAATACATTCTTCTTGAACATTGTGGATCATTTCTGGAGTTGAATTACGAATTTCCAATGTAATGCTATTTGTCAAATCTTGGAAATGTGTGGTCTATCGGCGATCTGGATCATCCTCATTGATTTTGTCTACTATTGAAACACTTGAAACAGTTTATAAATAAATGTTTAGAACTGGTGTGCTTTCTACTACTATGAAGAAACAAAAATAAATTCCGATATTAGGCAAATAAATAATGAGAACTAAAAAGATAGCAAAAAGTATAGTTTTTACAAATCGAGTTGGCTTGGGTCAAATGTAAGTCAGTTCTTGACATTTTCTCACAAGGACTAGTTTATTTCATGAAATAAATAAATAATGGCCCCATTAACTGAAACACAAAGAATCGAAGTATTAATTATGGTTGGATATGGAGATAGAACCAGAACACAACAAGAAGTATGTAATTTATTTACCATAAAATATCCTAATACGCCTATCACACAATCCACTGTTAGTAAAATTGAGAAGAAATTTAGAGAAACTGGACACGTGAAACATGTTGCAAATGCTGGTCGTCCACCAATGAATGAGGATGTGAAACTGTCTGTATTATTGAGTGTGGCAGAGAATCCTCAAATTAATTCTAGGCAAATTGCAGCTGATACAAACATTTCTAAAAGGTCTGTTTTACGTGTGCTGAAAAAAGAGAAATATCATCCGTATAAAATTCATAATGTCCACGAAATCAATGAGGATGATCCAGATCGCCGAATGCAGTTTTGTGAAGTAATGCAAGATTTATGTAATCAAAATCCACGCTTCATTCGTGAAATCCTTTTTTCTGATGAAGCAACCTTCTGTTTAAATGGAACAGTGAATCGGCAAAACTGCAGATATTGGAGTCAAGATAATCCCCATTGGATGACTGCGGTACACACTCAGCACCCTCAAAAACTAAACGTGTGGGCAGGGATAGTCGAGGATAGAATTATAGGTCCTTTTTTCTTCGATGGGTCTCTTACGGGGCAAATATATCTTGATTTTTTACAAAATGAACTTATACCCGCCCTTACAGACATGTTTTCAAATGAAAATGATCGTAATTCGCCAAATGAAAACATATGGTTTCAGCAAGACGGTGCACCTCCGCACTTTGCACGTCCTGTTCGTGATTTTTTAAACAGATGTTTCCCTAGGAGATGGATTGGTCGACGAGGAACAATAGAGTGGCCCGCAAGATCTCCAGATCTTACACCACTTGATTTTTTCCTATGGGGTTACTTAAAATCAAAAGTTTACATCGATAGACCACAGAATTTACAAGATTTTAGAAATAGAATTAGATTGGAAATTCGTAATATACCTCCAGAAATGATCCACAATGTTCAAGAAGAATGTATTCGTCGGTTCCATTACTGCCAAGAGGCCGGTGGGTGGCAATTTGAACATTTAATTTAAGCGAAAAGCAATATTTATTTGTCAAATAATTTTTTTTTCTGTTTTCCGACAGTAGTACAATGTAATTTTGTATTTAATAAATTATAATACTTCTTTTTGTGAAAATTAATTTCATTTACGAATTGAATATTTTTTTGGCCACCCTGTATAAATAATTATGTTGATGTTCATATCACTGAATAGAGAATTGAATAACCTTTTAAATGAGCTATCACACGACCCCTATTCTCATTTAAAAAAATCATCGATTACGTCATCACGCAAAGATGGATGACGTCACTAGTATGACATATCTGCCACAAAATCATAATTTGGAAATAAAAATCGACGTGTTTCGGGATTTGTCTCAAAAGTTGCCTATTCTCGTAAAAATGAATTTATTCCATAATATTGCCCCTCACTGTATAAAGACATGAAAGTAAACGTGAAAAGAAACACGACATCAATACATTCATGAAACATATACAGGGTGAGTCAAAAATGTGTACCGAGCTTTCTGAGGGTGATAGTACATTAGAAAATAAGTGTAGTTTGATGATTAAACTTATGACCCAAAATGCATATAGAAGGAGATATATCCTTCCAAAGTTGATAAAATCAAAATAATTTCTCCGCATAACTTCAAAACGATAAAAGCTATGTAATGTATGTTGTCAAAATACATTTTTTCGTTACACTTCCACATTTATGATATGTTATAAAGGGTGTTTTTAGAGGGTGAGTCATGATTTTTTGAAGACAACTTCTTTCCCTGTATTATTTTCGGTGAAAAAACAGGAGCATTTGATAAAGCGAAGAAAATTACATGAAAAAGGGAGTAGTTATATGATATCAGCAGATTAATTCATCGCGAGATTCATCGGTAACGATATTTTAGCAGGCCATGAACAATTATTTTGTTCTTAATTCTGTCGATAATATTACCTCCTTGTGCCACGTTACTAAGCAATAAATACATAGCAATAGTCCCAACAAGGTTTGAATAAAAATAATTGTTCGAAAATGTATTTGGTACTTCTAATACATAATTTTGAATGAAAAGAGAATGATGAAAACAATTTTTTTTAACGCTTGGAGCGCACGAAAGGAAATCCCTATAATGTTCAAAGAACATCGTGCGTTCCTAGGGAGGATAGGGACAGGAGGTAGGTATTGGAATTTTTTTTGAACTTCTGGAGATTATATGATGTTGGGAATACTTCCTCAGGCAATGAATTCCAGAGCCTAGCCGTTCTATGGATGAAGTAGTTTCGATAAAGTGCTGTTCGACATCTTTCGAGGTTGACAACGAAAGGATGTGCTGACTGGGCTTGTCTAGTTCGTGTGACTGGTATTGCTAGTGAAGGGATGATAGCAGAGATTTCCGAAGAACATTTCCCGTGGAAGTATCGATAGAAAAGTGAAAGGTCGCCGACCTTTCTACGGTGTTCCAATGATGTCAAAGAGTGAGTGAGTGTGGCGTCACCCACCAGGCGGATGGCTCTTCTCTGGATGGAATCTAAGAGCATCAGCGTATGTTTTGGTGCTGAACCCCATATGTGGGAACAGTATTCTAGAACAGGCCGTATCTGCGCTTTGTAGATCATGAGAAGCTGTTGAGGTGTAAAGTAGCTGTTCGAAATTTCCACCGTTTTCGGTAATACAGATTCTGAGGCGTCTACGTAAATTATCCATTCCTGTTCCACAGTATTTAACACTTCTTTTTCAACTTCTACAGTTCTCGCACTTCTTGGTCGGCCACCATTTCTATTTTTCGTTTTCAAATATCCTGTTTCACGCAGTCTTTGCACAATCCTCAAAATTTTTCTCGAATTTTGGAAGGCGTCGAGCGGGAAACATCTCTGCATATCGTCTTACAGCAGCATATGCATTTTCAAAGCTCTCGCCAAGCATTAGAAGCATATCAGTTTGTTCAGAGAACGAATAACCTGTCATTTCCCAAAATCTCAGTTGAAAATCGCAGTAATAATATAACACAGAGAAACCACACCAACAAATCAACTACAACAATGTTGAATCGAATGTTGATACTCATCATAGCCTGCTAAAATATCGTTGAGGATGAATCTCGGATATCATGTGAATACAGAAACTGAAATATCCCGAGAACGGTTCAATTTTTTGTATTTGAATAGGAGTTCCTTTTTTAAGAGATTTTCTTTGCTGTATCAAATGCTTCTGTTTTTTCACCGAAAATAATACAGGGAATAGAGTTTTCTTCAAAAAATTATGACTCACCCTTTCAAAAAATACCATTTATAACAATATCAGAAATGTGGAAGTGTAACAAAAAAATGTATTTTGACAACATACATTCATGCCCATCGTTTGGAAGTTATGCGGAGAGATGATTTTTCCTCCGATTGGCAGCATATATTAATTTTGCTGACATATATGAATCAGCAAAGTATTACTTTTCCTGCCTAGGCAGCAAAGTGCTCACTTTGCTGATTGATATGTATCAGCAAAATTAATAATCCATAAATCGTTTATAATTTCCTTCATGTTTCATCCGAGACTTCTCCGGCAACAAATTCAACTCTATATTTTTTGCCACCTCCCTCATTTCTGGAGGTTTAAGTACTTCCAGGTCGCTATCACTGTCCATTATATATACTTAATAATTTTAATACACCGATATTTTTTCGCACAACTGTCAGAGATTTCATGAATTGTCAAACTATAATTATTATGGACATTTCCATAGCAACCAACCATTCCAACAACTGCGATTTCTATCAAATTTTATTTTGATTGAACACTACAGGAAAAATAAAGAGATATATATCATAATAAACAATCGGAGAAAAAATTATATGTTCAACTCGGCAGCAAAGTAGATTGTAGTAGCGAGCAATCTACTACTTTGCTGCCTATATAGTTAAACAAATAACTAATAATTTTATCAACTTTGGTGTATCTCCAATAATATGCATTTTGGGCCATACGTTTATTCATCAAACTACACTTATTTTCTAATGTACTATCACCTTCAGAAAGCTCGGTACACATTTTTGACTTATGCTGGAATGCTGGAAATGAAATCCAATGCGTTTATCAGCTGGAAATTTTTTGTTGTTCTGACGCTAGAAGAATGAAGAACGCCAGCCATATGCCCATCTGCGAAATAATAATAGCTGATTGATTGCTACCTACTTGGATTTCATCTCATCTTGTTACAGGAAACTAGACGTGAAGAAAGCATATCGAAAACGATTGAAAGCGCATGAAATTACTTCCTGCAAAGTTTAGAGAAAATGTTTCACTTCCAAAATGTTGCATATTGGCTCTCAATATACTTCTGAACTGAATAATAACAAATATACAAAGTGTTCCATCTAGTGTCATTCATGAAGACGGCATAATATGGAAAAAACGTTTAATAATAATTTATTTCGAAGATATGAAAAATGGACTACTCGGAGGGGGTCACGTTGACTTTTGCTATATATCGAAACTTACATTATTAAAAATTAGTCTCTGAAAATTAATAATTATTTTATTACCGAATTTCAAAAAAGTTTACAGAGAAAAATTGTTTTTATCGCACTTTTACATAATGTGTGTCGAAATTGAATGTATTTTAACAATTTTTAATTTTTTACGATAATATTCCAATTTCTACGAAATGTATCTGTAATATTTGGAAAAATGAACAGCGACAAAACTATTTCATTCTTGTTGTTTCATCATGCTACTAACTTTCAATCATTAAAATATCGATGAACATATGATTTTCTTCAGAACATGATAATCCCCGCTTCAACTTTCTGTTATGCCTGATGAAAAATTGAAGTATCGTATATCATTCAGTAGCGTAATTTATTTAAATTGATATTTTCAGTACTCAAATGATGCCAAAGTCATCTCTACTTTACGTATCAAACTAAAGTATAGGACAGTTTTACCGAAGTTTCAATAAGAATAATTGAAAAAATATCAAGAACTGAAAATTGCGATAAAAGGAGAGACACATGTGTAAAATTAAAATAGAAACAACTGTTCTTTGTACAGGGTGGGCCCAATTGGGCACTTTTAATGGGAAAGTCCTATTCTCGTACAAGAAAAAAAAACTGATGTCGGTGCATGTTGATCAATTCACATGAAAAACTTAAAGGTGAAAACCGCATATCGATATCTTTCATTATTTCACAGTAACAACGTGTTTTTCGAAAATATGAATTTTTGAAAAGTGGCAAACTTTTTTTTTTGGTAAAAATTCTTCGTTTTCCTGAAAACATTTACAAAGCATTGTGTTTGTCATGAAAATTGATACTCAGGAACTGAAATAACTCACCATATACCTAGTTGCAAAATAGAACATTTCCTTCAAGAAGAAAAAGTAATATTTTTGAACTATAGATATAGTACGACCGATTTCAGTGCCTCGAGAACAATTTTTATCACAAACTCAATGCTTTGCAGTTATTTTCATGAGAACAGACAATTTTGCTAAAAAAAAATATCTGTAGCCACTTTTCAAAAATGCCCATTTTCGAAAAACATCACCTTATTGTCACTCCGATCTATAAGACAGATATCGATATGCGCATTTTCCCATTGAGTCCAATTTGGCCCACCCTGTACACTTTTTTGAAATTCGAGCAAACAAGCCTATTTTCAGCAATTAATTTGAAAACATGGACCTTCTTGACTTGTAGCGAAAGTCAAGTGACTCAGATTGAGTACGCCATTCTTCATCTCTTCTGATGAACAACTTAGCGCCCAAGTCGAATTTCAAGATAAAATATTATTGGAAGTTTTTCCCATATGATGCCAACTTTATGAATGACACTGTATAATATTATTGTGATTCTTGATTTCTTAGCCAGTTAACAACTTGCCTCGTTGCTCCTGACCTTTTTGACTAGCAGATATCTGGGTTATCTTACATACCGAAAAATTCAAAAACTTTTGAATTCATAGGAGCAATGGCTCTCTAAAATTCACCTTTGTGCCGAACGGTCTACGAAAAAGAAACCCCTTTATTTGGTTTTTCAAATTGAACTCCCATGTTTTTTTCGGTTCATATTATAGAAATTCTCATTCTCAATTCGACTTTACATCACGATCGAACAATTTCGTGATTTTTTCAATGTTAGATTTTTTTTATGTTCTGGTTCCCACGAAAAGGGATATCCTGTAAGGTTCAGAGGACATCGTGATAACCAAGGAAAATAAGGTGAGAATTGGTGTTCTTCCTCAATTTCTGGAGGTTATATGCCTCGGGGAACACCTCCCTTGGCAGTGTGTTCCAGAGCCTCGCTGTTCGTCGGATGAACGAGTCTTTGGAAGAGATATTCTGCTGGTCTCCAAAGTGACCACGAAGAGGTGCGAAGCCTCAACTCGAC
Organism: Phaedon cochleariae; assembly: GCA_918026855.4. Taxonomy (NCBI): domain Eukaryota; kingdom Metazoa; phylum Arthropoda; class Insecta; order Coleoptera; family Chrysomelidae; genus Phaedon; species Phaedon cochleariae. The sequence goes on from OU896716.1 coordinate 2,121,728, forward strand.
GGGTTAATCTTGCGGCGACTGCCAAGGGTAAAACAATTGTTGATATTTCAGGAGAACATCGTTCATGAAAATATCTATAAAATAGAGCGAGATCGCCAACTTTTCTACGGTGTTCCAGAGAAGTGAGTGAGTTTGTGAGCGTGGCATCACCCACGAGACGAATTGCCCTTTTTTGGACTGAATCCAACAGTTTCAGGGTATGTTTGGGTGCTGCACTCCAAATATGGGAACAGTATTCCAGGACAGGTGGGATCTGTGCCTTATAGATCATAAGCAGCTGACTGGAAGTGAAATAGCTCCTGGCCCGAAACAAAAAACCAAGTTTTTGGGATGCGCTTTTAGCATTTGATCTCACGTGATAACCATATATCTGCTGGCCAGATAGCTCTGGAACATACGGTATAGGTAGGTACTTAATTTTCGATGGATGAAATTTATTATTTTAATAAAACCTGACCTCCATTGAGTTTGTATCACTCAAACAAGGTCTATGTCATATATCTACGTCAATTTACTCGTATATCTATACATAATCATATTATATCAAGTTCAATAAATAATGTACTGTAGTAAATCCTAATTATTATACAAATTTCTATTAGAAATCTATCAATTAAAATAAAACGATGTTCTGATAAGTCGTTCTATGAACGCTATAAAAACTATTGGATATATGTATAACAGTAGTAAAATTATAGATTAGAAACTTGTGTTTGCCTATTCCTACGGTAATATTTTCAGAACAATAACATTTCAATGCGAAACATGAAAAAAATTCTTCCAAATCAATGATAGAATCATGATGAAACGTTATAATTATATATTAGGTTTATTTTGTAAGAAATATTCTGTGTCTAATGAAAAATTTCAGACTATGACTATTCGAATTGCACGAATGAATTTCAGTGTATTATTTTCTGTATAAACTACCAATTTGCTACAATAATTCCTCACATTCTTAACTAATTCAAAAATATTTCTAGAATGGACAATCCCCACCAAAATCAAATTTGGAATCATGTTTCAAAATAAGTTGTTCAATTTCTCTTCATTGTTTGTTCTTTTATATTTTCGAACAAAATTTAGGAAATTTTCACTTAGAAAACTCAGCAGCAGAATTATTACCAAATATTTTTTTCAAGGTCACTATAGATTTCATAAACTGGAGTTGCTTTCAATATGATGAGAACAAGAACGTGAGAAAAATATCAAATTTGATATCTGAAATCATATGTCATTATAGTTTCATTTTCGATGAGTTTAGTCAAAATATGACGCATTATATTTTGACAATAAGAAATAGGAGCTGATTTGTTGGTAACTAAGGTTTATTGCTAAGATTTCGGGAACATTAAAAACAATTATTTGTTTTCAACCATAACATCACAAATGATCAGATTTCAATTCCATCAGGTTAATATAATTATAGGAACGAAACACAAACAAAATTATCGCGATAATCTTTCATTGCTATGAGCAACGTGAACAAAAAGATGCCTTCTAATTGGTTGAGAATAAATTCATGAAATTTTTTCTTCAATCTGATATATTCAACAAGAATCGAAATTGACTATGAAGTGGTAGATGATACAGCACAATTCTAGAACCTCCTGTATGCGATGCTCCCACTAAGGTAACTCGACTGACACATCGAATCGTCACCCATCACAAATGACTTATCCATTGTCCGAATAACCCTACAACACCCCTCTCAAATTTTCGTGCAAAATCCCCAAAATGTCCCAAAACAGATTTGGCTTTCAACGGCCCACCAACGTCACAGCATCCACCTCAAGAACATACAGAATCCCTGGCACCAATCTCACCAAGACAGAAACCCACACAACAGTGACAGAGGTGAAACAATGTCCCTTTAATCCACCTGAATCCGGACCTTCGGGATTGCCGCAGCCCCGAGGAATTCCCCAAAGGTCTATGCCAGGACCAGGAAGGTAAAACAATCTGGTACAATACGATTATCATAGTTCATAACCATGGTAGGACCTCACACTAGATGACATTTGTTCGATTTTCCTGCTATAGCAAATCAACCCATTTGCCAGATTATTTGGCCTCTTATAGTCTTGGTATTACTATCAGCAATAACCTTTCTTGGGAAAATCACGTGAGATCAATTGCTAAAAAAAGTACATCCCAAAAATTTGGTTTTTTGTTTCGGGCCAGGAGCTACTTCATTTCCAGTCAGCTGCTCATGATCTATAAGGCACAGATCCGACCTGTCCTGGAATGTTGGATTCTGTACAAAAAGGGCAATTCGTCTCGTGAGTGATGCCTCGCTCACAAACTCACGCACTTCTCTGGAACACCGTAGAAAAGTTGTCGATCTGGCTCTATTTTATAGATATTTTCATGGACGGTGCTTTTCTGAAATATCAACAATTGTTCCTCCCTTGGCAGTCCCCGGGAGATTAACCCGTCGACTTGAGGCTTTCCACCTCTTCGTGGTCATTTTGGAGGCCTGCAGAACATTCTTTCCAAAGACTCGTTCATCCAACGAACAGCGAGGCTCTGGAACACATTGCAAAGGGAGCTGTTCTCCGAGGCATATAACCTCCAGAAATCAAAGAAGAACACCAATTCCTACCTTATTTCTCTTTATTTTCACGACATTCTCTGAACATTACAGGATATCCCTTTTCGTGGGAACCAGAACATGAAAAAAATCTTTCATATCTAGTGAAAGTATCACCAACCGAAGCCTAATTTGGGTATGTCTAGCTGCGGCATCAGATAATTCGAAAGCATTCGACCGTATTTGGTACCAAGAACTACTCCACATTCTACCATCATACGGCTTACTACTACAGCCATGCCATCTTTCATCGAATTTTCTTTCAGGCAGATCGCTCCATGTGGTGGTGGACGGAGTCTTATACCAAACTATATAGCCATCAAAATTCCGGCGTTCCACAAGGATCATTTTTGGCACCAACATTGTTTCTACTCCATATCAATGATCTTCTGTCCTATCCACAACTTCGGAGATAATGGTATTCTTCATTCTTCCTTCTCCATTCTCTAGGCTCTTGCCATTCGCCCGGTGGGTGACGCCACACTCACTCACTCTCTGACATCATTGGAACACCATAGAAAGGTCGGCGACCTTTCACTTTTCTATCGATACTTCCACGGGAAATGTTCTTCGGAAATCTCTTCACTAGCAATACCAATCAGACAAACTAGACAAGCCCAGTCAGCACATCCTTTCGTTGTCAACCTCGAAAGATGTCGAACAGCACTTTATCAAGACTCCTTCATCCATAGAACGGCTAGGCTCTGGAATTCATTGCCTGTGGAAGTATTCCCAACAACATATAATCTCCAGAAGTTAAAAAAAATTCCAATACCTACCTCCTGTCCCTATCCTCCCTAGGAACGCACGATGTTCTTTGAACATTATAGGGATTCCCTTTCGTGCGCTCCAAGCGATTAAAAAAAAGCGGGGTCAACTATGTCAATGAAAATTTTGCAGAAATAACAGCCTAGTGAACCAACAACCTAGTTGAATTCAACGCCACCAGAACTCTAGAAAGGCAGAACTCAGTATGTCTAATATATGTGTCTGGTACCATCATTCCCACCAAGTCCACTCTTCATGTCAGAAGAAACCAAATTTCAATCTGATCACATACTGGTACCTTCTATCGTGACCTGATTGTCATATACGGAATTTATACGGTTCTACTATCGTCAAATATAGCTGTCAGGTATCCTGACTGATTAAATAATTGATCAACATTTCTTCTTTAAGACAAGGACCGATACCTGGACCTGGATCACAACCTCCAAGGGCCCTTCCCCAACCCGTGCAATCTGGAATACCAGCACGCGGTTTACCTAGACCTGCTGCGGGTCGATCAATACCCGCCCCTAGACAATTGCCTCAGCCCGCACCAGTGGGTGGTTTACAGCCTCCAAGAGCTATTGGTAAGTGGAGGTGACCCCAAACTCCAAGCCTTCTGCTTGAACAATCGACGTTTCTTTGCAGCCAGACCGTCAGCTCAAGGTATACCGCAGTCCAGACTTCCTCCAGCACCTGCGGGACCTCCCCAAGCAAGACTTCTTCCGCCTCCTCAGCAGGAGATAGCGTATAGAACTCCTGAAAATGTCCAAATTCCACGTGAGCCGGCGCCTCAAAGGGTAGAAAGGCAGAGACAAATCAGACCACCGATGCCTTCTAGGTAAGTGAAGGTTCAGGAAGCCTTCTTTCTCTGGAAGCTCTGTATATTTCTGAAGGAATTTCAATCCATTTGCTACTGGTGCAGTTTGGCATTCCTCCGTAGATGAAATATACTGTATACAAACGACCAATCTTTTCCGTTATAGGCCTCATGGTATAGCTGGAGGTGTTAGGGAATCTAAGTTGGCCAGGCCTAGCATTCCAGTTAGACCACAAAAACCGTCACAGAGCCAGAATGAGCAGCGTGTACGCGAAAATCTACAAAATATTGCAGCTGGGAAACCCGAAGGGAAGGTATCTGCCAAAGGTGAGTGAAATCGCGAGAAGATTATCGAATCATAGCCCATCTCGAATAATTCTCTTTTTTTAAGGTAAAACAATATCCAGGCTCCGGCCCCCATCGATACAAACCCCCATGGGTCCAGAGCCAGTCCTGCAGAAAGCAGTCTTCGAACAACGCGTCGAACGAGACACAAGAGGCGAAAGGATAGTGGAAAACCTCGTGGTCGCCGATTTGGACGAAGCCACCGGCCAAATGCAGCAAATAGAGCTGGGCGTCCAACAGCTGGACCCCTCTCATCCCATGGACGAAGGCAGGGAAGTCGTAGGAGTGACCAGCACAGTATCCGTCACCGCCTCCTACACCACAGTGGAGAAGGAAGCTCTCAGGACGATAACGCAGCCTCTGGACACCGGAGCGGGCTTGGATCCTGCCATGGTGGCCCAACTGGTGGAGCAAGAGAAGGAAGACGTGGAGAATACCTTGAAGATGATCCCACCAGACCTCGACCTGACTCCGGGCAGACACGAGCTCAAATCCCGGCTGCAGCAGATGAGGCTCAACTCCGAATCCATGGCGCTATTGGAGCAGTCGATCATCCAGCCAGAGCCCACAGCTGATGAGGCTCAGACCGACCCATCTCCCGAAGCCATGGCCACCGTGATGCACACAGTAGAAACGGGAGTTACCCCCCAAGCGGATCCCGATGAGGTTTTCCACTCGTTGTTTGCCGAAACCACCAACGAGCACTTCATCAAACTTAGCTCGGTCACTCCAGGGCCGCTGCAGGACGTGGTGGTGCCTACGGAAGAGGTGCCCAAGGACGTCCACACGGAAATAGTGTCTGCGGAGATGGGACAGCTAGCCGATCGCTTGGAAGGTATGTAGAGCCCGACTTTTCTCTGGTTGGCTTATACAGGGGACTTTACAAAGTTAGGTACTCAATTCACAGAGTTCGTGGATATTTGGGCAGGAAGAAGAAATACATAAATCTATATTCAACGGTACTTGGATATTTGTTTATACATTGTTGATGATGTACACTACACTGACTATCAAACCGGGTGAATATCCACAGTTAATACAGTCTGCACAAGGTACTGTCTTTTGAGCAATAATTACTTTTTTCTGTGACGGGAAAAAAGTTTGGCATTTCATCTCTGTTGGCAGGTTATGAAATGTCACTTTTCATAAATTACTTTTTTCCCGTGGGAAAAAAGTGAGTACTTCTTTCCCGGATATATATCACATATATATACTCTGTTAATGGCTTTTGTTGTGCTATAGTTCCGAAAAATGAGTCAATAATACTGTCTCCGAGAAAGAACTGCAAGTCCTTTTATCTTCCATTCGACTTCGCGGTTTCGTATATTACTAAACAACTACTGAATTCGCAATTTTTTAAAATCAAATCACAGAATTGAACTGACAGAAGTGACATCAGATATTTGATTACTTCAAAAGAATGATAAAGATGTCTATAAAACGCAGGTGTCCCTACTTTTAAAAACTTGAAATTTCACGTCGATAATTTTCAGATTTCGAAATTATGTAATATCTTCTCAATATTGATTCGTCCTTCCTTCTGTCACAGAAAAAAATTGTGTATTATACACGGGAAAAATATTAGATTTTAGCTCACGGTTTTTTGTCTCCCTCCGCTACGCGTCGGGAGACAACACAACCTGGAGCTAAAATCTACTACTTTTTTCCCTTGTATAATAAATAACTATATATCAATTTTTGGATGTATAATGAATTGATATTCATCATACAGGACGTGGAAAGAAATTCTGAATTGAGAAAACCTAATCACGAATCTGCGATTGAGGTCTATAAAAATAACAAGTTCGCATCGTTCAAGTTTGAACACCTTTGATTGCGGGTGAAAGTATTGAAAAGGAATATTCTCAGATATATTTATGTTTCGGGCCAGGAGCTATTTCACTTCCAGTCAGCTGCTTATGATCTATAGGGCACAGATCCGACCTGTCCTGGAATACTGTTCCCATATTTGGAGTACAGCACCCAAACATACCCTGAAACTGTTGGATTCTGTCCAAAAGAGGGCAATTCGTCTCGTGGGTGATGCCTCGCTCACAAACTCACTCACTTCTCTGGAACACCGTAGAAAAGTTGGCGATCTGGCTCTATTTTATAGATAATTTCATGGACGATGCTCTTCTGAAATATCAACAATTGTTCCTCCCTTGGCAGTCCCCGCGAGATTCGTGGTCACTTTGGAGACCTGCAGAACATCTCTTTCCAAAGACTCGTTCATCCAACGAACAGCGAGGCTCTGGAACACATTGCCAAGTGAGGTGTTCCCCGAGGCATATAACCTCCAGAAATTTAAAAAGAACACCAATTCCTACCTTATTTCTCTTGGTTCTCACGATGTTCTCTGAACATTACAGGATATCCCTCTTCGTGGGAACCAGAACATAAAAAAGGAGACTTCCCAATTTCTACTTCCTAGTTCGAGTTCTCGAAATGAATTTGTTCAAAATTCCCGTTCATTACAGGTATCTCCGAGGCGGAATACATCCCCCACACGGACATATTCGCTCAGGTGATGGAAGACGCTAAGAAGAGTCCCAGCAAGGGCAAGAACAAGCCCAAAGCCTTTCCCATGATCGTCAACGAGAGATCTCTTTGGGTGAACGCCAACCTGGAGCACTTGGTCAACGTCATCGGAGCCGAACCGGCGGATGTGCTGGACCCCTACGACTTGGACGCTCTGGATAGGTCTGGATAGGGTCACTTAGGGCTTCGCGAGACCAAGAGTCCCGTCTTGGTCTTGTATTGGTCTTGATTCAATAAGACCAAGACCAAGACCAAGACCAAGACCAAGACCAAGACCAAGACCAAGACCAAGACCAAGACCAAGACCAAGACCAAGACCAAGACCAAGACCAAGACCAAGACCAAGACCAAGACCAAGACCAAGACCAAGACCAAGACCAAGACCAAGACCAAGACCAAGACCAAGACCAAGACCAAGACCAAGACCAAGACCAAGACCAAGACCAAGACCAAGACCAAGACCAAGACCAAGACCAAGACCAAGACCAAGACCAAGACCAAGACCAAGACCAAGACCAAGACCAAGACCAAGACCAAGACCAAGACCAAGACCAAGACCAAGACCAAGACCAAGACCAAGAAGACCAAGACCAAGACCAAGACCAAGACCAAGACCAAGATCAAACCAGTCTCATCTTGGTCTCGAAACATCAAGACCAATACCAAGACCAAGACTACATTTATTTTTCGAAACGAAGACTAAGACTGATGAGTTTTGGTCTTCGTCTTGGTCTCGCGAAGCCCTAGACGGTGACTTTATTAAAGTGATATCCTTTCAATCTGAACTAACTGAAATATTTCACTAGACATGAACTGAGTCAGTTAACATGCGTTCTTTCGATGACCTTTAGATTCGGTAGAATGCATCTCAACTGATTCAGATCAGTTCAATAAATGAAGTAATTCAAAAGGAAGAAGAAAAGCTCAAAGTCATATCGACTACTAAGGTTACTACTAAGATTACTACTGAGATTACTGAGATTTTCTTATTCCCTTTGAAAAATTCCACTCCACTCTGAGCAAATATGTACTTCTACAAGAGATTGATTTCAATTAGTACAGAACGAAAGAATATCACTAAATAGACAGACGACAGTAGTAGACCTCTAATATGGAAGTGTGTGCACCTGTCTTTTGTTTGCTCCATTCAGCTTTACGCATTCTATTTCACTTTGTCAATGCTTTGTCTCAGTTTCTTGATCTTTGAACACAAAACATGCAACAATCAAACATGAAAATATCAAATATCCGAATCTAACATCAAGTGGGCACTTCGAAGGCGCAAACTCATTACTATACATGTGAGATACCCTTCAGATTTTTCGCTATTCAGTGACATGACCACGAATGGCTCTCCGGAAACGGCAGCCATTTGGAGGTCTGTTATCGTCACGCTATTCAATCTACCCACTCTAGGTCTGGAGAGTTGGAGAAGGAGATGGCACACGGGATGGAGTACATTGTGGACAGCGATCCGGTGCAGTACGCGAGCAGGGTGCAGCTGAGGGGTACGCAGCTGCCCAGCTACTTCCCTGGGTACTTGGTGGCATTGCCCGAGTTTGCTGAGACCGTTAGGATTGCCAGGTCGCCCGATGAAGTGTTCGCTTCGGCTTGGAAGTCTGCGCAGCCGAAGTACTTCGCGGAAGAGTCCATGCACTCCACTATATTCTAGAGTCTCATTTCTTATATGCTGGTATTATTATTCTGGTTGTACTATTGATAAATGGTGAATGAATATTTCAGATTTAAGAAATAAAAGTTGACAAAACAATAAATACTAGTCAATCCGTTTATTTTTCTAATTTACCATTTGATGTCTACAAAGAAGAGAAACTCAAAGTCAATACCACAATAGTTCATGAAATGAACCAAAATGGTAGATAACGAGTGACTACATTTTTTATGTTCTGGTTCCCACGAAAAGGGATATCCTGTAATGTTCAGAGAACATCGTGAGAACCAAGGGAAATGAGGTAGGAATTGGTGTTCTTCTTGAATTTGTGGAGGTTATATGCCTCGTGGAACACCTCCCTTGGCAATGTGTTCCAGAGCCTCGCTGTTCGTTGGATGAACGAGTCTTTGGAAAGAGATGTTCTGCAGGTCTCCAAAGTGACGACGAAGGGGTGCGAAGCCTCAACTCGACGGGTTAATCTCGTGGGGACTGCCAAGGGATAAACGATTGTTGATATTTCAGGAGAGCATCGTCCATGAAAATATCTATAAAATAGAACCAGATCGCCAACTTTTCTACGGTGTTCCAGAGAAGTGAGTGAGTTTGTGAGCGAGGCATCACCCACGAGACGAATCATTGCCCTTTTTTGGACAGAATCCAACAGTTTCAGGGTATGTTTGGGTGCTGCACTCCAAATATGGGAACAGTATTCCAAGACAGGTCGGATCTGTGCCTTATTGATCATAAGCAGCTGACAAAAAAGGTTATTGCTGATAGTAATACCAAGCATCGAAATGGATGTCTTCAAAGGTATGGTTACTCCTGACAAGCTTATGTTGGGCACAGTGAGATCGGATTTCCTAGAGAAAAGGCATGCTTGTGTTTTGTTTGCATTGAAATCTACCAAGTTATTGGATCACTATTCGAGAATTGTTGCCAAGTCCATATTCATGTTGTCAACATTTCTTCTTCGGTATGGAGGGTACTATCATCCGCGAAGCTGTGTACTAGACATGAAGTTGCTTCCAACAAATCGTTGATATGGAGTAGAAATAGTGTTGGTGCTAGAATTGATCCTTGCGGAACACCAGCATTTATGATAGGAGAATCAGATGAAACTCCGTCGACTACTACATGGAGAGACCTGTTTGAGAGAAAACTAGCTAGCAGAGAACATAGCAAACCTGCAGATGCACGAATTCAATTATAGCTGATGAAATGCATCTATACACAGGACGCAGAAGAGACAGGGCGTGTGGAAACATCTTGATTTTGACATATCTGTCACGAGTGTCATGTTTTCAGCATATTCAAAATTTTGTTCCAATTCCAAATAGAAATATTATAAAATAAGAGTATTAGTAGTTTATGAAGCAGGTACTGATATTATAACATTAGTTGAGTGAGTGAATCGTGCTTTCATCATGGACTGACTGCTGCAATGCGTGAGGATTATTCGAAAATATACCAAAAGTGAGTAAATTAACTATTGTCACAGAATTTTCTCGAGTTAGGACTTCGTGTCGTTCATGAATTCACCATTGAAAGTCGAAAATATAACGCACCGTTTCCATTTAGGTACATAAAAAATTGTGAAAATGAAAATGTGAACTCAAATGAATATGTGTCATGATGCCTGTAAATTTGGTTCGAAACTTCGGAAATTTAGCAAGATTCTCCCACGCCTCGCTATTATTACAAAGTAGGCGATATCGAGAGATTACGAAACTCCTTTCAATAGGAAGTGATAACACCATATGACTTTCTATACATCTATTTTTCGAATCTCATTTCTAAGATGCTGCTCTCGCTTTCTTCGATACAGAGTTATAACTGGTATATTATTCTGGTAGTAATGTGGAATGAATGAATGAATATTCAAGAATTCTGCAATGGAACTTGATAAGACAATGAAAAACTAGTAGATCCGTTTTTTCCTTAAATTTACAATTCAATGTTAATTGAAAGGTTACTGTTATATCGTGATGGAAGACTATTATACGGACTTCTGTACACGCCTATATATAATTGTTTATAGTGAGAAATTAGTTAACCGTTTATTCTCCAGCATGGGAATTTTTATCGCGTGTATGTTATTCATTATGAGAAATTGTTATTCTTCAATCTTCAATTTGATGCCGTTTATGAGAAATTGATCAACCTGTTGTATTGCCTATATTTATTTTATTAATTTATTTATTTACGAAAAGGAATACAAACGGGGCTAACCCAAAAACAGTAATCACAGATATGTTATATCTCATCATACAGATATTTATACTAAACAAATCGACTATCAATTACAAAGATGAAGGAAAATCAATAATTGAAGTGATGAATGATTGAGTAGGTCCAGTCGTCTTCAGAGAACATGTCGCACATGGACGGTGTCAGCTCTCTTAATCACTGATGCAGTAAAAGCGCTCATACCGTCCAACCGCGACATGTTCACTGAAGACGAGTGTACAACATGTTGTGATTGTAGTGTGTTGATACAAACGAAGGTCAAATAATCTTATTCAGTACTGTCCCTGTGATACATCATTCTGAATCAGTGATCAAGAATTAGTTGGTGTAATGCTTCGAAGAATCAATTTGTTTTTTGGATGTTATGATAAAAATTAAGTAAAGATTCGAACACTGAGAGGAAAGTTCTCTCAACACGTGTTTCGCTGAAGAAAGAAAAACTTGCCCAACAACTATAGACACATCGCCATCGAAAAATTTGAGATCAACTAGATAGTAACTGGAGACGAAGAACTCTTCGAAATTTTTGCATGAAATCGTGATTAATATAGCGCTCCTTCGCCATAATATGAAATAGAGAATACATTTTCCATGTAATCTAAACCTGTCATATCTACGTATTTGTGACCAAGTGGCAATCAGACAAACATTCAACTGATTAGGGTATGAAAAATATTCTGATAATATCGTCTAAGTGATGATCTTTGGATTTCTAAGCCTATCAAGCATCGAAATGTCATTGAATTTGGGCCACAGCCAACTTCATGTATTTCAATAAAATGCAATTTAACAGCCGATGAATGAACAAATATCAAATTGTGATACATAGTTGAATAAAGAATTTCAAGGCGAATTCGATTGACTACAGAAATAAACAGGGTGCCATTTGAAAAAAAAAAGTTGGGTCTACTTCCAATCAAACAGGTGGTTGAAAAAAAATGTCATTGGATTCAAGGGAAGCGCCATCATCGATAATATAACCCTTGTGAATTTCATCTTTTTACCTAAAGAATCTATATAGACTGTTACATATCTCCAGTGTCACCCGGTATATCACTTGAACAACTTTTACGGAATACGTGATAAAGCACTAGACATATTGAAGTCATACTTATACATGAAAGGAAGCGAATCGTAGTAAATGGCGAAGAACGAAGTGATATAGCTACTGTGAAGAGAGGAGTACCGCAAGAATCGGTTTTGGGTCCCCTTCTGTTCTTGATTTATATAAATGATCTCCCTTAAACTATGAATTTTATAAACACATCAACCATAATGTATGCGGACGATACTACGTTTGGCATTGAATTGGAAGAAGAAGAAGATACTGAAATTGTTCTTTCACTTATATCTGTAAAATAGAGCCAGATCGCCAACTTTTCTACGGTGTTCCAGAAAAGTGAGTGAGTTTGTGAGCGAGGCATCACCCACGAGACGAATTGTCCTTTTTTGGACAGAATCCAACAGTTTCAGGGTATGTTTGGGTGCTGCACTCCAAATGTGGAAACAGTATTCCAGGACAGGTCGGATCTGTGCCTTATAGATCATAAGCAGCTGACTGGAAGTGAAATAGCTCCTGGCACGAAACAGAAAACCAAGTTTTTGGGATGCACTTTAAGCAATCGATCTCACGTGATTTTCCCAAGAAAGGTTATTGCTGATAGTAATACCAAGCATCTAAATGGATGTAATCAAAGGTATGGTAACTCCTGACAAGCTTATGTTTGGCACAGTGAGATCGGCTTTTCTAGAGAAAAGGTATGCTTGTGTTTTGTTTGCATAGAAATCTACCAAGTTATTGGATCCCCATTCGAGAATTGTTTATATTTATGATGTTAACATCTCTTCCTTGTTTGTTTCTGATACCTGGCTGGTATTGGAGCCCTGGAAGAGAAGGCGGTATGGAGGGTACTATCATCCGCGAAACTGTGTACTGGACATGAAGGTGATCTCAACAAATCGTTGATATCGAGTAGAAATAGTGTTGGTGCTAGAATTGATCCTTGCGGAACACCAGTATTCATGGTAAGAGAGTCAGGTGAAACTCCTTCGACCAGTACATGGAGAGACCTGTTTGAGAGAAAACTAGCTAGCAGAGAACATAGCTGGGGAGGCAAGCCATAAGATGGAAGCTTGGCGAGAGGTCCGTGGTGCCAGACTCTCTCGAATGCCTTAGAGACATCAAGTGCCATGGCTAAGGTTTTACCATATTTTTCAATAGATTACTGCCATATATGTGAGACGTAAGCGAGCAGGTCACCAGTTGATCTCTGATGACGGAAGCCATATTGCCTATCGTTGATAATACCTGAATGTTCCAGGTATTTCATGAGCTCGATGTTGATAGCTTTCTCCATGATCTTTTAATGATAGTATATATCAGTGCGATCGGTCTGTAGTTGCTAGGTAGGGTCTTTTTGTCCTTTTTAGGAACTGGTTGTACTCTCGCAATTTTCCAGTTGGACAGGAATATCCCCAATTTGTGAGAGTAGTTGAACAACTTCTAGAGAACAGGTGTTAGTTCGGGAGCACATTTCTTGAGAAAACACATTTCCTGAGGAAGTACATTTCTTGAGAACTCTTCCTGAGGGCTATGTCTAACAATCTTTTCCTAGTTTGCCTAAAACAGTTCCCTCAATATTTCTTCCTTCTAAGTAAGTATCTTCATTATTTCTTTCGTCATAACAGAACAAGAACAATGACACTTAGATAACATATGGCATCGTATTGCGGTGTCTGTTTTCACTTCCCGCAACACGACCTTTATCATTAGTCGATTTTTACAGTAAGTAAGACCGTGTAAGACTAGCTCGATCTCGATACTGGGACCTATCCATCGAGTCGAAAAAGTTGACGAGTAACAGGATACAGTTGTTGGGTTACGGATGCAGAAAACGAGACAGACACTACAGTCTGCTGACGCGAATCACAAAGTGTCAAGTTACATTAAACGCATGTTAACCGAAGTTTATTAAGACAAAAACTCTGTATACATGGTGGTTCACTTGAAAGTGGAAAAGAACAAAATTCCCTTTTTGGATGTATGATGAATTGATATTCATCATACAGGGCGTGGAAAGAAATTCTGAATTGAGAAAACCTAATCACGAATCTGCGATTGAGGTCTATAAAAATAACAAGTTTCCATCGTTCAAGTTTGATTGGGTGAAAGTATTGAAAAGGAATATTCTCAGATATATTTATGAACACAAAAAATGGATATACAGGGTGTCTGTAAAAGGTCTTTACAAAAACATACCACATATTCCCTAGACCAAAATAAGTCGATTTAAGTAAAATTACCTCAGTACAAAGTTGCATCGTTTAGGCCTTGAAGTTACGATTTTCAAATCGTTTTTCCCATTTAAATCTAAAACGGCATATGCGATTTTGCTGGAATTTGGTATATTTATAGAGTTTTATGTGGCAAATAAAATGGTGTTGAAATTTTGTCCGATATAATACATAGGCGTAGAACTTCATTTTTTCAAATGATTGTACCTTTAAAAATTCTACGCCAATGGAAGAAAAGGAGTTTGAGTATGAAATTTAGATTGCGCAACTCATTTACTTTAAAAATGTACTCTTGATAAGACTTGATTGCTCTCATGGTTTTGACGAAATTTGCATTTTAGTAATTTAAGAACATAAACAATAATTATTAAAATACAAACTTTGTCAAAACCATGAGAGTAAATCGAGTGTTATCAAGGGTACTTTCTTGTAGTAAATGAGTACCCAATCCAAATTTCATACTCAAGCCCCTTTTCTGCCATTGGCGTAGAATTTTTAAAGGTGCAATTATTCAAAAAATCAAGTTCTTATCTCTTATCAAGAGTACCTTTTTTGAAGTAAATGAGTTGCGCAATCTAAATTTCATACTCAAACTCCTTTTCTTCCATTGGCGTAGAATTTTTAAAGGTGCAATCATTTAAAAAATGAAGTTCTACGCCTATGTATTATTATCGGACAAAATTTCAACACATAAAACTCTATGAATATACCAAATTCCAGCAAAATCGCATATCCGGTCTTGAATTTAAATGGGAAAAACGATTTAAAAATTGTAACTTCAATTCCCTCTGGAGCCTAAACGATGCAACTTTGTACTGAGGTAATTTTACTTAAATCGACTTATTTTGGTCTAGGGCATATGTGGTATGTTTTTGTAAAGACCTTTTACAGACACCTTGTATATAATATAAGGAAATACATTGAGAATTCGCATTCTCCATGTGATGAAAATATTAATTCTCTCTCGGTTTATTCAAGGGGTTCAGACTTGAACGATAAAAACTTGTTATTTTTACATAGACCTCAAAAGCAGATTCGTGATTAGGTTTTTCTCAATTCAGAATTTCTTTCCACGTCCTGTATGATGAATATCAATTTATCATACATCTAAAAACAAATGCCCTGATGACAGTGGTTATGGCAACAAATTATAATTCTCAGATGTCAGTTCGTTATAGTTTTAGTTATATTATAGGGAGATGAAAATTGTGTATATCATGAAGAATGGCTGAAAGAATAACTGGACTCCCGATTGAATTATGACTATATCAGCTCCTCATGACTAAAAATATCATTGTCAAGTTTCAAGTAAATCGGTGGAAGGACATTTGAGACATTCATAAAAAACCGATCTTTTTTAAATGTTTCAACACACTGTCTGTTGAAAACTATGCATTTCCGGACCCACGTACATATAAAATTAATTTCTTTTTTCATCATGTATAGAATCATCACTCCCTTGATTTTTTGCGCATAATTTCCGGATACCCTGTATAGGTGCTATTTCTGCAGTTCAATCAATAGCTTATTCAGTAGGAAGCAGAGTTAATTTTTTTCCTGATTAGCAGTTCTAGCGTTTCTGAATCTTCCACCATTTGCAATATTCCTCGTCAGCACAAAACAAATTGCTATTATTCTGACGAGTGAAAGGCATGAAGCTAGCACGAAGAAAGCAAATCACCTGCCGCGAATCTACCGAGCGTTACATAAAAACAATGCATTAGTACCTAGTAATCATAGTATTTCGTGTGCTTGGAAAGAAAGACACGTTGCTGGTCTATATTCGACCTGTTTTTGATGGCGACAGGTACAATAAGGAATGGAAGTCGTGACTATGTCTGAAATCTCATTTTACACATCGGAGGTTCGGGTAATTGAAATTTTCGGTATTTTTTCTGAATGATTCAAAATGGGATATGTATGTGGGTTCCGGGTATATGAGAGTAAATGAACTACAGAATGTTTCCGATTTCAATCAGAAAAATTTGAAAGGCCATAGTATTCGCAAAAATAAAATGAAAAGTTCATGACGTATGGAGCTTAGTTTTCGAGATACAGAGTGTTAAAATATTATTTGACTCTTTCCATTATCCCCCTGTATGACTTATTATATTCAAGGAATTTAAACTTGAGTCGGCACTTTTGCTGACTTGGTTCTCATTTATTTCTCGTTTTATTTATTTATGTTCTGGTTCCCACAAAAAGGGATATCCTGTAATGTTCAGGGAAAATCGTGAGAACCAAGTGAAATGAGGTAGGAATTGGTGTTCTTTTAAAATTTCTGGAGGTTATATGCCTCGGGGAACACCTCTATTGGCAATGTGTTCCAGAGCCTCACTGTTCGTTGGATGAACGAGTCTTTGGAAAGAGATGTTCTGCAGATTTCCAAAGTGACCAGGAAGGGGTGCGAAGCCTCAACTCGACGGGTTAATCTCGCGGGGACTGCCAAGGGAGGAACAATTGTTGATATTTCAGAAGAGCATCGTCTATGAAAATATCTATAAAATAGAGCCAGATCGCCAACTTCTCTACGATGTTCCAGAGAAGTGAGTGAGTTTGTGAACGAGGCATCACCCACGAGACGAATTGCTCTTTTTTGGACAGAATCCAATAGTTTCAGGGTATGTTTGGGTGCTGCACTCCAAATATGGGAACAGTATTCCAGGACAGGTCGGATCTGTGTCTTATAGATCATAAGCAGCTGACTGGAAGTGAAATAACTCCTGGCCCGAAACAGAAAACCAAGTTTTTGAGAGGCACTTTTGCCAATTGATCTAACGTGATTTTCCCAAGAAAGTTTATTGCTGGTAGTAATACCAAGCATCGAAATGGATGTCTTCAAAGGTATGGTTACTCCTGACAAGCTTATGTTGGGCACAGTGAGATCGGCTTTTCTAGAGAAAAGGCATGCTTGTATTGGAGCTACCATGTTAGTTGAATGGGCAAACTAAAAGTAATATTTTTCCGCTGATTATGATGATGAAAATAATCCCAATCCCGCTCGATTCCAAGTATACAATAATATCGTCTATCTATATAAAGCATTGACACCATTGAGAGCACTCGGTATATCCAAGATGTCGATTCTAGAAAAGTATAGGTGTATTTTCTCTTTTGTTGCTATGTTTCGATGCAAATGACGAAGATTACTGTAGAATAATAATTAATGATGTTCTACGAAAAAGGATCTTGTCTTGTGAACATAAACAGGTTGGTATTTTTGCAGAGGCGATAGTTATTACATAAGCGAATTCATTAACGTTATATAATTTTAGTGATTTTCCTTGCGGTTGGTCCAAATGAAGTTACTACGAAAACAAGTCTTTTTTTTCACAAATATGCCAAGAAATCTAAAACCTACCTATCTACTATGAAACATTATTCAGGCAATGAGTATTTTTCTTGAAATTTTTTCTTGAGAATTGTTGAACAAATGATACCAAGTGACCAGTTATATTCTGAAGTATTTCAAATGCTCATATCTCTGAAACCATTCAGGTTATCGTTGTGCGGTTTGGACTAGTCTATTTCGATGTTTTTCAAGTTTTTTTTGACGTGTTCATCTTCTCACTTGACCTTCCGTTTCTACCGGAAACAAACAAGCAATATTCCAGGTATAGGGCAACTTTTTTATTTCATTGAATCACCCTGTATATTTTTGCACATTCAAAAAAACTGGTCTTTTCTCTATCTAACAATGTATTACAAGTTATGTTCTCCTAGAAAACTATTAGAGTTATAACTCTTTGGAACAACTACTGTTTGTGGAATGGTTTAATGAGATTATGCAATGTTATCAAAGTTGTCCTATACCTGAATAATGGCTTGTTTGTTTCCGGTAGAACCGGAAGTTCAGGTGAGAAGGTGAACCAGTCAAAAAACTTGAAGAATATCAAAATAGAGAAGTCCAAACCGCACGATAATTTGAATCGGAGATGTGAGCAGTTTGAAATGGGTCAGAATATAACTGGTCACCCGGTATTATAGTTGGGGAGACAGCGAAATTTTTGATGAAGAAAAATTCCATTATTTTCGTGTCATCATCATGTTCCTAGACATTAGAAATCAACATACTAAAAAATTCTGACATTTTACTTAACGATCAACTAGACCTCTATTGAATTTGTTGTCTTAGTATATAGATAATAATATGTATTTGCTATCAACCCTTTCAAGTTATAACCCGGTACACCGTATTTAAATGTAGATATTGGTACACCGTATTCAAATGTAGATATTGTGCCTATAATTTCCGAAAATGAAGGTTTATTGAGTTAATAACCACAATATTTATGTTCACCATCTCGCAAGCTCATGATCATATGATCTGGGAGCTGATCATTTTCAAATTGCATTTTTTACTCGCAGAAAAATGTCCCCGGCTCCCAGTCTATTATATAGGTTTTATGATAATATCATAATATTGTCTTAGTTTCTAATGAGTCCTTGCTGTATCCATTTTTGGATAGCATAAACCTGATTTCAAAAATATCATTTCCCATGATTAACGGTCAATAATTTATATGCATATCAACATAAAATCGGTGGAATATAAATCATCAATTTTAACTGCTTTTTCTCTATGTGATATTATGAAGTGTGGACATCGCCGAGTAATATAGGTATTGACTTTTACATTTCACGAGGATTTGATATTGGGTAATGAAATATACCTACTCTCGATCATGAAGTACAAAATACATTCCTGGTATATCACGAGGATCTTGACTCCTCAGTCAATCTTTAATTGGACTTGATATTGTCATGCATCTAAGACTCAACAAAAACTTTCTAACATGTCCGTGTACGTGTGAAAATTATGCTAATATGGCGTTAATTATTTACCTCAGTTCTTGCTTTCTTCAATATTACGGAAGAGTCATCAAATTAAATAACCACACGATAATGTATGTGATGGTAAATGGTAGGAAGTTCATGTTCGTCATTCAGTAACAAGCAAGAAGTGAGGATTCATTTACATGCTTAACATAAATGTATGTGATGTGTAAATGCAAATGTGCAAAAGAAATTTCGAACTCTGCACAATTTGGCTTTCGAAGTAAAAGATCAACAACACAAGCTCAGCTTCTAATTATGGAAAACATAGTCGAAGACGTAGACTCGTAGAGGGACATGAACAATCATTGTTGACTATGTGCGACCTTTCTAAGGCCTTTGACTGTGTTTCCCATGAACTCCTGCTAGAAAAACTCTCATTCTATGGAATAAGAGGTACACCATTAGAATTTTTTAGATCGTATTTAGAGGGTAGACAACAATATGTACACCTGTATAAAAACTCTAAATCTGAACTCAGCAATGTGCATCATGGAGTCCCTCAAGGATCCGTTCTGGGGCCACTGCTCTTCATCATATATATCAATGACCTCTGCTACCATAATATGATGAAGAAGTGTCAAATTGTCCTTCTCGCAGATGATACAACCTTGATTAGTTCAAACACTAATATTCTACTTCTACTAGATCATGCAGAAACTTTAATAACCGAAGCAGCGGCTTGGTTTTCTGCGAATAATTCACAACTAAATAGAGAAAAAATAGTCAAGTCAAGTCACGGCACGGAATCATTGTAAATTGCTTGGAATTATTTTAGATGACTCTCTGAATTGGTCACATCAGGTGGATTCCCTTAGTACGTACCAGGCTATCCAGTGTTTTATTTCTGCTGAGACAACTCAGACAATGCATACATCAGTCGATGTTGAAACATATATATTTTGGCCTCTTTCACTCTTTGATCAGCTATGGCACTGTTCTGTGGGGTAACTCATTTGAAGCTTTGAAATTTTTTAGGTTACAAAAACGAGCAGGGGTTGGTTATAGGGAGCACTGCCAACCTTTATTCAAGCAGTTAGGAATTCTACCTCTTCCATGTATTTACATCTTTCAAAATCTGAGAGAAATGCATTGCAGAAGGCTGAGTATTCCAAAAGTTTCTATCCTTCATCATCACAACACACGGTCTGCTGATGCAAATGGTTTACTTGTGCCTCGGTTATAGATTAGTCAAAACTGAGAAAAATTCGTTGAACTTTAAGCTTTACAATAAATTACCAAATCAGGTTAGATCTATGAATGAAATATGCTTCAAAACTACTGTGAATTTTATGTACTTGTGATACGATCGACGATGCTATCTTGTAATATTAGGTTTGTTTCATCTTTGAATTCTTTCCATTGTGTATTTCAACATCCTGTTCGTTTGTCTTTACCTATTTAATATTTAAATACAGCTGTGCTATGAAACTCACTTGCTATAAACCATTTTTGTATGAGTTACATAGTCGAATAAATCTATCTATCTATTTATATATTTTCCTCCTATATCGTTCCCCGAAATATTTTCCATGCACTTCAAATCACCTTGCGTGTACTGAGAATATCCCTAGATCATTCTGAGGATGTTCTATATATTCATAGAATGTTCTGAGAACGTTCTTGGAACTTAAATTTTCGTCCCTTTTGCACAATTTGAAAAAAACTATATTCTACCAACAGGTAGTCGTGAAAAGAAATAACGCATTGAAACACTTGAAAGTAAAAAAATGAAGCACGATATCCACAAGCCTTATTCCGTTTATTAATGACTTGTTACCGGTCAATCGACCATGATTATCATAAATAAAACATCACGATTTCCCACAATAATATTTTCACATCCCAGTAACTCTTGAAAGAATAGTTAATTTATCACTGCAACAAGGACTTGCGAGTCTCAGAATTCTATGAAAGAGCAAATTCCTCAAGCAAAAAAAAACATTTACATAATGACGATTAATTGAAGCTCGGTTGTAAACATAGGTACTTATATCACGAATATCGATATATTTTCTCTTTGACTAGAACAGAGCTACCAACTGTCAATGTCAATATCAATTACACAGATGTTGGTAGGAAGAATAGAGAACAATACGAGGTGAATCAGGAAATATGAATGTGGATGTGAGAGCTAATTTTTTTTTCTACTCACATAACTAAAATGGCATTTAGCGTACGGATATGTACCACGCTAAATAATCGATTAATCACGGATTGTCAATCTGTGATTTATTCAAAATATTAAACACGTTACCATGGCAACACGATTTCTTGAACACATTACCATGGCAACGCAGTTCATTAAACACAGCTCCATTTATTTGAGACATGTCTGGCCTGTCAATTGTATTAACAGTTAACAGTTATTTTCAAATTTCCTATCAGAATTATTCAAACAATTTTCGTTCGTATAAGAATTCTTCTTTAAAAATATATGCGAAATGTAGCCGAAAGTGAAATCGAAGAGAATGTTCTGGTACTTGCATATCTCCAAGAAGTGTAAAAATGAAGCATCCATCTTTGGGAACAATTCATTTATTCTGCGCTAAGCATGACAATAAACGTGAAACAAAGGTTAGTAAGCAATGGACTGAACACATCTATATACAACCAATATCACGTATACGTGGAACTCGAAATGTTTAATGAAGCTATGGAATATTCACAGACGAAATTTAACAGGGTTAGACGAAGTTTTAGTGATTCAAACCTAAAAAAATTTGAAAACGCCTTAGTCCTT
This sequence comes from Phaedon cochleariae, assembly GCA_918026855.4. NCBI lineage: Eukaryota > Metazoa > Arthropoda > Insecta > Coleoptera > Chrysomelidae > Phaedon > Phaedon cochleariae. Next base: position 2,143,587 of record OU896716.1, read on the forward strand.
GAGGATTGGTCTTTTTTATATAATATGACAGATATTGATGAAGCTTTTGAATCATTTTATGACATATTCATGTTCCATTTTGAAACTAATTTCCAGAAACGAAAATATTATAGTAATAACAGTTCTAATAAAAAATGGGTGAATAATTCTATAATTGCATCAAGTTCTGCACTCAAAGAATTAGCCATTCTCAGAAAAATATGTCCTTCTTTGAATGAAACCTATCGAACGGCCAAAAAAGAACATATTTCGCTGGTGAATAAAACTAAAAAAGAATATTATCAAAACAAAATTACTACAGCCGATAATAAGTCGAAAGCATCCTGGGATGTGATCTCTGAATTAACAAATAAAAGAAAAGTTTCGAAAAATATAGTAATTGAAAAAGATGGAGTATTAATCGATGATCCCCATTCAATTGCAGCGGAGTTTAACAATTTTTTCTTGAATGATCCAATAAATTTAATAAAACAAATAGATCGTGATAACATCATCATGCAAAATCATGCCAATCACTTCAATCTACACACATTATTTCTCCAACCTTTTACTGAACAAGAGTTATATCATTTATTAAATACAAGGTTGAAAAACAAAAAGTCCTCTGGTCCAGATGAAGTTCCAGTTTTTCTACTAAGGAAAATACTTCATGCAATAATATACCCTATAACATTTCTAATTAACTTGTCTTTTTGTGAAGGTAGTTTTCCTAGAGTCATCAAAACTGGAAAGGTGGTTCCAATACATAAGAAAGATGATCCGAGAATACTGAAAAATTACAGACCGATAACTGTTCCATACTCAATGTCTAAAATTTTCGAATATGCTTTCTTGAATCGACTTATAAATTTCATCGAAAGGAATGATATTCTGAGTGGAAACCAACATGGTTTCCGAGCGGGAAAATCAACTTCTACAGCGCTATTATCTTTGTTCAACACAGTCATTGAATCTATTGAGGCAGGCGAATGCCCTGCAGTTATATTTTGTGATCTAAGCAGGGCGTTCGACTGCGTCAATCACACAAAGCTACTATCGTCTCTCGAAAACTATGGTATAAGGGGGCGGTCCTCAAATTGGATATCTTCTTTTCTGAAAAATCGTAATCAATTTGTCTCGTTACAACATTCTGATGATAATGGAATGTCAAAAATTCACTCAGAATCTACTTCTACTGATATGGGTGTACCCCAAGGGTCCATTTTAGGACCAATACTATTTATATTATACGTCAATCAAATTGACTCTGTTCTTGATACAATGAAGTATACTGCTTATGCAGATGATTTCTCTTTGATTGTGTCTGCACCTGACTCGTTATCTATGATAGAAAAGTGTAGTGATACAGTTACCTTTGCATCAAACTACTTCAATAATTACGATTTATTTTTTAACGTTGATAAGACGCAAATTCTACGATTTCACCATCGCCAGAATGCTATTGAACCACTTCTATTTCCTTACAATAACCAGACTTTGAAGAACACCAGTGACCCCATAAAATATTTAGGCATTAACTTCGATGAGTGCCTTGACTGGAAACCACAATGTTCTCAGTTAATTTCGAAATTGTGCTCCCTAACATATCTTTTCATGAATCTACGTTTTGTGCTTGAAAAGAATCAGTTATTGACTTTATATCACGCTCAGGTGGATTCCAGACTGAGGTATGGTGTGTGTCTTTGGGGCCACTCCACAATGGCAAAAAATGTGTTTATCACCCAAAAACGTATTATTCGCTGTATAGGTGGGGTGTCAAAGAGGCAATCATGCAAGAATCTGTTTGTTCAGTATGACATTCTACCATTGCCATGCATTTTAATTTTCGAAACATGTGTATATGTATTTCAAAACAAACATAATTTCATAGTTAATAAGAATATTCACGATATCAATACTAGAAGTAAAAACTTATTTCATATACCATATGCCAAATATAAAACAACTTCTGTTGCTCCAAACCATATAGGACCAAAAATGTTTAACCATCTACCTGATGTTTTAAAAAATATTGTATCCATTTCCTTGTTCAAACGAAAACTAAGATGTTTCTTACTTGAAAAATGCTTTTATAGTGTAGGAGAATTTTTCTCCTCATGAGTCTTTTGACTTTGACATTGACTATTCCTATATAATACTTGTATTATTATTATTATTATTATTATTATTATTATTATTATTATTATTATTATTATTACGTGTCTCGCTGGATGCATGCAGTTGCATGTATTATGTTTTCAATTCCCATTCTTTTCAAATTATTTTGTAGGTAAGCAGGAATAGCAGGGTTCGTAGAAAAATCATAGTATGTAACGCGTTTATAAACTCTTCTAGACACTCGTTTATTGAAGACTCGCTCCGCTCTGCTCCGCTCGTGCTTAAAATACTCGTTACTAAAAGGACGTTCATAACGCACTTGTTACATAATATACTATTTTGTTAAATATTCGGTGGTCGCGAATAATTAAATAATTGTTTATGTCTACTTTCAATGAAAAATGTTGAAATTTTTCTCGAAATACTGATTCATTTACATATCTACTTGTTAAATATTAGTTCGCGACCATCAAATAAGGCCTAGATAATATTTATCCTGCAATTAATTCATTGATGGTCGAAAACCAATTTGACCATATTCAGTTCTTGATAACCAATTTGATCTAAATTTTTGTTCTCGACTTTATCATATCTGATGATTTCTCTCATGTCGAGGTTTTATAAAATGATTTTTACATTAAAATATGCATCATATTTCACCATAAAATACCTATTGCAGCTGCACAAATTATGAAATTTGATTTGTGTTGGGTTTTTTTTTCTTCATAACTCTCATTGGAATCGAAAACAGGGGGCAATAACCATCATTAGGTTATTCTTATGTTTGGAAATGAGTTTTCTTTAGTTCTTCAGTTTTTAGGAGTCTGCCTGAGTACACGGAAAAAAGGAATTGTTGAACCTAGCAAAATTTAATTGAATGAAGCAAGTTAAAGTGTCATATATGCACGACAAAATATAATCTAGAAATGAGCAAATCTGTATCTTTTTTCAGAGCGAATTTGAAGTTTGAATTGAGTCTTGAATGAACTCTGGATCTTATTCAATCAAGCACATGAAGAGATATTGAATTGGCTCAAACAATCATTTTGTTTGATTCAAAATAACAAGATATTGATTCATTAAAATATTTAGTCAATTCAATGAAATATTTGGTTGATTCGATGAAATATTTGGTTGATTCAATGAATTAATTGGTTGACTCAATGGAATATTTGGTTGATTAAATGAAATATCTGGTTAATTCAATGAAATATTTTGTTGATTCAATGAAATATTTCGTTGATTCAAGAGAAATTGTAGTTTCATTCGACAAATTGTTTTGTTGAATCAAATTTATAGTATCAATTCGGGAGTTTTCTGAAATCAAAAGAACGAACTGAACTAGGAAACTAGTCGACTTTTAGCATAGATCTCCATTCTTTACTTCCCTTCAGCTGATGCCAAACTATTTCGGATTGCTAATCATCCTGAGTTTGATTTATCCAGCTCATATTTCAAAGACGAAGAATCCGGCCTCACGTATATAATGAATTCGAGGCATGCATAGACGAGGCGAAATGATCGCCATCTAGAGGCGAAAATGTAACTTGATGTAGAATGAACAAAATATTTCATTGATATTACATGTTTCGTTGCTCTATTCAAGCAAATGATCCGTTCGTAACGAGTTCATTGCTACATCGGAATAAGAAAATTTGTATGTTGTTTCAAAGATATATTTTCATCAAAATGATCATTATTTCATCAAATCAACAAAAATGTCTATAGTTAAATCAATTTTGGATCGACATAATTTGTTCTTGAGAAAACCATATATTTTGTTGATGGAATTGATATTATACTGTTGATTCAATTGGACTACATTCTTGATTTGAACAAGCTGCTTCCATGAAATAATCATGTATCTGGTTGATTCAACAAAAAATTGCTCAGTCCAACAAAAATAATTCAAGCATAAATAATTGGTTGATGCAACCAATCCTTTTTTTCCGTGTATAAAATGATTTTTGTATTATGATCTCAACATGTCAAGTGTTGTTCCATTATTTAATTTCCTTGTGAATCAAACTGATGAATGATGGTCGAGAACATTAAAATGATCGAGAACTCTGCGGAATGAAATTGTAGATTGTTGCCTTTTACCAAGATTTCAGAAGTTGAATGCATAAGAAAGCTTGAAAAATATTCAGGAATTACTTTCAAGTTATCGAGTAATTGATATACACTTGCTCCAATACAATATAATGAGATTTTACATTTTACATGAATTTACCACTACATCAAAGTTGACATTTCGGTTAACTGGTCGAGAACCAGTGCATTTACCCTAGGTAGATTGACTTTAAAAAATTTCATAAACTGATCCAAGCAAGCATCTATGAAAAAATATTCATTTTGTGGAAGTTCAGACTTTGCAAATACCGAATTTTAAAATCCCCATAAGATCTAAATCTGATGATTTCTAAAGCGTGTTCCATTTCAAAAATTGGTGTTATTTCCGGTAAAACCGAATTCCTTCCACTTGAAAACAAGATCAACCCCGCTATTATTACAACAAAACTTCTATTATTGTTCATTATTCCCAATCTGATTCGGTGATTCGCTTCAATCAAAATTACATAGCAATTTCACTCTCTTGCAATCGGAAGAATGTTCTCAAAACCCGCCCAGAAGAAAAAAATTGGTAAAAGTTTGCCGACTGCTTGACCATGACCCTCATAGTATAATCTGCTAATAATTTGGGAGCGAGTCAATTGGCCAGAGTGATAATCAACTGAATTTTAACAGTCATTGTGAATACGTTAAAAAGAAAATTGCGCGAAAAATAGGTTTTCGTACTTCCGGGCCTAAAGTGACAACTTCACTCCCTTGTGACAGGTACTAAAGTGTCACATTTAATCCCTCTGGGATTAAATATTGACGAAACTCCCGGAACGATTAAATCACAAACAAACGAATTTAAGGGATATTTTATTGAAAAATATAATTAATTAGAATGGTAATTAACGTTAATATTCAAATTAATATTGTGACAGTTCGTCATATTGACCAGTCTTTCCTGGGTTAATGCAGCAGGTAACTGACGAGTAACAGATAGGTCCTTTTCATATTGAACTGGTGTTTGTTTCGAAGATCCTGCGGAAACAGGAAGCGAGAATGAGGACTGTGGCATAACTATAGTGGACGAATCGGCGACTTGACCAAATATTTTATCTGAAATTTTTTGTTTATTTTTAATAGACGATTCAATATATCCCTCGGCCACGTTGGAGGATTTCCATCCTCCATGTCTCTTCAGCACGTCTATTGTTGCTCCCGAATCAGCTAACAAAGACGCAGATGTGCGTCTAAAACAATGTCCCGTATAAGACGTCGCATTTTCTAATTTCAAGAAAGCTGCTATTTGCCGTGGAAATGTACCAAACATGTTTTTTCCTACTACTCGCGTAGTACATTCTTTGTTGATGTATTGAACAAAAAATTTTGAATGAGTTGTCCCTGTCTTTCGCAATGCCACATATTTCCGAAATATCGCCACAAAACTGATGGCACTGTTTTCTGAATTTTTGATCACAAAATTTCGGTCAATTTTATTTTTGGTGTTTCTAATCGCAATTAGGAAGGAATCGCCCAAATCTCTCACATCGTCGATTTCTAAATCAACCAACTCTTTTCCACGACAAGCTCCCGCAACGCCCAAAATAAGTGCAACCTACAAAAAAATTGATTTCTTAAAATTTCTGAATATAAACAAATTTCCAAATTTACCTTAAGCATTAAATATTTATCATCCGGAGCCTCCCGTAAGAACTGATCTACCTGCTCAGACGTGAGAATTCTTGACTTCTTTGGCTTAAATCCCTCATTTCTTCTCTTCAAAAAAGCTAATAATTTTGGAAATTTACTTATATCAATATCTTCTCTAATGTTAATAACCGATTTCAGCATTGAGTAATGTGCCCAGAGAGTTGAGGCACAAACCGCTTTTGATTTATCATCGAAGCAGACTAACAGCGCATTTTCAGTAGGTTGTCTCACATTTTTTAAGCGGCACCACTTTTTAAAAGCATCGTACTGCTGCTCGTATAGTTTTCTAGATTTCGGTGGTAACAATTCTTCACCTACTTCGGCTGCTCTTTTATCAATATCAGATACACCTTCTTCACTCATGATACCAATAATTATCAATAACAATGTTTCTTTACAATGACACTAGTAATGACAATGTTTCTAAATTATAACTGTCACAACGCAATGTTACTATGGTAACTTATTTTAAAGACAGTTTATTAAATGAGTTGAAGAGAGAAAAAACTGATTGAAATTATTGAAATAATTAATAAAATCATACCGGAAGTACGAAAAGTATCGTATATACCTTGCGACTGAAGTACATTTAATCCTTCAGGTAAATTATGGCCCTCCCTGCGGTCGGGCCATAAACTTTACCTTCAGGATTAAATGTACTACTTCAGTCCCGCGGTATATAATGTACTATTCATGTACAGGCTTGGTGATAAAGTATCTCATTTCATGAAATTAACAATTTACAAGTCAATAATTTCACCTCATATTGATTATTGTGGTACTTTACTGAGTTTCTTGAGTAACGAACAGATCAATACACTGCAAAAAGTCCAAAATCGTGCAATGAGAGCTATCTTGGGTTGTAAAAGACGCACACCAGTCACAACAATGCTGAACACATTGCAATTAATGAATATCAGAATATCAAGCAAAGAGTTTCATATAATACACTCATTTTTGTTTATAAATTGAAAAATAACATGTTGCCTTTGTATTTATCAAGTTGTGTATTATGTTCAAGATGTACATTGTCACAATACCAGAAGACAAGCAGCGAATGATTTCTATATGAATTCAGTAAACATTGTCTGTGATACTTTATATACAAAAGGTCTGGTATTGTTCAATAATTTGCCCTGTGAAATGAAAAGACGTGTGTCACTAGATAGTTTCAAAGAATCGTGTGTGTTATTTGTGAAAGAAAATTATTGATTGATCAATTGAGAAAGCAGAAATCTGTTAATTACCCTTATATTAAAATATGTGACGTAATTCATGTGTCTGTGTCTTAGTTCTATATTTCTGTTTTTATTTATTGACTAATTATATTATATTGTAGATTTAACTGTAATGAAGAGCACTGTGCTAATAAAGTTTGATATAAGTCTTTCGTGATCATAACGTCCACAGGAAAAGTTTGTTCATCTACAGGGCGCCTTTATAATATATGCGCAGGACTTCAGGATGTGATAGCTCGTCCAAAAATATGAAAACAAAGGTTGCGTGACATACAATAGCCAGGAAAGTAGTTGTTTTTCTCTCGTTATCTACCAGTCTCATTCATTTATTCACATTCGCGGAAATTACCCTGAGCTATGCATATTTATTTGATAATAAACTTGTTAACATGCTTCTGATAATTATTGGTGAGTGTCGCCAAAGTGCAGTAGCAGCAGAGCATTTCGTTTGTACAGGAAAAGATTTCCGTTAAGAAATCATGAAACACCGACCGTCAATTTGGTGCAAAGGTTTCGTGACACAGGGTGTTTGAAGGAGCATGTGGGATGGCCTATTCCACCCGAAATGGTAAATACGCCAGAACTGTCATGAAGGCAATTATATCGGTGAGTTTTTGAACTTATATAGGAACCATGTTTTCATGGTTCACCTCATGCATGGAAGTTTTCATCAATCCTACTGACATTATTATAAAATCATAGAAATTTCTCGAATTTTCAGCTATAATAATCTGGTATGAGATATTAGGTTGAATTGACATAAACAGTTCCATGAGAGGAATCGAAAAATACATAAGCATCACTCAAAGAAATAGAATGGGTTGAATTGACAGAAAAATGTGTTCAATCAACAACATCATTATAATTGTTGAATAAAACTACAATGATGGTACATTCAATGATTAGGTGATCGTCAAAACAATTGAGGAAAAATTGTACATGAACAAATTCAACGTCAACCAAAAATATTAGTTGATTTTGATAATATTTTTGTGGAACAACCAATAATTTGTCAAAATTAGTCAAACCGAACTAGGAATAGTATTTCAACAACATTATAACTGTAACTGAAATATCATAATAGCTTGCTCACTGTTATATTTGGTAGACTAACGAATTGGAAGTTATAATCAACATGAAAGTATTTCAAATCAAAATAAAGATAGTATTTCAACAATATTATATTGTATCTAATATATTATTACAGCTTGCTCACTGTTGAAGTTGGTAATCAAACGAAAAGGAAGGTAAAATCAACCTGCAACTATTTCAAATCACTGTAAAGATACAATAGTTATTTATGTAATAAGGATCATAAAGACGATCATTATGATACTCGTGAATGTTAACACGGCGTGTGCCATAATGATTGTTTATGATTCGTATTACATACAAAATTTTATCTGATGGCATTTATATCAATACATTTTCGAAAAATTAAAAACTGCATTTTCGACATGTCATTATGGTACTTAGTCCCATAATGAGCTTCCTTATGTCATCAAAATTGAGTGACATAACGTTGTCATTATGACATGCCATCAGATAATAGTTATTTATGTATCAAGGGCGTAAAGTAGGCGTTTATGGCCTGTGGCGTGAATAATGGCCCGATGGCGCTAGCCGAGGGCCATTACACGCTCAAGGCCATAAACGCATTTCACGCACGTGATACATACAAAATTTTATGCACTAGTGGTTTATTTTCTGACTCAAAAGTAATGACTTCAGTTTTCGATAAACTAATATTCCCCCGAATTTGATTTGTTGCGTATAAATTCAGTAATCAAGAGAAGCGTAATGTTCATGGATGATTTACATATGAAAATTATCGTACGAATATTGCAATTATCGTAATAGTAAAACTATTTGATGTCTAGAAGAGATTCATTCTTCAGAATTTTACAATATGCATACCCAGTATACATATCTTACTAATTTTGACGTTGTCAATCAAGCTGATGGTTGTTGTCTATATCAATACATCCAATAAACGAGTTGAATTGTCATTCTTTGACTGAAAAGTAAAAATTAGTGATAATAATAATAGCGATAGATATGGAATCGGATAAAGAAGAAGTTTATGATATACCGCTGGATATATTAGAATCTAGGAAAATGATCATAGGTTTCTCATGAATTGATATGTGGATATAAGGTAACTGAGAACAGCGGGCGATAAAGTGCACTTTACGGCCCGTGGGCCATAATGAGCCCGCGGGCGGTAAAGTGCGACTTAACGCCCGCAAAACCGGGCGGTAAAGTGCACTTTACGGCCCGCTAGTGCATAAACTATATTATGTTGTATAACTAATATATTATTACAGCTCGTTCATTGTCATAGTTGGCAGACAAACGAACAGTAGGTTAAAATCAACCAACCTTCTTTGAAGGGTTGACATTGAGCTTGTGATTTTATTTCCATTATTGGTATTTGCAGGGCGACAGCGTCCACATGAGATTTTGTTGCTGACGTCTTATTTTGTTCTTTGCGTTGTGGCTTTATATTATTTTGATATTATGGTTTCACGTTATACCTATTCTGCAATCGAGGGATTTTGGTAAGTCGACTATGTAATCACTTCATTCAACATCGAGTAGTAATTTAGTACTAAATTTGGTAATGATTTACACTGTATGAAATTATTTCTTTAGTTCGTCTCTTTTTCTCAGGACTCTCTTCAATTTTTGGATCATTTAGTACAGAAGAAGTGAATACATCCCCAGGTAGGTTGTATATGACAAGTATCAGAACCATACAAGAAGATTGAGAAAATTTTGAAATCTCTCGTCAAGGAGTACCACTGATGTAGTCTTCCCAATCAATAATCATGATGAGGAAAATTCATCAGATGATCGTAATTATGTGATGGTGAGTATTATTCATGAATTCAATCAATTCAATATTAAATTCATATTTAGATTTTATACATTTTTTGCAGGAAGAAGATTATAAACTATGGTAGCAATTGAATAACGTCCATTGAGTGTCATAAAGGATAAATGGAATAAAAGCACATTCAAATAACGGAAACGAGAAATAACAAATGAAGAGAATTATACTGTAGATATTTCGTAAAGTTGACCACCATGTAATGAATAAACTTGATGTTTATTCAAAATCTGTATTAATTCAGTGGTACAAGACCCTGAAAAATAGTCAATATACCTATATCTACTATGCTATCTACAAGGGACGAAAATTATGGTTAACATAACATTCATTTCGTTGTGAGATTAAAAACTGGTTGATAACCAATTTTCTTGATCAAAACAACAATAAAATTACATTCGTATGTAGATAGGCTCATTTTCATAAAATATGCTCTTTTTGGTTGTTCAAACCATTAGGTTTTTGAGTGATGCAATTGGAATTAGAAGAAAGTACGAAAAATGGTTCGAAATAGGCAGTATAGGTAATATAGGTGAATTTTAACTCACTAGACCAGTTGCCACGTGCCTTCTAAATTATTCAACAATCTTGATGGATACATACAGAAATCTTTCATTGATCAAAGGAGACCGGTAAATTGCGAATAATAATATTGATTCAATAATTATTATAGTCTGACCCACTGTCCCGCTAAAAAATATAACTTTACTTTCTCATCAATGTGATTTTGGTCTACATGAATTCATAAAATTTCGAGATTTTTTCAAAACCAATTACTAATAGATTCTCTTGTTTTTCAAATTTTTGAATGAGTATTCGGGCCAGGCTGAAAATGTTAGAAAAACTGCAATTTTTCATTAGATTTTACTATACACATTTGAGTTCTCTTTAATATTACTGATGTCATATTGGCACACATAATATATCGAAAAATACAAGTAAAAATAAAGGGGAATTTAAATCTGGCTCTATTAGATATACAGGGTGTCAGTTTGAAATCTAACAGCATTTAATATTGCCTTTTTTATGTTCTGGTTCTCACGAAGAGGGATATCCTGTAATGTTCAGAGAACATCGTGAGAACCAAGGAAAATAAGGTAGGCATTGGTGTTCTTCTTAAATTTCTGGAGGTTATATGCCTCGGGGACCCCCCCTGGGTATTGTGTTCCAGAGCCTCGCTGTTCGTTGGATAAACGAGTCTTTGGAAAGAGATGTTCTGCAGGTCTCCAAAGTGACCACGAAGGGGTGCGAAGCCTCAACTCGACGGGTTATAGAATAGGGCCAGATCGTCTACTTGTCTACGGTGTTCCAGAGAAGTGAGACGAATTGCCCTTTTTTGGACAGAATCCAACAGTTTCAGGGTAATTTTGGGTGCTGCACTCCAAATATGGGAACAGTATTCTAGGACAGGTCGGATCTGTGCCTTATAGATCATAAGCAGCTGACTGGAAGTGAAATAGCTCCTGGCTCGAAACAAAAAACCAAGTTTTTGGGATGCACTTTTAGCAATTGATCTCATGTGATTTTCCCAAGAAAGGTTATTGCTGATAGTGATACCAAGTTTGAAAATGATGCGAAACACTTCAATTCACGTATCAGGGAAAACAAATGTAATGTTGAGGCGTTTGTTATCATATTACTTTCAACCCCCTAATTCCCAGGCACCACCTCTCCAAATTTCATATTTCTTTTTTGACCTTTTTGAGTTCCTCATATATGAATTCCATAATATTTTACTTGGTATGTAATTGATATACCTCCCTATACATTTAAAGTTGCTATCACTTTTACCTCATCGATATTGCAGTCTTGTTTGGGATTTTTTTCTGGTTTTGGTGGTCTGAAGCAGGCAGATATTCTACAGAATATGCGGAACAAAACACCACCGAAAAATATATCTGAACTGTATACCATTTTCAGAACATGAAAACTATACAATTCAACACTGCACAAGTGTGCAAAAGAATGAAGACATTGATTTCACAGTTGGACGCACTATACTGAAAACATATTCGTATTTATCAAAAAAAGAAGATAATTTCGAACTATGCATTATAATGAGCATTTATATCAGTCGCTTCATGATTATTTTTCAAATGGGAATGTTTGGATGACTTAATGTCAATGAAAACTTTTTAACTCAAAATAAAAATTTTACATTTTCACCTATAAGAAATGCCTATTTAACTATAATTTGAACGGATAATCTTCAGATGGATATTACATTATTATCTATACCCATCTCATGGATCACAACAGCTTTCTTTTCCATTACTTATATATAATTAGAAATTTCGGTGTGCATGGTTACCTGCTGGGACTTGTTACTTCATATGTTCAGGACAGATTTCAGTACATAGCACTGAATAACACAAAGTCTGATTTGCTGCCAGTTACCTCGGGGGTTCCTCAGGGCTCCCATCTAGGGCCGCTACTATTTAGTATCTATGTAAGTGACGTCGGGAGCTGTTTCCATCACTGCAATATCTCATTATATGCCGATGATATGAAAATTTTCTCTCCTTTAAAATCTCTCTCGGATTATAGTTTAATACAGGAGGACCTCGATCGCTTTTCGGAATATTGTAAAATATATAAATTTTCACTAAATTCTAAGAAATGTAGCCCGAATCCACCCATCTCTTCGCTCAATATTGACAATGATAAACTGTCGTTTTCTGATGAGATAGTTGACTTAGGTGTTACTTTGGATACAAAATTGTCCTTTGAAAGTCATATTGAGAAAATTGTGAGAAAGTCCCTAAGGACTCTTGGCTTCATATTGAGAAATACTAGGGATTTTAGGAATCCTTCCTCGTTACTGATTATGTTTAACACTTTGATAAAACCTATCCTTGAATACTGTAGTGTTGTTTGGAACCCATCTTATCAGAAATACATAAAGAGACTAGAGTTTGTGCAAAAGAAGTTAATCAACATTATAAATTATAGATTCTTCAGTTATAGGCACTACTTTCCTTATGAAAGTAACCTAATTTTCTATAATCTAGTGAGCCTATCTCTTAGGCGTGATTTCAATGATATATACTTTATTTACAAAATATTTAATAATCTAATTGATTCCAATGAATGTTCTAAACTTTTTACACTAAACTGTTCCTCATATAATATTCGTCATAGACAACTATTTCTTACTCCTTATTTTTCCACAAATTATTTTGGTAATTCTCCAATAATTAGATGTACGGTCACAATCAACACCATGATATCTGATGATTTGGACATTTTTATGCTTAGCGTTGAGTGCTTCAAAAAGAAACTGAGGAAGTTCTTAAACACTTGTATTATGCTCACTTAGCCGAATTTCATATATTTTGCTTTGGATCTGTAAACTAGATTAAGTTTTTTTTTTTATATCCTCTCAATTTTTTTTTGGTATTTCAAGATTACACAATTGTTATTTTTATTGTTATCGTGTGTTATCCTGTTATTGGGCTTGTCCTGTTGGGTAACCTATGTAAATAAATAAATAAATAAATAAATAAATAATTAACAAGTTATTCATTTGAAGCAGTTGTTTTTCGTCTTTTTTCGTTATTTTTTTTCATCTATCAAAATATGTACATATCTATCCCACAATTAGTAGATATCCATATCATTCAACAAACTATAATTTTACGGATATTTCTCAAGCCTAAGTCAATGAGAGCAATTTATACTCAACTCCCGACAAGTAAATTAATGACTGTTCTCTGGTTCGGCATATATATTATGTTATAAATCACGTTTATCACGAATATGTTCAATCATTCCAAATGAAAAATGAATCTACAAGCAACGGTTTTATTTTCACTAAAAAGAATTCGCAAGAACTTGCAGAAAAGTTTTCAGTTCAGGAATAGCCAGAGAGCCTCGAACATCTCATTACATGCCCTTTAAAGAGTGTGGACTACTGTGGACACGCTTGTCACCACTGATATTTCCGAATGGTGATCATCATCATATTCAAATATTCATTTGTGTCTCATGTTTTTTGTTCAGCTGTTCAACAATCTTCAAAAACTACTTTTCGTTTTATAGCTTCGGTACTACTGCAACTATCGCAACCATATTTGGGACATGAAATCTAGTTCGTAGGTTCATCAATTTGAGCCTTCCGGATTTTGTCACCGTTAACCAGGGGCGTACAAATTAGGGGGGTATTTGGGTAAATTTGACCCTACTCCTTTTAGGCTTTGATTTCTTACCATTTTTATATCTGATTATGATTCTCCAATGCCTTTTACATAAAAAAGGTACTCTTGTAAAAATCGCTATCTGTCACCGTTTCCTCCGAAAATGGCTAAATCCAATCAATAATAAATTATTGGTCTTAAACCAATTATTACGTTGAAATATTAAAATGAGGTTCAGTACAGATAGTTGTCAAAAATCTGTCAATAAAATATTGTGTCGCCAGTGAATCATGGATTATACTTTCGCCGAATATGTCACTTGTCAATAACTATAACCGCCAGTAACCATGTTCACAGATGCGGGAACTAAAACAGTTCCCGTTTTATCAATTGTGACGTCACTGATGACGCCATTATCATACTCCCCTATTACCGTTATGACGCGAAAATGCAACGGGAAGTGAATATCAGTTCCCGGCAAATCAACGGGATCTCGCGAAAAAATACCTGTAAATGGAATAATTTAATTTTGTGACAACTGTCAACAGTCATTCCACGTCATTCCTTGTAGTGAGAGTGAATGAAGTGGCAACCCGGAATCGGAAGAGTTGCAAATAAAAAGACACGAATTATAATACGCATTTCTTCATCATCAAGGTTGGGTGCAACAACTATGACGTCAAAGGTGTCACCTACTGCAAAATATAAAGTTGCAGAAACAGAAACAAAGCTATTCATTTCTTGTTTCATAACTATCTATAATTATTCCAATTAATTCCAACTAATACATTCTCAACTTTTTTTCTCTGGCTACCAAACCATAATATTATTAAATTATTGTTAGATAACGACAAACTACCAGTTTCTTTCTAACCTTATCGAGTATCAATTATTACTATAAAACACAGCTATCAGACTGACTGAATACCGAATCAAAAGTTACTTTCTCTTCATTTCGAGTCTACCATCATCAATAAACAGATAAATGGCGTGGTTCTATATGATACGTGAATGTGCCTTAAGGGCTTCAACTTTGCATTAGTTCATTCGTGGTTGCATGTTTCGGTATTACCCAACAGGGAACAGAATTCGATAATGATGAAGTAACAAGTTACATGTAATCTGACTGGTGACCTTTCAAAGGAAACGTTAGGTATGCAAGCACTGATCTAGGTAAATCTAGCAGACCGTGTTTGGCACCACAACTACCATCATACGGCTTACCACCTCAGCTATGCCAGCTTCTACAGTGTGGAGATTTCTAACAAATTCTGTTTCAACATCCAAATATTTTTCCCTTTCTTTCTTTGATTCTGTTTCCCTTGAACTGAGGAAGATTCTGAGGAAAAAACTCAACAACAATAATACCAGTAATTTTAATTTTTCTTTCAAAACCGCCAATACTCTAGGGAGTACGCACTAGTCAACACAAAAGACAAGATTGATATTCTAGAAAAATCTGATGTTCATAAATTGAATTGTAAGAATGATGATTGTAAAGTGTGTTACATTGGTCAAACAGGTCACAAGTTCAAAACCAGAGTATCAGAACACAATCGTATTATAGAAAATAATTTCGAAAAAGATTTTTTCGAGTCCAATTCTGTATTTCCTAACCATATTATCAATGACAAACACTCTTTTGATCCCAAATCGAACATAGATATTTTACATATTTGTGACAAGGGAAAAAACTTAACCTCCTTGAAACTCTAGAAATTAATAAAGCGGTCAAGAATTCTAACCTCAACTGCCTCAATGAACAAACTCAATTCGATGGTCTTAAATTATTCAACTCCTTTTTATTTTAACTACAATTTTTGTTCTGTGTTCTACCGGGTGGCTACGGAAGTATTGCCTACGGAATATCTCAGTTATTGTATGAAGTAGGTTTCTGAAATTTAGAGCGGCGATATAATGACATAAGAGCTAGAATTTGAGCATGACATGTCGAAGTTAACTGCCGGTCTGACCGGAAGTAACACCAACTTTCTTATTTTAAATGGAAACCCTATTTTTTTTTCTTTTCGCTTTATTCAGCATTCAATTCCCTTTCTAATGACATATCATAAGTTGGAATCTAACCAGAAACTAGATCAGAAAAAAATTATTATTGAAATTCACCGAGTAGGCCGTGGAAGCAGAATGAAAGCCACGTTGTTTGCTATTAGGGTTATATTTACAAATAGTTAAAGATCACCCTGTATAGTTCGAAAATAGAAATTCCCTTCGAGTGGTCATATCGATGTCTAATTTTGATCACCCTGTACATACTTAGCTCAATTTTAACTACGTGAACTTGATGATGTCAACGATATGGTATAGGTATTATCGTGATTCTTACTAAACCCACATACCTAAATACTTACTACCGTTTTATGAGAATAATGACTACAGTGTGTCTTCGTTGGTAACAGAAGGTCAGGTTATCTAGTTTATGGGTACGTTAAACTTGTCAGTAAAATTAAGTTAATGTTACTGTTACTAACAATTACAACTCTGTGGAATGTCCCACATAGTATTATTTCTATAAGAGACCGTTGTATGTACGTACGTAAAAGTATCTAAATATTATTTTAGGTATGTCGGTGTTTTCCCAATTATTATAAATCGGAGTATAGTTATCTATGAGGGCAATGTCTGATGGCGAATCTCTCTCATTTTTTATGCACTGATGGAATCAAATCCCGAAATATGCGTATAGGTGTGAGTCCTGACATTTTTGTAAATCGCAGACGAAACTATTCAAAACTTGGCAACATCCTTATCCTTATCCTTATATAATAAAATTGCTTATAGAACCGATGTACATAATTTGAATTTGAGATTTAAATCGAAACTCAGCCCTCCAAAGTACCGAACATCTCTATTTCGTGGATCTTATTCATTTTACTTACCCTGGCTATACAACAGGATTCCTGAAGAATACAAACACTTACCTCTAACTTCATTCAAGAAGCGAGTTAAGGAAGACCTTATTAATGGCAAACTCGATGATTTATGCGCGAAGTAAATTTGTATGGAAGTTGATAGGTGATGAGTATTATTGTTAGTTCTTTTTTTTTTTTTTTTTTTTTTTTTTTTTTTTTCATTATTCATGTTAAGTTGATTTCTTCTTGATATTGATATCTAATAATAGTTGATTAGAATAACTCATAGCTACATAGTTCGAAAACTGATTCGATTAGAAGTACACGTATAGTTATTGTATACGATATACTTACTTAATTATATAGGTGTATATGTGAATAGGTATATGTTATAATATGTATACTTGGTTGGGTGGAAGAGCAAAACTTGTCTTAGGACACTTTTTGAACCCTGCCATTTGACAGGTAGCTTTCATTCTAGCATAGGGTGGTTGAACTATGAATTAAATTTTTTCTATTTTTCTTTTTGTTCCACTGATTAGTTGTGCTCCATAGTGTTAGAAACTCGTACCTGTCAATAAAAGCCTTTATTATTATTATTATTATTATCCTGTAGTTTCCAATATTCATCTCATTTGAATCTCTTGCCTCATGCATGCCTTCTGGCATGTGTCAATAAAACGGAAACGTTGGTACTTCCGGGTGTCAAAATAGTCTAATGTGCAACAAGTGGGAAAAGTTCAACTTTTCTCACGTGTGAAAGTTTGTGGAACGGGCCTGAAGGGCGAGTGATGCAAACGCACGAGTGAGAAAAGTGCGTTTCCCCACATGTTGCACACTATACTTTTTCTACAACTGCACTTATTCAAAGAATCCGAGTAATGTAACTTGTTGGTATTCATTTTATAATGTGGCACTATGCCACATTGAATATTGTGACCAAAGAGTAGACGCCTTTGCTAGTTCCTCAAAGTATTTCAAAAAAGTACACTGTCCGAAAAAAAATTATTTCTGAATTTTTTAGATTCCATACATTTTTCGTACCAATATGCCAATTCATACTTTTTTCTTGAAATTTCCGGAAATAAATCCAACTTTTGCAGCTTTTTCCATTATCTCTGTCTCTGGCGGTGTATTGATCAAAATAGTCACATCTCGGTATACTTATACATCATAATATTTATTATGAATTGGTGGAACAATATTTGATGGAAAATGCAATTTCTATCAAAAGCACTAATGATAACTATCCTAAAGAATTTAAAAAACTTCTTCTGACAGTTGTGACAACTATTCAAAGCTGAACAGCAGCCAAGTTTTGGTAAATTTTTGTTGATTCTCCATTGGAAATGCATGTGGTGTTGGCAAAGTGCTGAGAGAAAAAATATTTCTCACAGTATGGGCAATACATGGTTTTGAAACTAAGAGAACTATGAGAATTGCGCTACTTTTCATAGCAGTAGTAGAAAAAAAAGTTTATTTCACGTGTTTATTTGTAAACCAGAATTTAACAATACCATCATCCGCACCAGAAAACATTATATTTGGCAACGAGGATACTTCGAACCTCAAGGAAGTCAACGAACAACAATCCATCAACAATCAACATCAACGTGAATACGTGATCGACATCAACGACGCCATATTCGATTATCAACCTAAGAAGTAAAATGGAGATTTTTGGCAATATCGAACCTTTTACCTCGCCTTTTACAATCCATAACAATATGGAAAACGTGGGTGCCGGTGGCAAAAATGGGTAAAAAGGTTCGACAATTTCATAACAGTATCTGGAATAACTGAAAATAAATGGAAAAAAGCTATGCTTTTGCACTGTGTAGGCGAAGACACTTTTGGAATTTTCTGTTCATTGCCAGAACCACCAGCGACTCAAACAACTAACCTAGAAGAGTATGAAATTGTCAAACAAAAGTTGAATGGGTACACATTTCGTCCCAAAAGCCAATGAAGAGTTCGAAATATTCAACTTTCGTCAAGCAAAACAATTTGATGATGAAACCATTGAAGAGTACTACGCCAGGCTGTTAAAAATGAGTACAACCCCAAAAAAAAAGGATGAAGATTGTACGATGGTATTACAGGGAATTGAGTTGAACCATTTCGAAGTTTATTGAACCTGTTTATTCGTAAACCAAAATAATGTAACAATACCGCACCCGAAAACATTTAACATCCTACTCATCAATATCTTCAACAAATTATCGTGGGATAGGTATCTCTAATCACGCTGTGTAATCTACTACAGACTGTGGTCCACACTATCAATTTCTAACATCAGCTCCAGCATATAACAATGGGGGAAACCACTGATTTTTTAAAATGACATTATCGTGACCTCTATACTGAAAAACTACCAGCGAATTAATTTTGAATTTTGTCATTCATGCTAAGACGATGGAAAAAATGAATTAGAATATGTCCATTTCAAAACACACAATTCCTGCGCCATTTGAAATTTTGTCAATTCATTGGTGTGACTGGTGCGACGTCTTATTCCCAACACACCTATTGTCCTTGAACTGACCAATCACACTGCAACACTGCAGAATGACGAGGTATCAGAGAGAGATAGCTACAGTTCGGGACTAATACGTCACGACTCCACCATCATATTTGGCTGTTTGAAATATCGAATGAAATATGCTGATTTCAAAACGATATAGATTCGATTCCCTTCAACTTTAACTCATAATATTGATTGTACATCAAACGTAAATCATGTATCGTCGATTGAAAGAGGTTTGAACGGATTTCTTCTCTCAGTGGTCTTCCCCATTGTCTTGAAATAGCATATTCGATTTCTTTACATATTTCGTTCAATTTTCAAGATGCAATAAGTATCTTCTTGAACTTCTACTTCTACTTAGTATAAAATCATCTTGTATATATTGATGAGAGAGCGGAAATGTGTCCATTCAGCTACCTACCTTGAAGTTGACATTTGGCATTTTTTCATTAATTAATATTTCTCAAGACCTGTAACCGAATCGAAGCAGGTGGATTAAAAAACTGGACTGTGTGAATGTGAATTTTAAATCGATCTGAACGGAAGGTCATAGTTTTATTATACGAGCATCAAATTGCATATCACAGGTACCTAAAAGATAATTGTTCCATTATTATTTCTTTCCAACTCACAAAACAATAACAAATATACCTACTTACATGATATCCATTGAATAAGCTCAAGGCAATAGCAGATTTCATTGTGATGTATTAGTGTTAGTGAAATTAGTGAAATCATTGGCGTTGCCAAAAGTACATAACTACAACCAGAACTTGTATACTTAATCGAAACTTGAAGATGCTATATCAACATTGCCAGGCTAGTATCTTATACTCGCCAATTACTTCAGGTATCATTGAAATTGACTACATAAATTTAGAATTCTGAATGCAGCACCCTGTATATTCCTATACAATGCTCGATTTCGGAGGCGGCTTTGAGTAAGTTCATATGAAGTCTTGAAAGCAAAATAATCTCACTCTAATTTTGAGAGAAGCAGTAAGTACTTGATACTAGAGATGTAAAAATCGAAATGATACTGAAAAATCAAGTGAGCTTGTTTGTTGAAAAACTATGTGATAGTATTCAGGATGGTCACCAGAATCTAAGAATGCAGGATATCTAGTTCAAATTTTAGAAATTTTGGGTTGTTTCTGGTACGAGCAGGAGTGATATTGATACATTTTCGAAATTTCAGATCCTAAAACCCTGCCTGATTTGAATTTTATGCATACTTTTGGAACTCTGGAACGGTTCGTCTACTGCAGTTTGCAAATTATTATGAATTATGAACAAAATCACTACCTCGTTTCGAGGAGTTCCTGGTTTTTTATAACTATTTTGATTTATTGAATTTTCACATAAAAAAAATAGTTATTTATGATGTAATCTTCATCGAGAATCAGTCAAGAGAGGTCCATGAAAATGTGCATGCTTGAATTTTAGGATACGCTCTCTTCATTACAAATATTTTCTACAATGCAGTGTTGCCGCTTCTACTGAATTTCATCGCATTCCTAGATTCTGCCTGAAGAGCTGATTCTATCGATGTATCACACTTATGGTCTATCGAAAAATATCACAGAGATATAGGGCATTTAAAGTCGAGATTTTTTCAACTTTAGGATTTTTTTGTGTCGATACTATTATTTTTATACTATTATTATACTATTAGCGGTCAAAACGGCTCACATGTCCCTATCTCAACTTTTGATTCACTATTTACTGATATTTAATCGGAACCGATACAGGGTGGTTCCAGATTCAGAATTCTGATCCCTGTTTTTTAAAATGTATCTACAACTATGGAGTCATTTATACATTGCTAAATCGATTTTCAACATTTAATGACATTAATGTTATGAATTGAGTAATAAGAGTAATGACGACAGTAGGATAGCGTAATAATTTGACATCCCATCGTCTTGTCAAATTTAACTAGGTAGGTATTCCTTCTACTAGTTCTACCAAAGCACACCACTGTTTGTGAAATACACGCAAATTGAAAAGACTCACCTTACATGGTTCTCATAGTTTTAATCGCCTTTTAATTCTACAAATACACGGAAAAATGAGAAATCACTGTTTTTCATTCTCAACAGAGTGACTATACCATCATGAGTAACCATAACCATAAAATAGGACTTGACACTTGACAGCTGCAGATTGGCTCACACTTATGTGCGGGCTATTCGAATAGATTAGGACAGACCAATCAGAACTCAGAACCATGGAACTTCATTGTAACTAGCGTCTAGACACAGGGTACTACAATTAAACATCGCGGTGGGGGAATGCTACAGCGGAAGCAAGTTCATGAATAATCTGCCATAGTTTGATTAATTTTACAACTGAAAAGTGTAATGGCATATAATACGCTGGTATGATTGACTGATATGTGATTGCACGTCTTTTTCCCTGTTGATAAAAGTTAGATCCAACATTTGTTTCCCATATTTTCACAATCAAAATTATTGAAATAAGCTATTCGTTGATTGAAATTTCTGTTAATAAGTTCTCGATGCAATTGATGAGTATTTCAAATATAAGATTTAGTGATTTTGCAATTAAATAACCTTCATTATTTCCAAAGATATATTTCTGAACTCTCAGAGTTGCTTTGATATTTGAATGGTTGTAGATAAAGTATAGTATTCTACTCGCACATAATGACTATTACCCATTCAGATGATTTCATCTTCGTGGGTAATAGCCATCGTTGACACGAAAATGTACTCCTTTTTCCTAAAAGCTCGTACATTACTCCTCTAAAATATTTCTGAATCCACTACGGTGCACCCTCCTGAAAAAATCTTGGATCCGCCACTGGGTGAAGTACTCATAGTAGGTATCTTGTTATCAAAGATCGCGATTCGATTCAGTGTCGAGGTAAATGTAAATACTAATAGCTCCATAGAAAGTTTTATGTTGTATTATACACGCAACAACAATGGGTCATCTGAATTTTATTATCACTTCATTTTGTAGTATATACCTATTGATGTATCTGTGGATAGGTACGCACAGTCATTTTGTTCATATACAAAGTGGCACAAAAGTTCAAAGAAATTAAAAAATAATGATTAAATACTGAATGTGGTCAGAACTCTCAATCATTGAATTGGAAAATTCATTTAAAAAGAAATCATCTATTTTTCGGTAGCCAAAGAAAGTTATAGTTAGATTTTTCAGACACGAGGGTTTGGCAGTTTGAAATTTTTCTTCTTTTCAACATTCATTATGCCAAAATTGACATTTATATGTGACTTTTTCATCACTGGTCGAGCTGGGAGTGACTTTTTGTCATCTGGAGACTTTTCCCCTTAGATTTTTTTCGTCTCCGACTATAGAAGAAATTTACCCGTTTGAAATGAGAATGTTCCACTAAGTCGGGAAAATGAAATTCCAAGTTTTCATTCAAACATCTCCTTTACTTATGTACTTACACAGGGTGTATTTAAATAACACCGAAAAAATTCAAGGGCTGATTTCTTGTGATATTTTAAGAAATAATGTTTACATAAACATGTTTCCTAACTTGCTTCGTTTTCGAGATCAGGGTAATTGATTGAACTATTGAAATAACAACTTTTTGATCCTCTGTGTGATTTTTGTATCTAGCTCAGTTTTTGAGGAAACAATAAAAATTCGATTTGACTCCAAATTTTAATGTATAGGTGCTATATGGGTGCTATTTCTGAAATTTTGGGGTTTTCTCAGTATCCATCCATACTGAATTTTGGCACCATGAAAGCTTATACAGAGAGTTATAAATAAAAACAATTAATACTTCCAACTTCAACATCTTGTATCTCAAAAATGGAGCACATGCTTTTATGAACTTTATTTCCTAGAATGTCACAAGAAAACAGCCCTTGAAGTTTTTCGGTGTTATTTAGATACACCCTGTATACAGGGTGATTTATTAAGAATGGGCAATCCCTGAACTATACATAGTAAACACCAAAATATTAAGATTCAGCCGAACATGCCTTATAAAAATGTTGCAGATACAGAGTGTTCAGGAAGAATTACATTTCAAATTTACCTAGCTAACTTTATAATTTGAAATAATAAAAATGTTGAAAGTGAAACACACACCACTTAATTCAAGAACGAATAACTCAAAATCCGTTAGAAAAATTATTCATTCTATACGAATTTGTATTTCTCATATCCTGAAGACCTGGAACTACAAAATGTCATGTTCATGCTGTCAAAACAAAGTTATTGGAGAATTTCAAAATAAAATCTTCCTCTTGATCACCCTGTATCTCCTTAACCAGCAATGCATTCATATTAATCATGTTAGGCTGAATGTTCATATTTTTGTGTTCTCTATCTGTAGTTCAATGTTCAAAAATCACCCTGTACATAAAGGAGAAAAGTTGTCTTCTTATTAGAGAGACAGAAAATATTCTACCATTCGAATATTTTTGCTTGTCTTTTAGAGTTAACAGCGTGTTTTAATAGCCGAAGTGAAAGTAAAACGTCGATTTCTGTATCTTCGGAATTCATTACCATCATCTCGTTTCACATTCGTTAGTCCAAATCAAGAATAAGTCTTGAAAAATGAATCATTGATCGAGACTCGATCTATGAGTTGGTTACATAGGGTGGCCATTTGAAGACGAAACAGAGGCTCTGTAGGTCGCCATCAGAACCGGATTATACAAATACACTGAAACAAGTCAAATTCATTTTCATGTAAGCCGTTTTGACCAATATTGAATAGTTTCGACACAAAAAATCCTAAAGTTGAAAATATCGATCTTGAACATCATATTTCTCTATAATCATTCCCGCTAGACCCCATCAAGTGTGATACATTCATGAAATCAGCTCTTTAGGGAAATACAGGGTAATCTATTTGAAACAACAAAGTTGTTGCTACTTTTGATAGAAGCGGCAACGTCGCAGTTCTGAAAATCTTCTTAGAACGATGTCCCGTTCTGATATGAAGTTGACTTGTTCCAGTGTTTTTTTTTATAATCCGGTACTGGCGACTTGCAGAGCCACTGTTTAGTTTTCAAATGGCCACCCTGTATAGACATCCACTTATTCTCAAAAAAGAACTATTTTTTTCTACAAGCGTGCGTGATTCACCCTATACCCGCACGCAATTTAGTTTGGGAAGTGTAATTTTTCCCGCAGTAGTGCGGAAAAAGTTTTCCCACACTAGTGCACACACATTTACATAATATTCTCGCAAAATATGACACAATATGAGAATTAAAGGTTTCTTTGTTGCAGTATTCAGTAAGTTTGTACAAAATTATCCATCAAATTGCACTATTTATTGGGAAAATGAAGAAATATTGGAAAATAATAATTGATTGTTATAAAAATCCCCCTGTAGCCATTGATAGGCCTTATCACCTGGATATATTTTTAAGACGCATGCGCTCGTTTTTAGATCCAAAGTTTTATTGGGTAATATGAAGATGAAGTCTCATGGGTTGGATATAGATTGACAGTTTCAATCACCAGCGCATTCGTCAACGATAACAACGTAGTATTTTTGTTTTTACATTCCTGGTGTGTATTAATTGTAATAATAATTTAATTTCAAAAAACGTTACTTATTCGTTACTGAGGAGTGTGGTACTGTGCTCTAAGTGTTTTGGTGAAAATGGCCGCCACTGTCGTTGGATGCGAGATGTAAACAGAGATAGTCATTTGTCATCTAAATGAAAAGGCATATTGATCTGATGTGGGAAATTGTTGTCATGTCAATCAAAACACATTCAGTGGAATTTCGATGAAAAACTTCCAGCTACAGATGCGATACAGATGAGTTATTGCCAACATAGTAAAAAAGTGAAAACGCCAAATGAAGAAGAAGTATTTTTGGCTAATTTCCTAGAAATGTCTGAAACCTAAAGGCCAAACACCATGGACATGCTGGCTTCCGCAATAAGCTTACCTACATAATGTTTCAAACGGTACACACAATAAATATATCACTAATTATTAGAAGATAGAGAATATATCACTATTGTTAGTTGTTCCTATTTGCAGGAATAATTGATTGAACAAATCAATCAATTTCCTACGCTTGTAGAAAAAATAGTGTTCCTAACTCATGCGGAAAGTGTCTTTCCCGCACTCGATTGCTTGCCCGAACTCCGCTTCGCGTCGTTCGGTTCAACGGCATTCGCGTGCGAGAAAGTATCATATTCCGCACTTGTTAGGAAAATTACTATAATGATGAGATATTGGGAAAAACCATACCACCCTAAGGGAACTTGATATTTCTCGGAGTCACATGATTTTTATAAAAAAAAAAAAGAGATTGATGGCCTTGTTTAATATTGGGTATTCGTTTTTTGTCTCGAAAAGTTGCCAAAAACTTGACCCAGATATCCAGATAATTTCCTCGAGAACCATATGGTGCCGAGCCAAATGTTTCGATATCAAACAAACGATCAATGAACTCGAAGAAACAAAAACGTATTACTTACTTTAAGTCCTACTGCCTTTCGATTGGTCGAATCACTCATTGATAGCCGTTATACAACACGTCCTATACCGTGCGATGTAACATACTGATCCAAATAAATTGCACAGGCGTTTTCGTGAAGCGGTATCTGCGATTCGTGACTAGAATTTTTCTGATATGGGCTCTAGAATGGGAACCGAATAATCATGTGGTTCGATTGATAATGTCTTTGGTATTCTCAGAGATTATCTGGTATTCTGAATATTCCAAGAAATTGGACATTTCTGAATCATTCTGTGCACTAATTCACCATGAAAACGTGATACAATTTGACGAATTCTAGATAGCCAAACAAAATATGAATTTCAACTTTCAACTTCCAATAATAAATTATTCGTATTGATACAAAGGGTTATTCTGTTTATATATTTTTTTCGAAAAAATTAAATAAGTGATATATTTCCGGAAAATATTTGCATACGATGGTTTATACACCCCCGAAGTAGGGTGAGTTGAGGAGCTTCAGAGTTTAAGAACAACAGGGTGATATAGTTTCTCCACAATATCTATGGAAGTATATTGGGAAAGACGTACCGACGAAGCTGAATCAACTGAACATATCCTCCCTGAAAATTTACGATATATGGCAGAGTGGAATAACATTAATCATATTGGAAAAGCAGATAACAATCAAAGAAGACAAATCAAAGAGTCTGCTTGCATTCTTCTGAACGGAGACAATAAAATTGTTTCCTGTTCAGTTGATATAGATAGAACAAAATAATTATGGTATATTCATTTCTGAAATATGAATATGAATATGGTAAATTCAAGAAGAAATCAATAAAAAATCTTGTAATTCACTAATTTTTATCAATATCTGTAACTGAGAAGTGTCAACACGAAAATCCGAAGACAATTTGCCAAACATTTATTTTCCAGTTGTATGTCGGTAGTTGAAAATGGGAGCACATTCGTTCTTTAAACATATCTACATTCTTCTTCAAACATTTTTTAGAACAAGGTGTTATGCGACTATATCGATTGAATTTTTGACATTTCAGGGAAAATCATCTAATTCGTCCTTACTATACATACCTATTGAAATAATACTTATACTTTTTTTCATAGAAACAAGGAGAGAAAATCACAAATCTGGAGAAATTTATGAAAGTATATAATTATATAATACCTATGTCAGAAATTCTTCCAATTGGGATAATATATTTCTCTTTTGATTACCTTTGATTACGTTACAAATTTCACTGTATATCTTTGTTCTGATGAATATTCATTGAGAATTCTAATGAAATATGAAATATCAACTCAAAATATACGAGTTCAGGAAAAAAATATACCCGAAAAGTTGTGCTGTGAAATTTTTTGTGCGATTATTGTAATTTCCAATGAAAGATAGCCTTACTTACTGTAATCTCAACGAATCCTGCTTGAGTTACTTTCTAAAAATCAGTTGATCCATGAAATTGAACCAGGTAAAACGAATATTTAAATGAAATAATCATCAGAATATACTCGAATTCTAAATTATTTTACTTTGCCCCATTCAGATTTAAAATACCTATATAAACCCACACAGATTATCATGGAAATACAGAGAAGTGCACAAAAAACGGCCAGGACTGTATTTTTTGAAATGTTTGAGATAGGGTTTTGAAAATTACTGACCAGCTAGTATACCAAATTGCTCTTCAATAGATGAAACAATTTTTGTTCTATCACTTCCAACTTTTGATTTTTAAATGAATTCCATAATTGGTTAAGGATTGTCATAACAAATTCATCGATACCGGGTTTGATAGGGTTATTTCAAACGATTAAGCAGATATTCACGTCCTAAGTTTCCATATGCTCAATGAGTGTGACAGAGGAAGAAGTTTCGATTATGGAAACTTCCAACGCAAATATCTTTAGAATCGTTTGAAATAACCCTATCAAACCCGGTATCGTTGAATTCGTCATGATAATCCCTAACCGATTATGGAATATAATACAGGGTGTCCCGTTTAGAAATCAAAAATTGGTGTCGTATCAGGTGATACTGGAAGTGATAGAAGGAACATTGTTTCATCAATTAATGAGCAATGTGGTATAGGTACTTGCTACTCACCAATTTTCAAAACCCCTTTCTACAATAATTCAAAAGTTACTTTCCTGACCGTTTTCTGTGAACTTCTTTGTATGTGATTGTTTCAGCAACAATGAAAATACTTGTTAGATTCGAAACGACAAACGCAAAACTTATGAAAAAAAATGGGCTATACCAGAAACGTATGACGTATGACGAAGGCTGCTGGTCATAACTTATAACTATTACATTCATTTCATTTCCTCTGTTGAAGTAGGCATACCTATATACGCCATTCACTTATTCTTGAGCAATTTCCTCACTAAATGAAATGTCTTTGATTCGATAATATTTTTGTCAATATCTAGTTTGGATATTACCTTAAAATCTAGGTTAATTGCACTCCTGAGCAAAATAATAATAATAATGGCAATCAATAAATTACAGGTAGAAACCATGTTACGCCTGAACGGAAAATAGAATACTGAATTATTAGGAACAAGCCCAAAATTTTTACCAACATGTTTCCTAAAGTTGCACTTTCCCACACTATTGGTCAAGTTATCCAATCTCAAATGTATTTGACTTTGACTCACTTCGACTAGGTACTACAATTGTACAATTTACAATGAATAATAAATTTTCTTGTAGAGATCTATATAAAAGATCTACACTCTATACATCTTCTTATTTCGTGTATTAAAGTTGGTTACAGTCAAGGTCTTCAGTAGGGGTATGACAAAAATGGCCCTACTCTGAAAAATCATTCCAATCAGTTCAAAAACTGGTGAGTATTTGATTATTGAGAATTGAAGCGACAACCTCTTGATCAAATTGACTATTAGTAGGGAAGCCCAAGCGGAGATTTCGGGATTTATTCGAGCGCGGCAGAATAACATAAGGAAGGTTTGGACCTTGTGAAGTAGTCCCACCATACCTGGGTCCTTTATAATATGGAGTCGAAAGTTTAGGGCAGGCGAGAATGCATTTGGCACATAGCCGAAGCACAGTCGCACCTCAGCCAATCAGGGAGCGCGTCAGATGTCATAATCAGTTCCATATTTTAGCGCACATTTCGAAAATAATAAATGAAAATAATTTCTCTACCAGTGCGAGAATAGTAATATATTATATATGGAATATAAATAATGTGTATAGGTATTGAATTTGAATTAATAACAAATTGAAAAGAAAAATAATTTCTCTACTAGTGCATCAATTAAGTGTGATGCTTGCAGCCACTGGGAACTATGAACCACCTTGTATCCGTACAAATTAAATGTGAGTAAATATAGTGAATCAAAAGTCAAGATAGGGACATGTGGGCCTCCTAATTATCTGTGTGATAATTTCTCTTAACAATAAAGTGTGATTTAGATCGTTGGAATCAGCTCATAAGGAGGTATCTGAAAATGCAATAAGAAGGTGTGCTATAATAAAAAGTATAACTTTGATACGCCACGCATTTTTGAGTAACCCTGTATAGCGCAAAATATTTCAGAAATGTACTGCTCATGAGACTAAACCATCTCAAGAATTTTTGTTCATCTATCTCAAACAGCAAAGCCGTTATCTCACTTCGCCACACTATTGGTCCACCCTGTATGTCTACATGAGCCTTCCATCAATATCCAGCTGTTGAAGTCCTGCTTCAAAAAACTGACCCACCCTGTATATTTTATATATTTTTTTTTAATCTTAACAAAAATTCCATAACTCCGATTAACTTGAAATTTGACAGGTGTTCATAATTTTGGTGACTATACATTATGGACTTTTTGTTGAAATTAAAAAAATGGCTGCTCCAAGATGGCGGACAAGATTTGTCCGATTCCATTCAAAATTGGTAAGTGGGGATTTTTGAGGTCGGAGATCATGATTTTTTGTTGAAATTTATAAATTCAAGATGGCGGCTTCCAAATAATTTTTTGTTTTTGTATAAATGACAATAACTCCGTTGTTATCAACACTAAACTATTACTGCGACATATCATCTGTAAGAGAAAAAAAAATTATTTGTAACTAAGTCATAGTGAGCTATGACCTACATTTGAAAAACTAAAGTTGGTGCTGATATCTCAAATTCTAGAAGAATTGGTATTAATTTCATATTTTTTTCGAAATCACTTTGAGAAACTGCCATGAGAATGTGAAATTCCTATTTGAATATTTTCATAAATAAGGAAGTTACAGAGGAGACATGAAAATGATCAAAATCTGTTTTTTGCGTATAAAACAAAAACGAATAGATTTTATCGCAATATTTTTTCACATTATAGTTGGCCTTGACAAACTCCACATTTGGTGTCATTTAACCGACCTCGTATCTCTCACCGTTAAAAAGATACCCATGGTAAGCATGGTAAGTGGGACACACTGTATTTGAAATCAGAAAAGTATCGACGTCAAATTTGAAGTTTTTAACAGGAATGACACATGCGTTGCAGGCAAATCTTTATATTTCTTTTGAAGTAATCGAATAACTGTCAGTATAATTCTGTGATTTGATTTTTAAAGACATCAACAGTGTTTATATATGTGATATAAATCCGGGAAAAAAGAACTCACTTTTTTCCCGTAGTGAAAAAGTAATTTATGAAAAGTGGCATTTCATAACCTGTCAACAGAGATGAAATTTCAAACATTTTTCCCGTCGCAGAAAATAAATGTATTGGATGGGATTTGAACTTTGTTTTGAATCAAAGTTCCTAACTCATGCGGAAAGTACCCTTTTCCGCACAGTCAAGATGTTTGCTCGTTCATTCATGCAATGTTAGATCTTGACAATGAAATTTAGGAATATTAGGCCTCATTATGCTGATGTCGATGAGAAAATTTCATTTTATCTCACACTTTCGAAGATACTCGTGTTCTCGTACAAATTAGTGTCACTGATGGATGACAACGAATACAAAGTGTTTTTGCACGATAATTTGATGTTTTTCTCTCATGAACATCACACTTTGGAATGTATGTACCTGTCGTTGTATTCATTCATTGTTTGTGAATTATTCGAACATACACGAACTTGGAGAAATTTGTAAAAACATTACCATAATAACGATAATTTTCAGTGAAAACAAACATTATCTTCCCAAGCAATTTATAGGCAATCATAAATATACAGTGTTGCCCGAGTAGTGTTCTCAATTTCTGAATGAATATCAAAACATATATTGTTAAGTTATATTTTCATATTATAATATATAATATTATTCTATTCGATTTGAGTGATAATGTCAATTCTCAATTTCAGAGGATTTTGATTTTTCATTCTCTCTTTTTGGATATTCAACAGATATAATTCAATGTTCGACGTGGCAAATAGCCAGGAAAGTAGTTGTTTTCTGTTGAACATTCAGAATGATATTATGTGCATATCTTTATATGAAGGAGAATGCAAATTCTCTACTCCAGAAGATTTTGTTTTCAAATTCTTATCGTGTGTGTTCGATAGATGTATTATTCAATGTTCGTCGTGGCATATAGCCAGGAAAGTAGTTGTTTTCTCTTGAATAAACCGAGAAAGAATTAATATTTTCAACACATGGAGAATGCGAATTCTCAATGTATTTCTTTACATACAGGGTGAGTCATAACTATTGGACATAGGCTAAGGGTGGATTGTTTGGACCAAAATATATACATATATTTATCAATTGCTATCAAAATTTGCAGAGAGGCGTAATTTCAAACAGAGAATATTATTTAATGTATTTTTCAGCATTTTGTTGAAGGGGGCGCCACGTGAATGATTCCTGATGATGAAATCGACTGATTATACTTTTTTCGACGAAACTTTCTAGTAATTTTGGTTACAAAATATTACCTGAACATCATTCCTATGTAATGTTGATACTACTGTTCAAACACGATATTTCCATCCGTTTTAGAGAAAAACGCAATTGAACATCAGTTCGGAAGGAGATTTCAAATTCCATTTCATTCATGAAGAGTGTGCTCTGAATTTTTAGATGATGTTGGCACAGTTAAAAGAATACAAACATTTGTATTCTTTTAATTGTGATGTTGCTATAGTTTATCCAAAAACAATTGCAGAGTCTCAGGCCAATCCTGCAGTCATTTCAAAGGCTACTTCAAACAGGCCGACGCCACACAGTGCGAGATATTCTGCAATTGATATTGGATATTCTATAAATGATATTTTTTTTCTGTGAATGAATTAATTTGGTGCGAGTTTATAGTCGATATTATGCGATTGAAATTCCTCGTCACGATCATTTTACAAATGAAGAAATGCGGAATATGATTTGTGTATACGCACAAGAAGATTTTTGCGATCGCTCTGTAGCTAGCAGAAGGTATGAATTGTCATATCCAGTTAGAAGGCAATCAAATCATAAAAGTTTTTCAGAACTATTTCATATACAGTGAAATTATGAACAAAAATCGAAGAACAATTCAACTTCAACGCCCTGTATCTTTTTCCACAGCAATATTTTGAGTAGGCATGATTGGTCATATCGCCATATTTTGCTCCAAACAATCCACCCTTAGCCTACGTGCCAATAGTTATGACTCACCCTGTATATATCAATTTTTTTGTGTTCATAAATATATCTGAGAATATTCCTTTTCAAAAAATATTAGTTTGAACTGAGAAAGTAATACTTATATCTATTGCGATACGTGATAATTCTGATATAGATATATTAGATATTTGAACAATAGATAGTGTATAATTCAATATTCTGTGGTATATTAACGAGGAAAGTAGGTACCTAGTTGTTTTCTGCTACACGGAAAAAAAGGAATTGTTGAATCAAGCAAAATTTGATTGAATGAAACAAGTATAAGTGTCATAATATATGTACGACAAAATATAATATAATGGGCGTGTACACCTTAGTAGAACTTTCAACTTAAACCATGTTTATAATGATCCTTTTATACATAAATAATGATTGACGACATAATTCGATCGAAAAATCAACTGGAATGTTTTATTTTTGGACATAAATAATAGTACCTTCTGAAAACGGACCCTCTTATGACGTAGAAACCTCATCTCGCCATAGTTGAAAGAAAATACCAAACGCCCGACGGAGACTGAGGCAACTGATATATTAATCCTTTCAACTGTGATCTCGCGCTAATTCACTGTGTCAGAAATCATGTATTACTCATCTCTGTCTGGAATAGTCTTGTTTCAGTATTAGGGTTTTGACGTCTCATCATCGCCCCGTTTTCAGAGGTCGGAAAAATCGGGGATTTCAATATTTTTTTATAAAACGTAGGGAGCTCACAGCAAGGAACGGTTGTCGGTGGTGAGCTAGTTTGGGTGAGTTCTATCGAATTATGATATAAATGTTTTTTGTGATATAAGCCCATTGAAATGAGTAAATCTATATTTTGTTTCAGCTCAACTTTAAAATTTCGCAAACCATATTTTTAACAAGCTGAAACATCATTAATGATAATATGCATATTCAAAAACTTTCATTTAATGTGAACATTTTGTATTTGAAATGTTTATGAAAAAGCTGTACAAATTAATCGACAACCATGATATCTTTCAAAACAATCACGGATACCCAAGGGGCAAAACAAATGAGGGTTGACAGTAAACATTAAGACAGATTGGTGACATTATCTTCTCATCTAATATTTTGTTAGAATGAATGAATAGAATTGATATTATACTGTTGATTCTATTATACTACATTCTTGATTTGAACAAGCTGCTACTATGGAATAATGATGTAGCTGTTTGATTCAACAAAAAATTGCTCAGTCCAACAAAAATAATTCAAGCATAATTTGTTGATGCAACAAATCCTTTTTCCCGTCTAGATATCTCAATAATGCCATTCTAATCTATCGATAAACCTTGCGGTTGAAGAATATCATTTTATTCATTTTATGAACAGTATATAGTTGTTCATAGTAACCGTCACTATTTGTCACCCTGTATAAGCGATACATGTTTTTCATTATTCAATGTATAGTGAGTAGGTAAGTATTATTGCATATTGTTAATTCTCCGTGAAATTACAACTTTTTTTATAATATCTAACTTACATCAGTGAACAAATTTACATAACCACATAA
Source organism: Phaedon cochleariae (assembly GCA_918026855.4). Taxonomy (NCBI): domain Eukaryota; kingdom Metazoa; phylum Arthropoda; class Insecta; order Coleoptera; family Chrysomelidae; genus Phaedon; species Phaedon cochleariae. Next base: position 2,177,716 of record OU896716.1, read on the forward strand.
CATCAGACGCTTAAGCCTTATAGGTAGCTGTATTATCACTGATGATAATTCACCCAATAATCAATCATCTCATTACTAATCAGAGGTCATATAATATAGGAAGATTATAATTTGTAGGTAGGAAAACTATAAACTGCATAAAAATTATATATGCACCTCTCGCTGAACACCGTTAAAAAGTATCAAGGATGAAAATAATGTTATGGTGATTCACGTAACCACACTATTATGTAAAAAAGGTGGAGCCGATGGTAATCACATCTGAAGAACATAGAATTGGAATTAAAAACCACGATATGTATATCCTCTCTACAGAGAGTTTCAGAATTGTGGTGGCAAAAGTATAAGGAAGATTCCGGAAGTTTTTTAAAAAAAATTGAGTTCCTCAACCCATTTTGATGAAGTAATTTTGTGAATTTCATCAATAATTATCCAAATTAACCATCTATATCTACCTTTCGCCACCGAAGATCTACTGGAGTTCTACTTGTCTACGTCACCCATTTATGGCAAGCTTCATTAGAGAAACACGGGGAATCTCTAGCTGTCGCGTAAAGCATTCGATCGTGTTTGGTACGAAGGACTCCTCCACAAACTACCACCATACGGCTTACCACCTCAGCTATGCCATCTCTTATCGAGTTTTCTTTCAGGCAGATTGCTTCACGTGGTGGTGGACGGTGTATCGTCTGATACCATTGGCATCAATTCCGGCGTTCCACAAGGATCAATTTTGGCACCAACATTATTCCTTCTTCATATCAATGATCTGTTGGGAGTAACAACTTGCCCCATCCACAGCTTTGCAGATGATAGTACCCTCCATACTGCGTTCTCTTCCAGAATTCCTATTTCTTCCCAGGAAACTAAGAACTCACGGAGCAGGCAGGCCAATGCTGTCAATGAAGACCTTGCTGAAATCACAGCCTGGGGAACCAACAACCTAGTTGAATTCAACGCCAGCACCAAAACTCAAGCCTGTATTTTGTCGCGGAACTCAGTATGCCCGACATCGTAATGTCTGGCACCACCATCCCCACCAAGCCCTCCATATTTATGCTCGGTATTTCCACCAGCAACACTCTTTCATGGGATAATCATGTCAGATCCATCGCAAAAGCTGCTTCACAAAAACTCGGATTCTTGTTCCGTGCGAAATGCTACTTTACACCTCAACAGCTCCTCATGATCTACAAAGCGCAGATACGGCCTGTTCTAGAATACTGTTCCCACATATGGGGTTCAGCACCGAAACATACGCTGATGCTCTTAGATTCCATCCAGAGAAGAGCCATCCGCCTGGTGGGTGACGCCACACTCACTCACTCATTGACATCATTGGAACACCGTAGAAAGGTCGGCGACCTTTCACTTTTCTATCGATACTTCCACAGGAAATGTTCTTAGGAAATCGCTGCTATCATCCCTCCACTAGCAATACCCGTCAGACGAACAAGACAAACCCAGTCAGCACATCCTTTCGTTGTCAACCTCGAAAGATGTCGAACAGCACTTTATCAAAACTCCTTCATCCATAGAACGGCTGGGCTCTGGAATTCATTGCCTGTGGAAGTATTCCCAACAACATATAATCTCCAGAAGTTCAAAAAAATTCCAATACCTACCTCCTATATTCCTATCCTCCCCAGGAACGCACGATGTTCTTTGAACATTATAGGGATTCCCTCTCGTGCGCTCCAAGCCATAAAAAAAACCTACTGTTGCCGTATGAAGTACCAAAGAAGTAGGTACCAACGGGAGTATCCTATACAGTGTGACCCACTTCTAATGGAAACAACCCTGTATCTTTCGTAATCGTTGGGTAAGGATCATCTTTGTTTATACGTCCATGGTTGAGCGAGAGATATACTAAAAATGCACTCTATGACCACTTGGGGTCATCTTCAGTGATATACACTGCTCGCCAACAGCCATGAAACCATCCCAATTTCCAGAAAACGATATTAGAAGTCAAAATAGGTTGAAAATCACTTCGGATTCGGAATCAGGACGCCCAATAGAGTGCATTCTTGGTATACAGGGTGTTTCCGAACTACGGTTCCTAACTGCAGGGGGTGATTTGTTAGGTCATTTTAAGAAGAAAAATTCCCATGAACATATGTGTGGAGTTGCTTCGTTTCTGAGATACAGGGCGTTGAAATTGAAGGAAAAAAACGGTGATTATAAAATATCAAGAATATCCTGGAACCGATTTGGTTGAAATTTGGTACTTTAATTTGTAAAATTTTCTAAAATCTCAGCATATCAAGTGACTATTATATTTTTGGCGGAAATTATTCATTTCTCCAATGCAGGTCTTCATATCAATGATCTGTTGGGAGTAACAACTTGCCCCATCCACAGCTTTGCAGATGATAGTACCCTACATACAGCGTTCTCTTCCAGAATTCCTATTTCTTCCCAGGAAACTAAGAACACACGGCGCAGGCAGGTCAATGCTGTCAATGAAGACCTTGCTGAAATCACAGCCTGGGGAACCAACAACCTAGTTGAATTCAACGCTACCAAAACTCAAGCCTGTATTTTCTCTAGAAAGGCGGATCTCAGTATGCCCGACATTGTAATGTCTGGCACCACCATCCCCACCAAGCCCACCATATCTATGCTCGGTATTTCCATCAGCAACACTCTTTCATGGGATAATCATGTCAGATTCATCGCAAAAGCTGCTTCACAAAAACTCGGATTCTTGTTCCGTGCGAAATGCTACTTTACACCTCAACAGCTCCTCATGATCTACAAAGCGCAGATACGGCCTGTTTTAGAATACTGTTCCCACATATGGGGTTCAGCACCGAAACATACGCTGATGCTCTTAGATTCCATCCAGAGAAGAGCCATCCGCCTGGTGGGTGACGCCACACTCACTCGCTCCTTGACATCATTGGAACACCGTAGAAAGGTCGGCGACCTTTCACTTTTCTATCGATACTTCCACGGGAAATGTTCTTCGGAAATCTCTGCTATCATCCCTTCACTAGCAATACCAGTCAGACGAACTAGACAAGCCCAGTCAGCACATCCCTTCGTTGTCAACCTCGAAAGATGCCGAACAGCACTTTATCAAAACTCCTTCATCCATAGAACGGCTGGGCTCTGGAATTCATTGCCTGTGGAAGTATTCCCAACAACATATAATCTCCAGAAGTTCAAAAAAAATTCCAATACCTACCTCCTATCCCTATCCTCCCTAGGAACGCACGATGTTCTTTGAACATTATAGGGATTCCCTCTCGTGCGCTCCAAGCGATAAAAAAAAAAAAAAAAAAAAAAAAAATATTTATTTTATTTATAGATACAACTCACAGACACCATCTAAACAGTATTTAAATGTAAGTGAGTGCTTATCACTAGCCTGACACAAAAAAAAAACAACCAAAAACACTAACAGTAAACCTTAAATTACTAAAACCTGTCCATACAAATCTACCTAAACACTTTTTAATATCCAGAACTGTACAGTTCAATAAATCTAAATTAAAGTCACTTGATAGAATATTGCACTGATTTTGCATATAATTTATTGGAGAACAATTAAAAGGACTACAAGAAAAGAGATCACAATTGTTCATTCTAAGGTTAATCTTTGGTACATGAAACTCTAAGAAGTGCATATTTCGTCTTTGATGTAATGTTTGGAAGTTGAACATTTCAATCAGATTTTTAGTTGGCATAAGATAAGGAAACACTTTATATCTCTTGAAATATAAATACCTCAAGAATCTTTTTTGTATCCTTTCAATCAAAGTGATGTTACTTTCAGCTTCAGGGGCCCATATTACTGATGCATATTCAAGATTTGGTCTGACCAAGGCATTATACAGACGAATTGTTGTGTTTATGCTGAAATGCTTTGAGTTTCTGATCACAAATCCTAGTATTTTGTAGGCATTTTCAACAATAACGGTATAATGGTCATTAAATTTCATGCTGGCCTGAAGGTTTATTCCCAAGTCTCTACACTTAGTTTTTCTAATTATATCATCATATGCAATACAGTGGCTTTAATTTTTTTTCTCGGAAACGAAGCTGGATATGAAGAAAATATAGGAGATCAAAGAGTTGTATTTCGAGTTGCCCAATTTAAAAAAAATAAAAATTTACCAAAACTGTCAGTAGCGTACTTTTTTTTACAATATTGATCGCTGTGGTTTCCACTGAGACGCCACTGGCCCCATTATTTTCAATCCAAATACGGCTTACGCCCTATTAGTTCGAATAGAACTACCAAATTTCAACCAAATCGGTTCCAGGATATTCATATTTTGTAATTACCGTTTTTTCTCTTTAATTTCATCGCCCAGTATCTCAGAAACGAAGCAACTCCGGGCATATGTTCATAGGAACTTTTTTTCCTGAATTGATCTAACGAATCACCACCTGCAGTTAGGAACCGTAGTTAAGAAACACCCTGTATATCTCGCTCCAGCAAATTTCAGGATCCTTACCCAACGATTACGTACGTACATTAGAAGTGGGTCACACTATATATACACGGTAAAAATGTTTGAGTTGATTTTAATTCCAGGTTAACCATTTCATACCTACCCTTCCAATTATACTGAGAGAAAAGGTCTCAGGAATATGAAGAAGGATCGAGAAATCATGTACACAATTTCTATTTTCACGAAAAGCTCCACTCAATAAGAAATTTTACCGTGTAAGAATGTATTTCCTTGTAAAATTGCTTTTTTAGGGCGCTACAGCCCTTATTTCAAAGTGTAGGTCCTTATATGAAATGCAGTTTTCTTCAATTATCGTCTTGTTACCAATGATCTAAGAAACAGGATATTTGCCGGATTAAGAAAGCGCGGGGCCTGTAGCAAATTCTATCAAGGGGCCCTTGGTTTGCTTCAGGTTATCAAGGTTAGAGTATTGAATAAAATAAAACGAAACTGTTACAAATAAACTTCTCTGGATATACCATATTATATATGGGCAAATTTAGAGATAACACTTTCAATATCGACTTCTTCAAGCAAATCATGCTCTATCCCAGCGAGCACAAAAACATCTCAAAGATGTTAAAAGTACGAGATTTCGAGACATTGAACCTCCACTGCGATGTTCTGTTCACACATGAATAGAACTATTATAGAACAGCCAATGTCCGCCGCAGATGTCCTTGATATGTCACAAAACAACCGTCTCCCTAGTTCTTTTTAAAGCCTTTTCATGGACACAACAGAACATTTTCAACGCAACTTGCGCACATTAAATCGCTGTAAAAAAACATTTTTGAGGTACTTTTCTGAAGCCTTTTGTCAAAATGAACTTTTGCATTAGGATTCCATTTCCCTTGAATGAAAAAATGCATTAAAAATAGATTACTACACACAGACATATAATTGGAAATAGGTTTCCCAAATTTTGAAATGTTCTCCACAATGCATAATTTTGCAACTGCAGAGAAGCTGTGTATTGATGAATTCGTACTTTTATATATTGATTACACTGAGGCACCGAACAACACATCTTGCATCTGATGGTCATTATTACAAACTAAATAAGTCTTCTAACACAATAAAATTCACCAAATTCCTTTCTGTTCGTTAGCAGCGTGATGTAAGCGTGACACGCTGCAAACGCGAATGCCAATTGCGAACAAGAAGAACAAAATCGAAAACAAATCAGAATTCATCGTATTGTGACGTAAGCATGAGACGTTGTGGTGGGGCAAACAAAGAAAGGGCACAGAAGAACAAAAACAATACTTTCAATATCCTTCTAAGACCTCTTTGGGAAGTGCATATTACGCCTCAAAAAAACATCCTCATGCCTACATTTCTAAAACATCCCAAAACATCCCAGGGATACCTCTCAGTAGGCAAACAAAGAAATGCCACAGAAGAACAAAAACAATACTTCAATATCCTTCAAAGACCTCTTTGGTCAGTGCATATTACGTCTCAAAATAACATCTTCATGCCAACATTTTCAAAACATCCCAAAACATCCCAGGGATGTTTGTGCTCGCTGGGATATTTATTTTTAATACGTTTTGAGACTAAAATAAAAAACGTTCGCCACCACAGTTAGCGATCATGAGATACACGTAAATTCGCAAGCCAATTTCTATATTTGGCAAACATGATTCTAAAGAATTATTCAATGAAGTTTATCAACTTGTAGTTCCAGAGGTTCCTGTTTGGTGCTCTGAATGACAGTACCTACATTCGTTTTGAGCAGCTCAACGATCAACACTAATTCGTCGCCTAGGCTGGTTCCAAATCATCTGTGTGAGCACTGACCATTTTTGAGGATTTTTTCAAAATCTCTTTTGCTGTCGAGATACTCCAAAAACACTAGTAATTTTATGAAATGCTTTCAAACGTTTAGTTGAAGCAGACAGTACGTTATCAATAATGGAAATAAATACCTGAACTTCAAAACGTTGTCCAGGTGTTTGATTTTCAACAAAGTCGTCGATTGTCGTAGAGAGCCACTGAAATGGTCATTATTTGTATATCGCTTGATTCGTCCCTACAATTTTTATTGCTGATAGTATTCTTCACAGTCGTACATATCTGATGCAATGTTTTTTAGAGTAAGACAGGCCGGACAAGGCCGGACAGGCGTTGGAGCGCGGAGCCCCACAATTAGCGGGGCCCGTAGCAATTGCTATTCTTGCTACGTAGCTAATCCGGCACTGGTCCTACCTTCAGAGGCTGATAGCGCATTTCGGACACATGTTATAGAAACAATATTCTCTTATTTTTATCTGTAGAATTATCTCCCGGAGTGTCATAATAATCTGAAAAATCTCTACAAATATTGATGTACCCAATTCAAAAATATGTATTCATTCATTGTTAACAATAAACACTGGACTGGCGGTATGTATGTTAGTTGAATTTAACTTCCGCTCACTGTCCTAATTGCGGATATGCTCATTGAAACTGATAACGGTAGGTCATTGATAGTTTTTTTCACCATTTGGTGAGCACGAAAGGGAATCCCTACAACGCACCTACATACACAGGTTGCTCAGGAAATAAAGTACGAGACGAGTAATCAGGGTGTCTCAGAGATATACATGTCTAGGGTATATCACACACACAAAATGTGACAATTATTGGAATAATTCAAGATTTCAAAGTATAAATGTCGATCGTTATTGGTAACCAAGGTTTTAGCGAGGGTTTTAAGGTCTCACTGTTTTGCAGAACTCTCAATACCATATAAGCCACAATTTTATTTTTCTTGTGTAAGAGATGAACCATCAGAGATATCTGATGGGCTCTAGTACGTTTTTTTTCAAGAAGAAGCACACTGCGCTCTCGTTATATACAGGGTGTCCTGTAAAGACCACGTCAAACCTAGTGAGAATGTACCCAGTTAACACAAACATCTATGAGATGTCGCATTCATGGCAGTTGATGTCACAAAAGCGAATCACAATATTGCATCGCTGATATCTACAAGGAATTCCTTGTGTGACAGATAGTTCGCAAATTTCATCACATTCTGTTGGATCTGAGACCAATATGGATATAATATTCATGAGGCCCCTTAACTTCACAACGACTATAATTTCAGAATCTGAAATTTCAGTCGTTGAGAGTCATAATTTGATGTATCTGAATTGACAAACTGATTCACATTGTGCAGAATGAAGAAACGAAAATATGCTTCAATATGTGAATCTCTCTCACATCTCAAGGAAATTCATTTATGAAAGTAATATCGAACAATACTTGGAAATATCAGTGTACTCGCATACTCATGAATGTAGCGCACAATGTGACTTATGTAAAGTTTCGTACACACTCGGTCAGTGTCGGTCTGACTGATGTACACGTGTCTGTGAATTCTTTTGCGACGGCATGCTTTTGTCTCGTCCATTTCGTTGTTTCAGTGCATTAGTTCATTCGGTGTTGGTATGCAGTTCGTGTTTGGCGTTATTGCTTAGACATGAATAAGCATCTCTTTCTAATCGAAAATCATGATTGTGATTAAAGATACTGTGTGTTTCTCATCTAAGTTACTGGGTAAGTAACTACAACGTTCATAACTTGATACAATAATATACCTATATACTGGTTGACAATGAAGACAGGGTAGACGACACCACGTCGCCATTTCAAGACTATATGATGATACTTACAATGATACCTTGGAATATATCGAATAAACCGAATGACGGATAGAACAATTTTAGAACAATTTTAGAACAATATCATTTTGGGATCAGGGTATAAGTGAACATGCATATTCTGATTGTATATTGGGAAAGTCTGATTAAGAACAAAATTATTGCAAAATATTATGAATGGAAGGAAAAAATGCGCCGCAGCTATTCTCTATCTTCTTTGTCACCCGGTATAGAACAGTTAGTAGGTATGCAGTGTGATTTCATCTTCTCATAAATAATTTCAATCTTACACGACTCCACGTAGATATGAAAGTGACTTGAACATTTTTCAATACTCTCATTATGGTTCTCTACTCACTCTCTATAAGATATTCTGAACAGGAAATGGGCAAAATGAAATCAATTGATTGTTTCTATATTCATTTTCAGATGTCAAATCACAAAAGTCATCTGGACAACCTTGGAACAATTTGAAATTCTGAGCAGGGATTGGTTACCATGCTACAACGGAAGGAGATATGGAGCAAATATTGGATTCTCTTGTGTTACTTTCAGTTTTCCATATTCATCGCGTTAACTCATGGAGATATATACCCTGTATAATTATTCGAAAAAGTCTAGGCCTGCGCTGTTTTTCTAATTTCAATCATTGTTATATCTAGGTAGTTTTGCTCAACATAACATGTACGTACTTACCTATTCTGATGTGTAATGAGACTAATTTTCAATAAAATCGAGTTGCCTTGTGAAACCCTTGATTGATCTATTTGACAGAGATTCGAGACCGATTAGTTCTCTCATTGAATACCTTCATCAATCTAGATGTGATTTCACTTGAGACATCAAAAATCAATGTGTATGTAGCATTTCTGAGACGCACAATATGATTCTTCCAGGGACGCTACGATACCAGTATAATAATCGAAAAGAACCTCACATTCAGAAATGGTCGATGGTCTTCTAAACCTCACATTCTGATTATAATGTGACCTCAATGTGAGTCTTATTTCAACGTGATATCTGGAGTCACATTCAGCTAATTTTTGAGTCCCATTCGGCATCTAAATGTGAAGCGAAAAATGACCAAAAGGGTCCGGAATAGAGGATCTGGAGATGTCGACGTGATTCACAAATCGAATCGCGGGTGTGATCTCAATCATGAATGTGAAGTGTACTGACATCTCTGAGATCAATTTGTGTTAACTGGGTAGATCAAAGGATAACCGAACCCACCTGCATATGTCAAAATTCCCACCATAAAAGTCTTACCGTTTTTTTTTTCTGTTTTGAAAATATCCATTATCAAAGTTTTCTATAAAAATATTTCTCACAGCCCTCCTTTAAAATGTTCGGAGAATGTTTTTAATGTATCAAAATCATTCTTCAGCAATATTTACTGAAAAAATTAACCAAAGAGGTGTTAAATTGTACCAACCGTACAGACAAAAAATTCAAAATTTTCAAAATAAAAATATCTCGAAAACGGTAAGACTTTTATAATGGAAATGTTGGCATAGCATATCCTTTGATCTACATTCTCCCTAGGTTTGACGTGGTCTTTACGGGACACCCTGTATACCTGGTTCTAATTTATTTTAACTTATTAAATCATAATATGATGTCTCAGGATGCAGTACCTACTGATGGTAGTATAGGTAGGTATACTTATAGACTTACTCACCCAAATATTAAATATTAAATTAGTATACATTCAACTTACCCAATTGTTGTCCTTAAAGATCGACATGTTTCAGTTGATTTCCTCCGGATATTCCTCCTCGAAACCGTCACATAATATTCCACACTAACAAATCACAATTCACAACCTTTGCTTAGTTGGCATTAAATACAAGTGAATAATATAAACAATATCCAATATCGGCACGTCAAAATGCAATATCCGTTCGATTCTTCCGGCAAAGCCGCCTAGATTCACACCAGACAGTCGCGCGCCGATCTAGATTTGAAAAACTATATAGACTCGCTTTGATTCGCTAATGATGAATGTTATCATCAATTATTGGCAATTAAACGTTCGCGTCGTATCGCGCCGGCAGTTGGGAACCTTTGAACCACCAAATTTACTAATAATTCGCCCGCCAGACTGGAATCTGAATGCTGACCAACTGATAATTCATGAGATGTTTTCCTGATATCTCGTACACTTTCTAAATAAACTTGGTGGAGGTGCACTAAGCGCACGTGGTGGGTCTTTGCTTTGGCGAGGTGTCCGCTTTACTGTTTGTTGTTTGTTCTGGTTATTGTTATAAACAATTAGAACGGATAGGTATACTCTAGAGACACGCAAGTACCTATGCACCAGCGAAGTTGGATTTATGCACGGCTTATATACAGGGTGGTCCGGTTAGTAATACAAAAAATTCAACAGTGTGTTGTACTCGTTGACATAGTAGAAAAAGTTCATATATTACTAGCTGAGGACTTGGGGGAATTAGAGCAGGGGGTAATGGTGGAAAAACCAGGTGAAATTTCAAATTTACCGTGTCATGCATCGGTCCCGTTGGCGATAGTATATTTTCCCAGCGAGCACAAACATCCCTGGGATGTTTTGGGATGTTTTGAAAATGTTGGCATGGAGATGTTATTTTGAGACGTAATATGCACTGACCAAAGAGGTCTTTGAAGGATATTGAAGTATTGTTTTTGTTCTTCTGTGGCATTTCTTTGTTTGCCTACTGAGAGGTATCCCAGAGATGTTTTGGGATGTTTTAGAAATGTAGGCATGAGGATGTTTCTTTGAGGCATAATATGCACTTCCCAAAGAGGTCTTAGAAGGATATTGAAAGTATTGTTTTTGTTCTTTTGTGCCCTTTCTTTGTTTGCCCCATCACAACGTCTCATGCTTACGTCACAATACGATGAATTCTGATTTGTTTTCGATTTTGTTCTTCTTGTTCGCAATTGGCATTCGCGTTTGCAGCGTGTCACGCTTACATCAAGCTGGTGCATCAACGAACAGAAAGGAATTTGGTGAAGTTTATTGTGTTAGAAGACTTATTTAGTTTGTATTCTTAATGCATTTTTTCATTCAAGGGAAATGGAATCCTAATGCAAAAGTTCATTTTGACAAAAGGCTTCAGAAAAGTACCTCGAAAATGGTTTTTTTACAGCGATTTAATGTGCGCAAGACGCGCGTTTTGTTGTGTCCATGAAAAGGCTTTAAAAAGAACTAGGGAGAAGGTAGTTTTGTGACATAGGGGAAAGTTACCTATGATGGCATACTTAACTTTACATCAACATTGACACGTTATTAATAAGTTTGGGAGATGATCTGTGTGTAATTTGAATACACAATGACTTCATAATTGATCAGAACTCATAGCATTCTTCATACATTTTGAAATTTTTTGAGAAAAAAATTTAAAGGAGAATGACGTCAATGTGCCATCATAGGCAGGTATCCTCCTATGATGGCATACCTTCAATCCATGAGGTCTTCTGAGGTTAACCTATTCTTGAATTGAAATAAGTGATTTATTATGGAAAGATTGATGTATTCAAAATAATGGGACAGTTCTTACAAACACATAAACTTAGGAATAAATCAGAAAGTAGCATTTTCGAAACAGTCATCAGATGACAAATATTTCATAGGCAGAGTTCGCAGACGAATTGCTTTCTTCGTTTTTCGACTCCGGCACATTCGATATGGCACCAGGATTTGCACATCTGGCATGAAATCCACAATTCTCTTGATTTGGATACCATACATACCATGCCATCAAAGGAACGACTATCGTATGCCGCCATAGGAAAAGTCCACACTTCAACTTAAAAAAATCGAAATAATTTTTTGGTTACAAATTAACCTCAAAATAAACACAGTACCAAATCAAGAACATTCATCAAAAGCATGCACTGAATGGGTGTTCTCGAATAAAGTCTATTAAGAACATGACATCGAATTCATTACTGCTTGAAAATAACTTCGAGACTTACCGAAATTTTTTTATATCCACAAATATTTGTTGAACTATCCGACGCGTATGAGTGTTCGTAGACATCGATAGATCAGTAACGACCATCTGACAAACGGGTCATTTGAGCGCCAAATTCAAATGCGTTAGAAATATCGATAGTATGCCATCATAGGAAACATGCCATCATAGGTAACTTTCCCCTATCAAGGACATCTCGATAATTGCCGCCTGCGGCGGACATTGGCTGTTCTATAATAGTTCTATTCATGTGTGAACAGAACATCGCAGTGGAGGTTCAATGTCTCAAAATCTCGTACTTTTAACATCTCTGAGATGTTTTTGTGCTCGCTGGGTTAGTATGTTGTGAATCTCGTGCTACATACGATAAAACCGCAAGTGCTGATATCTTACAAAATATTTCTGTTTCAAATTACGTCTACATCTGAACTTGACATTCAAAATGCCAAGCTTCCACCTTCTGGCTTGCCTCCCCAGCTATGATCTCTGCTAGCTAGTTTTCTCTCAAACAGGTCTCTCCATGTATAGTGGTCGACGGAGTTTCATCTGGCACCAGACTTGTGTCGTAGTATTCGAATATCCAGTATTCTGAATCCTATTCAGAATACATTTGGCTGGTATTCGAATACTATTCGAATACATTTGTGTATTTGGTATTCGGTTATATACAAATCCTGTATTCGAATCCCGGTATTCGAATCCTGTTTACGGATACTTTTCGATTATTTCTATGAATATTTCGGAGCCGTCGCGATATATTACTGGTCGATCATATATTGCGACGGCTCCGGCGCTTTTGTGTTACCTTACTGTTATCCAATGTACCAAAGTACTTTATTTTAAGTTTCATTTATAAATTGAATATCTTCGAAAAACTGATTAATTCGATGGTATAAGATATGGCTATTAGCTTGGCTTTGTAGCCATCTTAATTGATGGTTATATTCATTCTGGTCCAAATTTGGATATTCTTCGAGAATATTCGAATAATATTCTCAGAATATTCCCACCAATATGATACAAATATTCTAGTATATTGAAGGAGAAGGAAGGAAATTAACAAAAGCTTGCACCGGTGGAGATGCAAACCTACTATCTTGTGATTGAATTTTTAAGAACCTGAAACCTTATATATGACAACACTAAATTAGTGGGATAATCAGCATTGCAGCTAGAGAATATAATAAATAGGTTGTGTCAGAATATTCATAGAATATGATGCTTTGCTGTATCTGGGATAGAGGAGGGGCCGTTCTGAAAGGAGACACGCTGTATACGTTATTGTAGTATAGGTACATTTTTCCATGAAACTAGGTACGCCGGTTTTGTTAAAAAAAAAATCGCTAATATGGATTCTGGATTTTTCAGCCTCTGAATGTGATCTAGTAAGCCTTGGATTTTGAAAAATGGACGCTGCCCTCTTCATTTCAAGAAAAAATCTTGAAAATCGCTCCATAATCAAGTGGAATACTACGAAAGTTGTGACTTAACGTGTCAGAAACGGCTGAATATCTTATCAGAGTTCTTCTTGTGGAATTTTCATTTCACCACTGAACTCAGAAGCTCTTATTTTTAGGATAATCACATAATTTCTATTTGATTTTCAATTCAAAAAAACTACCTTGACGGTTGCCAAGGTTGGTAGAACTGATGACTATTTTATAGAGGAAGGTTGCCTCGATCGCACCCCGCGAGTAACCTTGAGTAACTCATGACGTAATAGGCCCTTTCTTTTGCACGAAAAGTGTAGCACTCCCGTACACTTCGTGTAGGATATGTACGCCGGCGATTGGCCGGCGCATGTATTGAGTTGACAGTTGTCAGTATTTTCGAATATTTGAACCATTTTGAACTTAAAAATGTGAAAATGATAATTTGTTCGGTCACTTCTTGTTAAAATTCGTACAAGTGTAATGAGACTAGTGAATTTAGTTTGTGTTTCCATTAATTTCCACAAGATGAGTTTATTCGTGAGAAATGGATTCAATTTTGTGGACCTGATTTCAATTCATTTAATACCAAAACTTGGCGAATATGTTCTGCCTATTTCGATGCCGAGGATTTTGAACGACACAAGCAGAATTGCTAAATCATACACCAAAGAGAAGAAAACTCAAGGTAGGAATCCCATCAATAATACCAAATACAACAAGAAAAACACCATAATTATGGAAGTTTGGAAAAATGATCAGAACCAGACCAGTTGTGAATGTTGAGATTCTTGCTGAACGGGTGAAATGGACATCAGAAGATATCACACGTGTTTTCAAGTTGAGATATTTGAGCAAGAGGACGTTACCCAATGAAGAGGAGCTATGTTTATTTGAGAGATTCCTTGAACTATCCTTTACTATAGGTTAATAATAGTTTGTTATTTTTTATTATTTTGTTATTATGAACAGAATCATATTTTGTTATTTTTTTATGCTCATATACACTTCGATCAATTGATCTGTTTTTGACTCTACAATATAATCAGACAATGAAACACTATTTTCTCTTGTGTTTTCTATAGGTATCTAGGGAAGTTTTTTAATTCTTCAGAATACAGAGTTATATTGATAAAATGAGTGATCTGATGTGTACGAATATTGGTCCACTGCTACTACTTCTGGATCATCAGTTGATTATTCTTATATTTTCTGTAGTTTCTTGTTCACTTTATCTGATTTGCAGGATATTTATAGGATGCGTAGGTTCATAATCAATGTATAAGTAATCACTAGCTCCATAATTATGCTCCTTACCGCAAAACACACATACCTGGTACCACGACCTGGTTATTAGCCCCTGGAACAAAATTTCAGATAGGTATTCCTAAGGTATTCCTCTCTGTTCCATCCATCCAAAATTGCCTTCTCATTTCGAAGATTGAAGGTATTTTACAGAAGTATATGTGAATATCCATATTTTATAATAATATAATAATTATATACTATAAATTAATATAAATATGCTGAGCAGATCAAAAAGTTTGTACACTCTATTTGGTAAACATTTCATGACATTTGGCCTTAAGGTTGACAACTTGTCATCTTACTGCCTGTGACGTCACGAGTGACCGTTTCCCCCCTTGCCGCACTATCGATCGAGGCAACCTTCCTATACAAATTATATTCAGTTCTACCAACCTTGACGGTTGCCGCTCAAACCGCCATCTCTCGATGAAAATCTGAACTGAAATGTCAAGATTGTCAAGTGATCGAGGATCTGTTCAATAGTGCAGTTCGTCGGTGTACACTAGGAGTGCTCGAATTCAAGATTGATAAACAGGATAACATTTTCAGTCTCACCAACTGGCACTACAGGAACAATGACGGCAAAATATCTAATGTTGCCGGAGCCGGATAGCCCTAAAGGCTGTGGCCTGTTTTATCGAGGTAGAAAACCTCAAGATAATGATGAAAGTAAATAGAAAGACTTGAAAATTTTTTTCACTCTCAATGATGAGATTGATGAGGAACTTCTCCAATTCTTCTTACATTTTGGAAAGGGCTAAGATAAAGAGGCCAATATGTTTCTATGGTTACAAACATTTGTTACAAACTTTCTTATCAGAGGAAATTAATCGCAGTAAGCCAGGGCTATTTTTCTTGTGGGCAATTAATTTGACAGTTATCTGAAGCAAAGTGTCATTATTTTTTCCAGTAAATTGTTATTTTGTATGTGCTTGTATTTTACTGGATTGCGCGCCATAATTCGAAAACTATTTAGGGCATTTGCTCTTATCGATCGGTCGGCTGACAAACCTGTAAAAAGACAGAACAGGAAACAAGAAGCTAACTTCACTTCAATCATTATTGTCCCGGTGATTTGTTGGTGAACTCTGGTTGACTTCCAATTTTTTGTTAAAAAAATAACTAATTAACAACATGACTGATCAGCCGTAAGTAACACGCAATAACTAGGTGTTTTTGATCTTTCAAGAAAAGTAGTATTTGTTGTAAGTTTGGAAACTACGTTTTTATTGAGGGTTTTGTTTTGCTGCAACGGCCATGTTGTTTGCTAGACTTGTAATCGATTCTAGAATATTCTCACCGCGTTTCTTGTTGAATCCAATTGGATTTTATCATGTTTTCTTCATATGTTACGGTATCGCATTCAATTTTCATGACTTCAAACCCTAATTTTTTTGTTTCATTGCTAACCTCACTTTTCCAGACTCCCACCCCCAGTAATGTGGGCCCAAAGATCCAGTGTAGTCCTTTTAACAATAAATTTGGAAGATGTAAAAGATCCAGAAGTCAAGTAAGTACTAGTACTAGAGGTGTTTGTGTAAATAGTCTCCAGAGGTTTCTCCCTTGCTCAAGACTTCCCAACAATCCCAACCCAACTTACCATTTTTGTCAAAAGAACCCATTCCATCCAATTTGAGTAGATTTATTCATTAGAGAATGCTTCATATTTGAATAGTCATATTACTGCAGAAAGTACTAATTCATTTTACTTGTTCAGGTTTACAAAGGACTCTGTTTACTTCAAAGGCACTGGTGGGGTAGAGAACAAGAACTATGAAGTCACAATTCCCTTAAACAGAGAGATAGACCCTGAATTGAGTAAAAGTTTCAACAGAGGAAGGTAATTAATAAAGTTTAGTCAACTAAATATATGGCAATAATTGATATAACTACCTGTCAACCACACTCATTTGAAATTCACTCCACAAGGAACAACTTGACATCACAATACTATTATCACCTATTATACTATCCCTTGTATTATCCATTTTATTACCTCCTATAGAGTATGTCAGTCATATTGGTATATTCTTATTGTTTTTATATTATGTTCAATATTTTTTGATATTTTAGTTAAGATCTTCAGTGTTTGAAAAAATGAAGAAATTATTGAATTGAATATAAAAACAAACAATGAACAATTGAAACAAAATATGAAATATCTTGGCATTTGGATTTATAATAAATGGAGGTGGGATAATCATATTGATGATCCAATAAAAAAATGTCTTCCATTATTGGGGCCTTGAGAAGATATCCCAATTTGAATCCCAAAATAGCTAATATATTTTTATAATCACATATTCTCAGAGGAATCAAATATTTAATAATGGGGATCCTGTTCTAAAAACAATTTCAATAAAATCTGCTGTCCTCAAAAAAGTTATGGAAGTACTGTATAGTCTACCTTTTGACACTTCAACAACTCAACTGTATTCAATGACTAACACATTTTCTTTGGAGGAACATTATGAAATCAAATTATCCTATCTTATTATAATTGAAATGATGAAATCTAATTTTATATTTACTAGAAATTCAGAAATTCCCAATCACATCTGCTAAGAAATCTCTGAGAGTATTGTATTGCCTCTCATTTGATACCCCAACAAATGAATTGTATGCAATGACAACAAAGTTTTCATTGAATGAATTGTATAAAACAAATGCTCTAAAAGTTTCATATTCTCAATATCATAAATGAAAATTTGAAATCCAATCTTGTTTTGATAAGAAACTGAGAAATTCATACTCATCACACCAGATTGAACTAATTTCATTATGATTCTGTTACTTCTATACTTGCCCAAAAAAATTTTTCCCATGCTGCTCTAGTTGAATTCAATAAATTACCATATAGTATGAAAAATTGCAGAAATATTCAAAAATTTCAAATTGCATTAAAAAACATGATTTCATTCTGAAATAGATAACATTGATACTTTCCAATCTACTGATTGATCCCTGTTGCTATCATATGATTTGATCGATTTTTAGATTTTTTCAGATGTTTTGTTTTTACCTTATGTTATTCTACTATTATTGTTTGTAATCAACTTCCTCATACCAGAATTTTACTTCTGACTGAAAGCTATTTTCTCCATAACCAATAAACAATAATACAAGACAACATAACTTGTTTCATCTTGATTCTGCAAACTCTGTAATTGGCCAAAAGAGATTTACTCATGAAGCACTTTCAAAATTCAATGAATCACCACATTATTTAAAAAATTGTGGGAGTATAACTGAATTCAAAATAAAAATAAGAAAGAAATCTTCAAAAAGTAAATTGAATTAAAGTGGTTTATTTTTCTTTGTAATGTTCAATCAAATATATATTTTTTGTTATTCTATAAGTTACATTCAATAAAATAATCTCATATACAGGGTGAGTCATAACTATTGCAACATAGACTAAGGGCAAGATTATTTGGACCAAAATGTAGCAATGGGACCAAATATGCATTAATAAAATATTACTGTGGAAAAAGATGCAGGGATTTAAGTTGAATTTTTTCTTTTCGTTTTTGCTACTTATTTCACTGAATATTAATGTATTGACATCAAAATCAGCAGTCATAATTTTATACAGGGAATATTATTCAATGTATTATTCTACAGTTTGCTATAGGGGGCGCCACGATTTCTCATCATGAAATCGTCTGGTAACTTTTTTGACGAAACTTTTTTGTGATTCTGATTTGAAAATATGACAAACATTATTTCTTTGTAATATTGGTACTCTTGTTTGAACAGGATATTTTCATCCGTTTTCGAGAATAACGCATTTGAACAGTACAAAGTCTATCAGATAATTGTTCTGTTTACATTTTTTGTCAATGAAAACATTTTGGTAGGATTTCATAGTCAAATAGTCAATACTTTCTCGGTTGGAACGCCCTGTATCTTTTTCCACAGCAATATTTTATTAAGGCATATTTGGTCCTATCACCATATTTTGGTCCAAACAATCCACCCTCATGTCCCAATAGTTATGACTCACCCTGTATAAAATTCTCCTGTCCTTGTCATGGTGTTTGTCGCCTTCACTCCTCCGAAACGCCTTGGCCGATTCTTATGAATTTTTTTTCCATAATCGGTAGGTCTGAGAATCGGTCGTAATCTATTATTCAAATAATTCATAATTGTAGATGGCGATACAATATGGCGGACGTGTTTTGTGAGCTGATTTTATTCAAAATTGGTATCTGATGGTTTTCGGCGTCGTAGATTATAATTCTTCCATCAAAATTTAAAAATTCAAGATGGCGAATTCAATATGGCGGACGAGTTTTGTATTTATGGTCCAATTCTATTAAAAATTAGTATCTGGGGGTTTTAGAAGTCGGAGATTATGATTACTCTGTCAAAATTGGGAAATCCGAAATCGCGGATCCAATATGGCGGACAAGTTTTTTAATTAAGGACCGATTCTATTTGAAATTGGTATCTGGGGGTTTTCGGAGTCGGTGATTATGATTCTTCCATCAAAATTTGGATATTCAGGATGATTGGGAACTTCAGAAATATTAGTTATTCAATAATTTATTAATTCTCAATCATGTATTGGTAATATTCATTATTAGCTATGAAAAATCAATTGTCCCAGAATGTGTATTTCATGTGTTGTGGCTTATTGCTTATAATAAATATGTGTAAATAATAATTATATTACTTAACACTAGACGACATTTCAACCGGTGAATGTGAAAACAAGGCGCACGAATTGTGGGCGTTGTCTTGTCCCTTCTCAGCATTCAGCACAATGTTGCCAAGTCTCCGACATATACATATTTTGTTATTGGGTGTAAGAAATATTTGGACATGCAGGTCAAAAATGAATTGTAATAATCATGGCTTCCTCCTTCTATTTGTTTTATTCAACGACAGAACCCTAACATCTTTTTGATAACTTGATTATAATTGGTGACTTGACAACCTTGCTTGATGAGTGGGAATGGAAGATTATCTGACCAATAACGAATGTGACGTCACCAATTATTCGACGTATCGCCAAATGACTCATTATTTACATGAAAAAAGCATGAGAAGTGGTGCAAAAATTAACTAAGGTCCCTAACGACACAGTGGAGTAATTGGATTGGATGCCAATAATTCATTTTTCTGCAACCGTGCGTGATTCACCCTCTACCCGCACGCGTTTGAGAAGTACCATTTTCACGCAGTAGTGCGGGAAAAGTTTTCTCACACTAGTGCGGGAAATTTTTTCTCACTAGTGCGGGAATTTTTTTCTCACTAGTGCGGAAAAAACATTCATATAATATTCCAACAAAATATGAGCGTTGGATGACACAATATGAAAATTACACTACTTATTCTGAAAATGAAGAAATATTGAAAAATAATAATTGATTGTTATATAAATCCCCCTATAGCCTTTTATTGATCTGATTTGGCAAACAATTGTTGTCATGTCAATCAAAACACAAGTTAGTTAGTGTAATTCTCAGAGTGACTGACAGAGCGCTACTGTCATTTTTAATTCAGTGGAATTGTGATGAAAAACTTCCAGCTGCAGATGAGTTATTGCCAATGAAGTCAAACACCATGGGCATACTGGCTTCCGCGATAAGCTTACCCACATAATGCTTCAAACAGTACACACAATTGCTATATCACTAATTATTAGAAGATAGAGAATATATCACTATTGTTAGTTGTTCCTATTTGTAGGAATATTTGATTGAACAAATCAATCAATTTCCTATGCTTGTAGAAAAAAATATTGTTCCTTACTTATGCGGAAAGTGTCTTTCCCCGTTACTTATGCGGAAAGTGTCTTTCCCCGTTACCACCAATACAACAAGGCCAGCAGACTCTGACGTAAACAGCTCGTGACGTCACCAAGAGAGGCCAGTGTTTTATTTTATCGCTTGTCGACTAACGCGTCAGTTCGGGTTAATTCATCGGTGATTCACGTATGTTTTTGAAACGGTCCCGAATTCTTTTGTTGTTTATTCATCAAAATAATTGGCGGAAAAATTACTGTTTTGTGTAATATTCTGTGTTGTGATCGGCGAAATAACAATGCCTTTCAAGCGTTGTGTTCCCTTTTGTCGGGGGAATTATGTGGGTGGTTCAAAAGTTCATGCTTTTAGTTTCCCGTTGGACGAGGAGCTATCGAAAATGTTGGTAAATGCAATTCACTGCGACGATTTTACTCCATCAAAGTTCAGTAGTAAACAGAGCTTAATTTATAATGATGAACTAATAATAGAAGACAATAACTCTCTCATAAAAAGTATAAGTAGAGGAAAAATAGAAAAGCTTTGATTGTGCAGTTAGTTATTCGTATATTATAGTCATCAAAATCATCTCTGAATTCGAGGAAATTTTCTTGAATGTTCATAATAAACGGGCATTTTTAATTCTCATTCTCAAATTTCTTTCTGAAAACGGTCATTTGCCTCGTGGCAATGAATGCAGAATTCATTCCAATGATCAAATTGCAACTATCATATTAATATGAACTACAAACACTCTACTTGAAAAGGTAAAACTGCATTTACCTATCATGATATTTATCATGAAGATATATGACTAAAAAGTTCCAAATTTCACCTTCTTTTTCACCTGTCTTCTGGATGTCATCTAGAACAAATTTCCCTTCTTTTTTCATCATATTGGACAATTTATATATAATTCAACTATAAATATGATTTTCTTGAGATTAATCCATATTTAGTGAAAAGAAGGAAGAATATCATTCAAAATAATGGCGTGTGTAATGTCATTCGAAAGCAATCTATTGACATTTGACATCACGTATTTTGATTGACTATTGATTAAATGGTCGTCATCTGGAATACTTGTTCACTAAATATGAAAAACCCGCCATAAAAATCATATTTCCTGTTGAATTTTCTATATAAAAATGTGCCATCGAAGTACATCATGAGTATATAAAGTGTCCAATGACAAAATAAGAGCAAGTAGCTTCAAATGCCCCAACACAAGGGGAGAAAGAAGGCGAAATTTCGAACTTTTTCTTATCAGACAAAAATACGTGAGTACTGAAAAAAAATTTCAAAAAAAAAACCATCGCATTATAAATGCAGTTTTACCCTTAAAAATTACGGTTTCAAGTGTAATCACTTGGGTGAAAAATCCAACAGAAAATTGAAAACACACTGGTTATTTTTTCAGGTAATAGGAATTCTCCAAGATAAATATAGGTAATTGTAACAAACGGCATGTCAATCAAAATAAAATACATTTTCCACAATTTTCTTTCGATCAATCTCACGATAATTTTATGTTCTGCGGGCCCTGTATAAGTAGGTGTGAAGTTTACCTTCACCATAATTTTTGCCAATATATTTAATTCGAATGGGTTGCTGTAGGTGGATATTTGTGTTTTATCCTGGTTTTTGCTTTAAAACTTCGTTTTTCCATAATAAAATCGAATGGGGTGCGAAGAAGGGCTCAGTTGACGACTGGCATCCTTTTTTAACCGGAAGCCCTTCAAAAAACAGCAAAATCGGCTCAATGATGATCTAAAACTAAAATCGAAATTGGCGGTCGCCTTATAGCGCTATAAGCGCTTGTCGTTTCGAGCCGCTGGTTAGGCCTCACTAAGTGACGTCACCCACGGAGCATGCAGGCCTTGTATCGGTGGTAACGTTTTTCCACACTCGACTGCTTGCCCGAACTCCGCTCCGCTTCTGGGTCAACAGAATTCGCGTGCGGGAAAGTATCATTTTCCGCACTTATTAGGATAATTACCCATTATAATCGATTTATTCATGCTCATGTATTCGTTGTGCGGTAAAACAGGTGTATCGAAATAATCCTGGCCAAAGCAAATCAAGAGGAGGCCTATTGGCCGGCCCTCACCTCGGACAAGACGAAGCACCACTGGCTGAAGTGCGACTTCAACAAGTGGCAGGACGAGGACGATTCGGGCGACGAGGGCGTGGGCGGCATGGGCGGTATGGGCGGCGGCGGCGGCGATTTCGAGGAGATGATGAGGCAAATGGGCGGACTAGGTCAGTGCAAAATTAATATAGTCATTACTCATTTATTTCTTCACAATCGTTTATACACTTGATATGTTTATTGTCTACCGGGTGACAAAGGAACCGTTGGACAAGCAATTTATTTGTACAGGGTGATTGAAACTTCCCGTCCTTGGCTTATGACAGAGAAAGGAAAACTGCAAATGCAGCAGAGGGAATTAGGATAGCTGTGTGTGAGGTATATTTTTTCGTATTCAAGCAATGTCTAACGTTCTTCAAAATGGTGGAAATGGCGTCAGAAACCTAATTTTGCTCACAGAGTTACTATTTTTTTCTCATATTCTGAAAGAAAATATCTTTTTTCTACGGCTATAACACGCTCATGTTTTATTGTGTTAGATACATAAATTATTTCTGTATCTGATATCACAATGACTCCATTGTATTATTTCAAAAAAATCTCATCGCTTCTGGAATCTCAAATTTCAAGCAATAAACAGCACTGTCTGATTCATGAG
Source organism: Phaedon cochleariae (assembly GCA_918026855.4). NCBI lineage: Eukaryota > Metazoa > Arthropoda > Insecta > Coleoptera > Chrysomelidae > Phaedon > Phaedon cochleariae. The sequence continues at coordinate 2,201,029 of OU896716.1, forward strand.
CATTACTTGAGAGGAAATTCAGATGGCTACAAGACGAATAGATAAAAAATGTCACTGTTATCTGTTACAGCCGTAGCCTATGGCTCATGCTGCAAACTTCATTCTCGTGGGAAATCATTCTGTGCTCGTTAAACAAAATACGATTCAAACAACTTTCACCAGAAAAGTATTTTTCTATCTTCATTTGGGAAACAAATTATTTTGTTAACAATATGAATGACCAGTTCATCTGTTCAAAATAATGATAATTGTATGTTGGCAACACTGGAAATGAGAAGAAATGGAGAAGAAGACCATTCTAACCATATACAGGGTTATAACAACTCTTTTGATGTTTTGGAAAAGAAAGAGATTTTGATTTGTTATAGGCACGGCAGCTCGCTTGTTTGGGAGCAGGTCGTGAGTTAGTTCTTTTTATTGTTCACTAGTGGGGTTATCCTTTTGTCAGGCGCCACTCAGTTTTCACAGCTGAATTACTGAGAAAAAAATCCAAGATATAAATATAAGCCAAAATAACTGTTAACTGATTTATTCACCTTAACATGCCAACAATAGGTATTCAAATGGTGGTAAATATGTATTGTGATTGTAACTCAGTACAAGGGTTGATTTCCCTTCATATAGGCCTATACTTTGGGTTCACAGAGTCTCTAACAGACCCAAAAATTCTATTATATATAAAATCCGATCTTAGACTGTTATGTGTTATTGACAAGTGTTCAAATATCTCATGACATTAGACAGTGAAAAATAACTATTTAAATGTCCTCAGACAGTGAAAAAATATGGTATGTTAAATGTCTTCAAGACAGGGAAAAAATATGTATGTTAAATGTCTTCAAGACAGGGAAAAAAGTACATGTTAAATGTCCTCAGACAGGGAAAAAAGTATATATGGAATATTCTGACCTTAGCTGCAAGTTCTGGATTTTGAACCATGAGATTCCAACTGTGGTCCAATAGATCTCACTACCTGGATGAACAAAGACACTCCTCCCTCAGTCGGCGGTAGGGGTTAGGTGTGCTAGGAAAACTGGATCCCCACACAGTTGACAGGAGTCACAACCACCTGGAGACCTGGGCACTTGGTGTATCCCAGGGCAACTGGATTCTGCACTGCAACTCTGGCTGACGGGTCCACAGGCTGCCACCAGGGCAAGCTCTTCCTATCATCCAAGCTGGACCAGGACGTCTCACTATCTGACTGGGCTCTGGGAGTTCAGGCTCCAAAGTAACAAAATCCTAGGGATTAAGGATCAATCAACCATACCGGGAGTCTGGACTCCCCTGGAATTCCTGTCAGAAGTCAGGATCACTGGCTATCTAAACCAGAAGGGCTGCTAGGGACTTGCACTGTTGGCAGCAAGGATTCTGCCAGAAATTCCAGGCTGTCGGGTCCTATAGATGCCCAGAGACATACAAAAGAAATCACCAGGGTCTTGCTTCCACCTTCAAGTGTGTTGGTGACTCAGGCTTCAAAGCACGAAGATCCCTCAGGTGCCTCAACCATTGAAAAAAGTGTCCACGTGATGTCCAAACAGTGAAGTCCAGAAAACAGTTCAAGATTTCTAAATGCCCATAGTTGATGAGATTTGATATTTAGTGATCCATCCAGTTAACAGTGTTGATTGATAAAATTCAAGTCCAGAAACATGCCATGTGGTCAACAGAAAATGGAGTTCATATCATCCACTTAGTCTGTACCCCCTGCTCCCCTGTATAAGGCCGTGATATCTTCCTATCGGAAAGGCCTAACACAAAAGTAGGTGTCCACCACCTGACCTGATCGCACGAGAGTCAAAATCAAAAAGGGCTTCATTTTGGCTTCAGCACATGAAACCTTTTCGCAAGAGAAGGAATCAGCAAGAAGGATGAATAAACGGAAATTGCTCAAATAACAAGTTTCCGTCAATCAGAGCACTTGTGATCTATTCAAAAAAAAATAATACAAACCAAAATCCGTCTCTGCGCAGTGTCAATCTAGCCACCCAAATAATATGATTCAAGTCAGATTCAGGGATGCAACTTGAAAGAAATATTAAATATCGATCATGACATCGATAGTCGATACGATAGTCGATACATTAGTCGATTCACCAGTCGATACAACATTGCGAATATCCCTGCACCATTACAGGCCACTGCCACTAAACGCGACAAACAGTCTTCTACTGCCACGAGACTATGATGTAAACAACAATGTTCATGGGCGTCTGACAAATGTGTAAGGTTGGATAAGAAGTGGACTAACATAACCTAACTGTCATCCAGTCATGGACATTGAAAATGAAAACATTTAACAAGATGGAATAATGTACAGTACCTCAAAACCTAGAAAAGAAATCATTGAGTTACGCAGTGCATCTCTACAAAGCTTCCCAATTACCTATTTGCAGAATTCACACTATGGAACATGAAAAGGCAAATCTTCATGTTACATTCACCCCCTTCCTCGGATATAAAAAATAGGCATTGAAAGATGACTATTTTTTATACTCGGAATCTATATGTACACACAAAAAATTCTTAATATTAAATTGAGCTCAATTTTCCTATTTACTAATTCCTATCATCTATGAATTGAGGCTAAGCTTAATTCAACCTACAATCTACCTTAACCTGTATCTACAATGGTATGTACAAATCACTTGCGTGATGTGTTCAGTAACCTCTTCATGATCATGATTCCTACTAATCGTCACATGCAGATTCCTCATCACTATGGATTGTGGAGACATCAGTAAGTGATCCATGATATGGTTTTAAATCCTGAACATGCCAAGTTCCGGCGTCTGAGCCATCTTGGTACTTCAAAACATACACTAGTTTTGATTTTTTCTTTGCTACCGTACAAAGAGTGTAGCGTGGAGCTAACTTTTGAGCAAAACTGTTAGCAGCATTTGAGAGGACCCGGTTCCTCTTCCAAACCTTGTCTCCTACAAAAAATTCTATGTCCCTTCTCCGTAAATTATAATATTTAGCATTCCTCTTATATGATAAATTCAATTTATTTTGAACATCCTTAAAAATGTCAGATAAATTACCCAAGTTCTGAGCCCATCGCTCTCTACTGGTTGTATCTAATTGTACCTCTCCTTTTCCATAATATTTTCCTGAACAGGGAACCTCACGTCCGAAATTCAAAAAGGCAGGGCTATAACCTGTCACATCGTGTACCGCAGTTCTCATAGCATATGCTATTCTAGGCAACTCTTTATCCCATGTTTTATGATTTCCATTTACATAACTCCGGACTGCTGTACAAATGGTACGGTTTGCTCGTTCTACATAGTTAGCCTGAGGATGGTAATATGGCGTATATCGAAACGTAGACTCATAGTCCTGAACAAGTTTTTTTATGGATTTACTAATGAGTTGTCTGCCATTATCGCATACTATGTGCTGAGGCACTCCATAAACTAGGAAAACATCATTTTCTAAAAATTTTATTATTCTGCTAGAAGTAGCATTTCTTAAAGGACAAATCAAAGGATATTTAGTAAACCAGTCAGATACTACCAAAATATATTGAAAACCACTTGAGCTCCTGGGAAGAGGTCCCATTAAATCTACAGCTATCACTTGCCATGGAAAACGTACACTACGCTCAGTACCCATTAGTCCAAATTTTGAGTGATTAGGTGCTTTTTGTGAAGCGCACATCTTGCAAGATTTCACGTATTGAGTTATATCTCTCCTCATCTTTGGCCAATAGTACGTAAGAGCAACTCTAGTATATGTTTTGTGGTAACCTGCATGTGAAGCAGTACTAGGATCATGACATGAAGATATTATTTGTCTTCTTTGACTCTTGGGAACCAACAACTTCCACTCAGAAACGTTAGAGTCCATATCTAATTTTGACGGGATTAACTTGTATACATAACCTTCTTTTACAGACCATTGTGGATACTCATCAGGTTTATGTAGAATTTTTGTGCGAATGTTCTCATAAAATGAATCTAATTTAGTCAAATCAATATCTAAGGAAATGCAATTTTCTTTCATCACACAAATGTCTTCAGACACACTCAATTTCTCAGAGTCTTCCAAGGGTGAATCAACTGGACTACGAGATAAAATGTCAGGAATTACATTCAATGCTCCTTTGATATAAGCAATGTCAAAATCAAACTGGCTGAGCCGAACACTCCAGCGAGCAAGTCTGCCTGTGGGATTTTTCATTTTAAAAAACCACTTAAGAGATGCATGATCACTAACTAGAGTAAATTTAACTCCTTCCACATATGGACGAAATTTCTCGCAGGCAAAAATACAAGCTAAGGTTTCCTTCTCAGTTGTGCTGTAATTTCTTTCACTTTTAGACAAACTTCTTGAAGCATAAGCTATAACCTTTTCTACATTATTTTGATTTTGTGTTAACACACCACCTAAACCAGTGTCTGATGCATCGCATTGTATTACAAATGGTAAAGAAAAATCTGGGCTAGCCAAGACAGGTGCAGATACTAATGCATTTTTTATATTCTGAAAAGCCTTATCTGCTTCCTCAGACCATTTTATCTTTTGTCCTTTTTTCTTATTTTTCAAGAGATCATTTATAGGTGACATTAATGTAGAAAACTGTGGGATGAACCTCCTATACCAACTACATAAGCCAGTGAATCTTTTTACTTCTGTAGTGTTTGTTGGTCTAGGAAAATTCACCATAGCTAGAACTTTTGAAGAATCTGTTTTTAACCCAAATTTATCTACAACAAACCCCAGGTACTTGAGTGAAGATTTAAAAAATTCGCATTTGTTGATATTTACTGTAAGGTTTGCTTCTTTTAACCGCTTTGACACTTCTCTGAGTAATTGAATGTGTTCTTGAAAGGTTGAACTAATAATGATTGCATCATCTAAGTAAACAAATACGTTAGGCTCCATCTCTGGACCAAAAATGGCGTCCATTAGTCTCTGTTGACATTGGGCAGCATTGGAAAGACCAAAAGGCATGACATTAAAATGAAAAAGGCCCCTCCCAGGGACAGAAAATGCAGTCTTTTCCTTAGATTCATCATCTAAGGGAATCTGCCAAAATGCACTTTTTAAATCAATGGATGAGATGTAATTTGCCTTGCCTAACAATGATAAAATTCTATCAACTACAGGAAGAGGATAGCTGTCTTTTTTAGTGAGCAAATTCAACTTACGACCATCAAAACAGAAACGAAATTCTCCATTAGCCTTTTTTACCAACAGTACTGGAGATGACCATTCACTACTGGATGGTTCAACTACATTTAGAGCTAACATATTGTCCAATTCCTTATTTAAATGACCTAGCATATAAGGTGACATTAAATACTGCCGTTGCTTGACAGGTTGAGCATCTCCAGTTTCAATATGATACATCAGTTTATTAGTTCTCCCCAATTGACCATCTTTAGATAATTTTTTAAATTCAGAAATTACTTCATTAACTACAATTTTCTGGTCTCGGGACATATCGTCTAGACTTTTAACTTGATCAGCTGTGAATGACATGTCATTATTTAATCCGACTGAAGCGATATTGACATTGGTACAATCACTGACCTCCCAAGAATTATCTTTGAAATTTACTTTCAACTTAAACTCATTACAAAAATCACTTCCTAATATAAAGGAGTAATTCAATGAAGGAACTATGAGGAATGAAATAATTTGACATTTATTTCCAGCTAAAATAGGAATATCAACTGTACCTGTAACAGTCTGTTTTGCATTATCTGCAGTAAGAACAAAATTGTGTTTAGAATTTTTTATATCTAGATTCAAAGACTTGACAAATTCAATACCTTTATTACCAATTGTGCTTTTACTTGCACCTGAATCTAGCAAAGCAATAATTTTTTGTCCAAATACTGTTACATTTACATAGGGTCTATTGTCAAAATCTTTCTTGACAAAAATAGGAGCAGTAGCATTAATATTTTGAAAATAATTTTTAACAAATGAAATCAAATTATTTTGTTCTGATGTTCGAACTTTGGCATCAAGTTGCGGAGGCAAAACGTGCCCAGGATTAAATGGTTTTACCTCCGGGACTCGTTTCCCGAACATTTTGAGCATTCACTAAGTGTTACTCCTGGATTTCCACATCTAAAGCAGAACTTAGTTCTTTTTAAAGTGCAATGCCTAAAATGATGGTTCTCTAATTTGCAATTAAAACAAACCATAGGTTTTTTATTTTCATTACTTTTACTCTCAGTGCTACTGCTAGCTTGCTGATTATAGTTAGACCTTTTGTATACCCTTGAATTCCAAGATTTTTTTGGCTGAAAATTATTGCTTTCTAAACTGCAATTATTAAATTCAAAATCTAAATCACAGGCAACCGAATTGACATGAGATTTTCTTGAGTTGGATTTAACCTGAAGATCTCTGAAAACTTCTTCCAAAACTTTCACATCAGTGATTAATTCCTCTACAGAGTTATACCTGTTAAGAGCTAGCTTTTCTACAAATTCAGGTCTTAAATTTTTCTGAATCCACTTCACTTTTGTGACTAGTGCTGGGGTAGACGTGAGCCTACTGAATAGTTGCTCCATTACAGCCACAAAAATGACGATGGATTCATCCTCAAATTGTTTTCTATGCTTGATAGTCTCCCAGAGCTCCTCATCATAGTCCCTACTCAAGAAATCCTGTTCTAAACGTTTAGCTAAAGAGTCCCAATCTCTTACAATATTGTTTTCTTTAACATGACGAAGCCACAAAAGAGCCTTGCCAGAGAATAAGTCAACTGCAGATTCATACAGTTGCTGTCGAGTAACCTGTCTAGCTTCAGCTAGTTCATACACCCTTTCTAGAAATGATTTAACCCCTAGAGATTTTTTTGAACCGTCAAATTTCAAGTCCCACTTATAAATTGAAGCTGGTTTTGAAGTGCTTGGCAACATGTTAGGATGGATTCTTGGAGAAGATGTATTGACAGATGGATCAAACATGGATGTTTCTTCTTTGATCCTCTCATCTAACTCGGCTTCTAATGTTAAACAGGAAGCATATGCTTCATTACGAAATTCTGTAGGTGCATTATTGCCTTCAACATTTTTAATTCTGTTTATTCTCATCATAACATGTGCCAAACGAGATCTTAACCTCAAATATAAAGGATCAGTTACTGGGCCATTAAAATCTGGAATTAGTTGACTTATGTTGTCTAAAGTATTACTAATTGAAACTTTTTCATTATCAAAATTGTATTCATTATCAACAAGACTAGTAGCTGATATACCAGACTTTTCCTCTCTCTTCATGGCTGCTGATAGAACTTTACGTTTGTCAGTCATAGGCCTATTTGTTACAATTCCTCTCAATCTCAATTCATAGTTGACTTCCTCAATAAGTAAATGTCTAGCTTTCAATTCAGACTCCATTTTAAAAACTTTTTGTCCCTTTTTAAAAATTAGGTTAATTAATATATGCCCAGGTATTTATATATACCTAAAAAATTAATCAGGGAAAATACCTGAATGAATGCACATGAAAACAACCAAATCATATAAACATAATGAAAATTCCTCAAAAGGTAAAGGCTGCAATGCAAAAATACTCTGTGCACAAAATGACTCACCTCACTACAGGCAGATGAAGTTGGACTAAAAAAGGGGCTGCACAAATCCAGAACTCCAGTGTACAGAACTCCAATAGAACTCCAATAAAACTCCAATAAAACTCCAATAAAATCCTTGGTAAAATGTTCAATTTTCCACAAAGTTCAATTTTCCACTAGTTTTTTCCAGCTGATGTTGTGCTAAAAAGTTTCAAAAATTTCACTATCTAATTTTTTTTATAATGACCTAATTTAACAGTCTAAAAATCGGGCCCCACGTTCATGGTGCCAATTATCTATAACAACTCTTTTGATGTTTTGGAAAAGAAAGAGATTTTGATTTGTTATAGGCACGGCAGCTCGCTTGTTTGGGAGCAGGTCGTGAGTTAGTTCTTTTTATTGTTCACTAGTGGGGTTATCCTTTTGTCAGGCGCCACTCAGTTTTCACAGCTGAATTACTGAGAAAAAAATCCAAGATATAAATATAAGCCAAAATAACTGTTAACTGATTTATTCACCTTAACATGCCAACAATAGGTATTCAAATGGTGGTAAATATGTATTGTGATTGTAACTCAGTACAAGGGTTGATTTCCCTTCATATAGGCCTATACTTTGGGTTCACAGAGTCTCTAACAGACCCAAAAATTCTATTATATATAAAATCCGATCTTAGACTGTTATGTGTTATTGACAAGTGTTCAAATATCTCATGACATTAGACAGTGAAAAATAACTATTTAAATGTCCTCAGACAGTGAAAAAATATGGTATGTTAAATGTCTTCAAGACAGGGAAAAAATATGTATGTTAAATGTCTTCAAGACAGGGAAAAAAGTACATGTTAAATGTCCTCAGACAGGGAAAAAAGTATATATGGAATATTCTGACCTTAGCTGCAAGTTCTGGATTTTGAACCATGAGATTCCAACTGTGGTCCAATAGATCTCACTACCTGGATGAACAAAGACACTCCTCCCTCAGTCGGCGGTAGGGGTTAGGTGTGCTAGGAAAACTGGATCCCCACACAGTTGACAGGAGTCACAACCACCTGGAGACCTGGGCACTTGGTGTATCCCAGGGCAACTGGATTCTGCACTGCAACTCTGGCTGACGGGTCCACAGGCTGCCACCAGGGCAAGCTCTTCCTATCATCCAAGCTGGACCAGGACGTCTCACTATCTGACTGGGCTCTGGGAGTTCAGGCTCCAAAGTAACAAAATCCTAGGGATTAAGGATCAATCAACCATACCGGGAGTCTGGACTCCCCTGGAATTCCTGTCAGAAGTCAGGATCACTGGCTATCTAAACCAGAAGGGCTGCTAGGGACTTGCACTGTTGGCAGCAAGGATTCTGCCAGAAATTCCAGGCTGTCGGGTCCTATAGATGCCCAGAGACATACAAAAGAAATCACCAGGGTCTTGCTTCCACCTTCAAGTGTGTTGGTGACTCAGGCTTCAAAGCACGAAGATCCCTCAGGTGCCTCAACCATTGAAAAAAGTGTCCACGTGATGTCCAAACAGTGAAGTCCAGAAAACAGTTCAAGATTTCTAAATGCCCATAGTTGATGAGATTTGATATTTAGTGATCCATCCAGTTAACAGTGTTGATTGATAAAATTCAAGTCCAGAAACATGCCATGTGGTCAACAGAAAATGGAGTTCATATCATCCACTTAGTCTGTACCCCCTGCTCCCCTGTATAAGGCCGTGATATCTTCCTATCGGAAAGGCCTAACACAAAAGTAGGTGTCCACCACCTGACCTGATCGCACGAGAGTCAAAATCAAAAAGGGCTTCATTTTGGCTTCAGCACATGAAACCTTTTCGCAAGAGAAGGAATCAGCAAGAAGGATGAATAAACGGAAATTGCTCAAATAACAAGTTTCCGTCAATCAGAGCACTTGTGATCTATTCAAAAAAAAATAATACAAACCAAAATCCGTCTCTGCGCAGTGTCAATCTAGCCACCCAAATAATATGATTCAAGTCAGATTCAGGGATGCAACTTGAAAGAAATATTAAATATCGATCATGACATCGATAGTCGATACGATAGTCGATACATTAGTCGATTCACCAGTCGATACAACATTGCGAATATCCCTGCACCATTACAGGCCACTGCCACTAAACGCGACAAACAGTCTTCTACTGCCACGAGACTATGATGTAAACAACAATGTTCATGGGCGTCTGACAAATGTGTAAGGTTGGATAAGAAGTGGACTAACATAACCTAACTGTCATCCAGTCATGGACATTGAAAATGAAAACATTTAACAAGATGGAATAATGTACAGTACCTCAAAACCTAGAAAAGAAATCATTGAGTTACGCAGTGCATCTCTACAAAGCTTCCCAATTACCTATTTGCAGAATTCACACTATGGAACATGAAAAGGCAAATCTTCATGTTACAGGGTGTTAACAAATAAGTGTTACAACGGAAAACTGTAGATTGCTCATGAAAAAAGATACATTTTTTTCCCTTTCGAAATTTTTCTCCGGGCTTCCGTTATAAAGATACAGGACGTCAAAAAAATATAAAAAAATCAGATTTTTGCTGCTATCTCAGGAACCGTCTGAGCTACGGAGTTGAGCCTTCGTACACACTTTATCATCAATAATGACTACTTTTAGGGCTCTTGATCAATTTCCTTGGACATGTCAGTGGAGGAGAATTCAACGCCTCATAAGGGTTTAACCCCCCAAACATTCATGCCACTGGAGAAATTGTAATTTTCAAAGTAGATTCTGAAGCGCCAATATCTTTCACACAAAAAACGTCCTCTTGTCTCAATGCTCTAAAGTGAACAGTTTCCGCGAAAGATGGCTCTTTATGAATAAGAAAATACAAAATCCTGATGATATCTGCAAAAATCGTCTGAAAATCCACTGGAAATAAACACCTCAGAACTGTCTAATAATATGTTCAATTACATGTCAGGTTCTTGAGTATCTGGTCTCGATGCTGGGTTTCAAAGTGTCAAGTTTATTAAGTGTAGTAAAGTGTGTTTAATCAAACTGAACATTTTTGATTTTTTGACGCCCTGTATCTTGAAAACGGAAGCCCCGGAGAAAAAATTTGAAGAGGAAATAAATGTTTCTTTTATTATGAGTAATCTACAGTTTTCCGTTGTGAAACTTATTTGTTAACACCCTGTATGTACTATATCTCAACAAAAATGGGATCAAAATGAGAGGTACTTTCTGAATCTACAAGGACGGAAAGTGAAGGATGGAAAATTTGAAATAAGTAGCCATATTGTCGTATTTTTTTCCTACGTCGGCATCAACGCCTATTGGTGGATTTCGTTACCTATAGAGACAGCAGTTGGTCCCGCTTTGAGGACAGCGATGATTCATATATTAGTAGTAGATATATGATTCTAACGTTTTTATATTGAGGTTATGTTCTTCTTCTCCAGTTTTTATTTCCAATGTTAGCAAAATACAATTTCCATTATTTCACATTGAACACCGAAGACTAAAACAGATGGGGAAGAATTTTTTTCCTAATGCTAGCTGAACTGGGATACATTTTGCACTCATATGAAACCAATTGAGACTAAACCCCGGCCAACTTGATTTTCATTATGATGGGTTCAGTTGAGATTTTTTATTAAATACCAATTTGAGGCTGCTTTCACATGCATCCGTTTTCACGGATCCGTTGGATCATATGATGAATATTGACCAATAGAAATCGACACGGATGAGTCGACAATCGCAACGTACCCAGTTGGCTCAACATTAACTTTCCTCCGTTTAATTTGTCCGTGATGAGAAGAAAGCTAGGTTAAGTAAATATTTTAATTTTTTCGATTTTTACCTGAACCGTCGACAACTCCCCCAAACTTTGTGGGATGTGTTTGTAGTTTATCTATGGATGTGTTCTAGATGCCTAAAAAGGCATGTTTCAGGAATAATTTCTGAAACTGTAGAAATCCCAACACGAAAAAGATATGAAATAGAAGTCATACTGTCACCAGATGCCAAATAACAAAGCGTAATTCCTAATCTGGTTCTTGGTTGTTTTTCAAGTTTATTCTCCAAGAGTCCGAGCAATAGATAAAACATATCAGACGACATTCTAAAACAATTGAAATACTTTTCGTTGCCGTTTTCCTCCATTCCTCTAACCAAATATTCACTTGCGTCATGATATCTTCGAGAATTGTCTGTGTCTGTTTGTGTCTTTTGACATTCTGTATCTCTCCATAATAAATAGAGTATGTACAAATTTTTGACTTTTTCCTTTATTATTTTCTGCTCCCATATTGTTTTATTTCTTAGAGATATTTGCGCAAACCAGGGATAACAACGGAGCTCACGGAACCGTTCCATTCGGTAGGGACCCAAACTTGTGTACGTAAATCACGCAAACGTAGATCCGTGAAAACGGATGCATGTGATAGCAGCCTCTCAGAGTTCCATAGCTTTTAAGCAAATCAACAGGAAATAACTTTTCTGATGAGAGTTCTTTGAAAAAAATTGTTCTTCCTGAATATCAAAGAACAAAATTGTAACGTGGAAATAATACGTTTTTTCTGTGACGGGACGAAAGTTTGACATTTTATCTCTGTTGACAGGTTGCAAAATGTCACTTTTCATAAATTACTTTTTTCCAGGATATATATTATACCGGGTGACACTGACTCATGGTATACCCCCTTTTTCTCCTTTGTTTTTCTAGCTATATTTCTGAAATTTGGAACATCGAATATGCTCACTAGAGGGCACTCTCACATTTTCGATTTTTTTTTTATCTTCCGGTTCATTCGCCTTGTCTATTCATTCTGATTGTTTTGACCATATTCTTTTGTTTTTAGGCGGCGGTGGAGGCAAACCAAATTTCGATGACCTTGACGAAGGAGGTGATTCGGACGATGAGCCCATACCAGACTTGGAATAGCCCCTTGCATCATAAGATTCATTTTTTGTATCAATAATATTTGTTAAGTTATTATAAATAAAAGGAGAGTTTAGTGATGGTTGTCACTGATCTGTTCTGATTTGTGGTTTTCAAATTTTTTCTTCCATGTCATAATTGAAGTTTTCCTCAAAATGGTCTAGTGTTTGAATGGTAAATAGTTTGTACAAATGGCGTTGTTTTTTAGTAAATTTGAAAACACTTAATTGGTTTTATTTTTGAAAAACGTTTGTGAATGTATCTTGATAATAGCTTAGCCAAATCCTTGTCTTCAGTATTCCGACCGAAAATGGTGTGTAAAAAAATGAGAATAAGACCAGTCTAACCTTCATCTGGGATTTTGAAATTCAAACTGTTAGATGCAAACGTTTCTGGCAGAATACGGGTGTTGGGAGTTAGTAAAGTTGCGTTTTATTTGTTCCATTCTGGTAGCGGTGTTGGGAACAGAATGACGTTTACAAATAAAACGCGAATCTTCATGACCTTGCATGAGAGAATTCACATAAGAGGTTATATCAATACAGTGCCGTTCATAAAGTCGGCATCATATGGGAAACACTTTTATTAATGACTTATTTTAGAATTCGAGCTGGACGTTAAGTTCTGCTTAAAAAAAGATTAAAAATGGCCTACTCAATCGGGGTCACGTGACTTTCGCTACATGTCAAAAGTGACATTTTTTCAAATTAATCGCTGAAAGTAGGCTTATTTGTTCGAATATCGAAAAAGTTCACTTGAAAAAGTTGTTTCTATTTCAATTTTACATATGTGACTCAGATTTTATCTTTCTATTACATTTTTAGATTTCGATATTTTTTAAAAATTTTCGAAATTTCTGTAATATTAAAAAAATTGTAAATTCGATAAAACTACTTCATACCAGTAGCTTCATCATGCTACTAACAGTCATTCCATGTCATTCCTTGTAGTAAGACGGAATGAAAAGAAGCAACCGGAATCGGGAAAGTTGCAAATAAAACGACACAAGTAAGATTCTCTAACTCATTATTTAGAGGTTAGAAGTCTTTGTGTCTGATTATGTGAATCACTAGTAATATTTTCCACTGGACTGAACTTATGTACTTGTACAGAAGTGTCTAAATCTTTCCAACCATTATATGACATTATTTTTTACAAAAAAAATTGTGAAGGCCAAGTTTGCTTAGGGAGTTTAACTCTGGTCCATCAAACGCATGCCTCCAGTCGGCTGTGATCATTGGCGTACTGATTAGAGCTTTCCATGACCCAAAGGATCTCAGTAATAATTACGTTTTCTACGAGCGCATGCGTTGATAATGTATCACGTGATTCACTGTGACTAGGGACTACGGACAGATCATAGCTCCTTTCTCTTAATCCATCTAGTGACTTTGGTATTGGCGCCCCTGACATGACATTGTTGTCACGTCACATTCATAGCCGTTTAAAGAGATCTTGCAAAATTTTAATATCATACTAAACTTGATCTTGATAAAACATTCCATTCTGTTTTGGAAGGATGGTAAAATGTGCTGCGTTAGGCTGTATCAATCAGTTGGATGGCAAATTTGAATTTGTCAGCTTTCCATCAAATGCAAATTAATGAATTTAGAACATGGAAAATGAAGTGACCGAATGGGGAAACTTGGTGAATACATCAGCAAAATATTCAGGGTAAAACTAATACGAAATCACATATCATACTTTCACATTGTGCCTATAAATTATCCACTCCACAAGTTTTTGAATGCATTTTAATAGAAACCTTTTTGATCAAAACGGAGGATTATAATAAAAGACGAGGGATATGCCCTACCATTTAAAAAATTAAAGCTATTATTTCCAAACATATATGTTTTTGTTCATCATCATAATATATAACAATAAGTTTCGAGCCTCGACCGTACGGAAAAACTTGGAGCTAGTGTAGCATAACAAGTACAACATAATTTTCTGTAAGTAATATGAGTTCTGTGGTTTTCCCTGAAGACCAGAACAAAAAAGAAAGACTTTCTGTTGGTGGAATCAACTCTTCTTCAACTAAGGTATACGTTGCCGTGGATATCAACAAATCAAATATTCAATCGTTCCTCCAATGCTTTATGCAACCATATTATCATTGAGGTTAGAATATTCTTCTTCTAATTGTGTGATTCACCAACATGAATATCCATTATTTCACGCTAAGTAAACTTCTCTATTGCAGTTGGGCAGTAAATTTTTTTTATAAATCATAATTTCGAAAAATGGTACGTACACTTTCATACTTAAAAAAGTAAGCTCATCAAATAAATAATTTAGTTGGAATTAACGTTAAGACAGAAACCGGGCTCAATTCATACTCCTTTGTTTTCCTGTTGTTCGAATTTTGGATATTTCCTCTCGATGTCGCTCCAACTTTCTTTGCTGTAGGAAAGATTATGGACAGTCACTGCGATATCGTCCAGCTAAAAACAGAGCAAAAGAAAAAACATGATAAAATCTGATAGTGAAAAAATCCTACCGGTATTCTGACTTGTCCCATGGAATCTCTCTCCCTCAACGTGACGCTGTGAGGTTCTTTGAGCGTGTCGAAATCAATGGTGATGCCGTAAGGAATCGCTATCTCGTCGGTTCGAGCATATCTTCTTCCAATGGAACCGGAACTGTCGTCAACTTTGTGAGAAACGTCCACTCTGGTCAGCCCAGAAGCTATAAAGAAACCATAAAGGCGAACCATGGATCATATTCCAACTAGCAAAAAACAAGTTCATAACCTAGCAGAAAACCACAACCTGACCTCAGCAAAAACCTCAAGGTTTTTGTAATATGAGAATTTTTGTATAAAAAAATTGAATTCCTATTTTCTAGATAATTGGTTACGTCTCGTGGGTGATGCCTCGCTCACAAACTCACTCACTTCTCTGGAACACCGTAGAAAAGTTAGCGATCTGGCTCTATTCTATAGATATTTTCATGGACGATGCTCTTCTGAAATAACAATTGTTCCTCCCTTAGCAGTCCCCGCGAGATTAACCCGTCGAGTTGAGGCTTTGCACCTCTTCGAGGTCATTTTGGAGGCCTGCAGAACATCTCTTTCCAAAGACTCGTTCATCCAACGAACAGCGAGGCTCTGGAACACAAGGGAGGTGTTCCCCGAGGCATATAACCTCCAGAAATTTGAGAAGAACACCAATTCCTACCTTATTTCCCGCTCTGAACATTACAGGATATCCCTTTTTGTGAGAACCAGAACATAAAAAAAACGCCAGTATCTGCCCTCTCTTGGCTTGAGAGGCTTCCTACCTGCGGTAGGTTATAGATTGAACTGAACAGAGTTGGTCTAGTCACAGTCGCGCATTGGCAGTCTCACAGTATATATGTACTTGCAGATACGTTACACGCATTCATGTATTAATTTCAAGTTGAATAAACGATACAGTCCTCTCAAGTATCGTTATTTGAACAACGAACGCACATAAATTTGGTCCTTCGAGCCGTATATTCTCGTACACGAAGAAATTGGTTGGATGAACGATACAGTCCACTCAAGTATAGTTATTTGAACAACCAACGCACACCTATCTCAGATTATTGTTTCATGTTTCGAGCAAATAAGGAAATCTTCATGCATGTTGATTCTTATCATCTATATTAGATAATTATTATTCAATAAATATTACTGGATAGTAGTGGTAACAATCGCAGAAGGCAGATTTTTGATAGCAGTCATTTACGGTCTTCAAAGAAAAAACTTCTAACAAAGTTCCATGTATAGTTATCATGAAGGATCCGAATCGGAAGTTACCTTTTTTTGTTGACCATAAATGACTGCTATCGAAAATCTACCTATTGCGATTATTACAACTACTATTCAGTGATGATTATCGAAAATAAGAGTTAATATGCTTGGAACATGAAAGTATGATCTAAGATAGGAATTTTTTTTTTATATACAGGGTGTCCCTAGACCAGTGGGACAGTTGAATATCTCCTGAACCAATAGGAATTCTCGAAATATTATAATTCCACATCATATCGCATTATGAGTGCTAACTTTAGGAATTACTATATTTTCTACGAGGGGTACAAGAAAGGCTCACAAAATCGAACATCAATTTTTTCAAATGGAACACCCTGTATTTTATTGCATTTTCATAATCTCCTTGAAGAGCTGAATTCAACGACCTAGCATACTTGGGCTCTAGCGGGAATGATTTCCGAGATATAGGGTGTGGAAAATCGAGATTTTTCATTTTTGGGGATTTTTTGTGTCAAAACTATTCATTATTGGTCAGAACGGGTTACATGTCCATATCTTAACTTTTGATTTACTATTCACTCGTATTTAATTGAAACAAATACAGGGTGGTGTAGAATTCCGACTGAAACTGAGAATTCTACACCACCCTGTATTTGTTTGATTTAAATACGAGTGAATAGTAAATCAAAAGTTAATACATGGACATGTGAGCCATTTTGACCAATAATGAATAGTTTTGACAAAAAAAATTCCCAAAAATGAAAAATCTCGATTTTCCACACCCTATATCTCGGAAATCATTCCCGCTAGACCCCAAGTGTGCTAGGTCGTTGAATTCAGCTCTTCAAGGAGAATATGAAAATGCAATGAAATACAGGGTGTTCCATTTGAAAAAATTTATGTTCGATTTTGTGAGCCTTCCTTGCGCCCCTCGTATAAAATATGGTCATTCCTGAAGATAGCACTCATGATGCGATATGATGTGGAATCATAATATTTTGAAAATTCCTATTGGTGCAGAAGATATTTAACTGTCCCACTGGTCTAGGGACACCCTGTATAAGTTCCGATTTATCGAAAATCGTGAGGTTTTCACTAAGACCGAATTGTGTTTGTCTGATAGGTTATCACTAGATAGAGTATATCCCTGTATACAGGGTGTCCGTTTTTTGAGCTCCACTATTGGGATCTCAGTTATTATAAGAGATACGAGATCGGTTAACTTAGGACAAATTGGACAATTTCATGCTGAACATGTTTTTACCCAATCGGTTGAAATGTGCCGTACAAATTGAAAAGCTGTACTTGTAGTGTTTTTCCTGATCTCTCTGATTCTGATGAGAGTTTTTGAAAAATACGATCCAGATAGTCAATATTATGACATTCTAAGTCCGTCTCTGGAATTTTTCTTCAATAGACGGCCATCTTATGGAGTGTTAGTAAAGGTAAGTTGCTGGTCATTTTCAGACGATAACATCGGGACGTTCGTGAAATATCGTTCATCCATGATTCTCCCCGAATTCAAATAATGGCCTGTATTACTGGTATGAATGAGCAAAATATATTTTTTCACATATCAACTCACTATGACTCACCCTGTAGAGATAAATGAGCGCCATTGACAGGCAGACAGATTCTGGGTCAATGAACACAGACAATATAATACCTCTCGCCTACCAACTAGGGTTCTATTCAGACCGACAATGAGGCTGCTTTCACATGCATCCGTTTTCACGGATCTGTTGCATCATGTGATGAATATTGGCCAATAGGAATCGACACGGATGAGTCGGCTCAACCGTTACCACCGACACAACAAGGCCAGCAGACTCTGACGTAAACAGCTCGTGACGTCGCCAAGTGAGGCCAGTGTTTTATTTTATCGCTTGTCGACTAACGCGTCAGTTCGTGTTAATTCATCGGTGATTCACGTATGTTTTTGATACGGTCTCGAATTCTTTTGTTGTTTATTCATCAAAATAATTGGCGGAAAAATTACTGGTTTGTGAAATATTTTGTGTTGTGATCGGCGAAATAACAATGCCTTTCAAGTGTTGTGTTCCCTTTTGTCGGGGGAATTATGTGGGTGGTTCAAAAGTTCATGCTTTTAGTTTCCCGTTGGACGAGGAGCTATCGAAAATGTGGGTATATGCAATTCACCGCGAGGATTTTACTCCATCTAAGTTCAGTAGTAAACAGAGCTCAATTTATAATGATGAATTAATAATAGAAGACAATTACTCTCTCATAAAAAGTATAAGTAGAGGAAAAATAGAAAAGCTTTGATTGTGCAGTTAGTTTTGTATTCGTATATTTATTATAGTCAACAAAATAATCTCTGAATTCGAGGAAATTTTCTTGAATGTTCATAATAAACGGGCATTTTTAATTCTCATTCTCAAATTTCTTTCTGAAAACGGTCATTTGCCTCGTGGCAATGAATGCAGAATTCATTCCAATGATCAAATTGCAACTATCATATTAACATGAAATACAAACACTCTACTTAAAAAGGTAAAAAGTTCCAAATTTCACCTTCTTTTTCACCTGTCTTCTGGATGGCATTTAGAACAAATTTCCCTTCTTTTTTCATCATATTGGACAATTTATATATAATTCAACTATAAATATGATTTTCTTGAGATTAATCCATATTTAGTGAAAAGAAGGAAGAATATCATTCAAAATAATGGCGTGTGTAATGTCATTCGAAAGCAATCTATTGACATTTGACATCTCGTATTTTGATTGACTATTGATTAAATGGTCGTCATCTGGAATGCTTGTTCACTAAATATGAAAAACTCGCCATAAAAATCATATTTCCTGTTGAATTTTCTATATAAAAATGTGCCATCGAAGTACATCATGAGTATATATAGTGTCCAATGACAAAATAAGAGCAATTAGCTTCAAATGCCCCCAACACAAGGGGAGAAAGAAGGCGAAATTTCGAACTTTTTCTTGAAATATCTCAATAAATAGTGGTTTGTTCACATTTTCATTATAAAAATCCAACAACAGAATATTTTAAACACTCACTGGTTATTTTTTCAGGTAATAGGAATTCTCCAAGATAAATATAGGTAATTGTAACAAACGGCATGTCAATCAAAATAAAATATATTTTCCACAATTTTCTTTCGATCAATCTCACGATAAGTTTATGTTCTGCGGGCCCTGTATAAGTAGGTGTGAAGTTTACCTTCACCACAATTTTTGCCAACATATTTAATTCGAATGGGTTGCTGTAGGTGGATATTTGTGTTTTATCCTGGTTTTTGCTTTAAAACTTCGTTTTTCCATAATAAAATCGAATGGGGTGCGAAGAAGGGCTCAGTTGACGACTGGCATCCTTTTTTAACCGGAAGCCCTTCAAAAAACAGCAAAATCGGCTCAATGATGATCTAAAACTAAAATCGAAATACGCGGTCGCCTTATAGCGCTATACGCGCTTGTCGTTTAGAAGCCGCAGGTTAGGCCTCACTAAGTGACGTCACCCACGGAGCATGCAGGCCTTGTTGTATCGGTGGTAATGGCTCAACATTAAGTTTCCTCCGTTTAATTTGTCCTTGATGAGAAGAAAGCCAAGTTAAAAGTAAATATTTTAATTTTTTCGATTTTTTCCCAAACCGTCGAAAAACTCATAGACTTTGTGGGATGTGTTTGTAATTTATCTATGGATGTCTTCTAAATGCCTAAAAAGGCATGTTTCAGGAATAATTTCTGAAACTGTAGAAATCCCAACACGAAATAGACATGAAATAGAAGTCATACTGTCACCATCAGATGCCAATTAACGAAGCGTAATTTTTAATCTGGTTCTCGGTTGTTTTTCAAGTTTAGTCTCCAAGAGTCCGAGCAATAGATAAAACATATCAGGTGACATTCTGAAATAATTGAAAAACTTTTCATTGCCGTTTTCCTCCATTCCTCTAGCCAAATATTCACTTGTGCAAAACAAGGATAACAACGGAGCTCACGGAACCATTCCATTCGGAAGGGATCCAAACTTGTGTACGGAAATCACGCAAACGTAGATCCGTGAAAACGGATGCTTGTGAAAGCAGCCTGAATCAGATATCTATACCTTTTTAACTTCAATTTCGGAATCGGTGAGTTATATTTCGGAAAAAGTAATCTCGATTTCGGAATTGGTTAGTTCGATTTCAGAAATGGTAAACTCAATTTCAGAATCGGTGAGATGAATTTCAGAAAAAGTCCATTCAATTTCAGGAATGGTAAGTTGTATTTCAGAATTATTGGTAGGTTTCTATTTCAGAAGATGAATCCTTTTATATGTTTGAAATGTTTTCAATTGCAAAAGAGAAGATTGTTTACAGTGGATGGAACGGTGTTTGAGAGCCCTATGTTGAATCAGATTGAACATATATGGGGTGCCTTCAAGTCAGAAGTGAAGATCTTCTTGCAAGAGCATCGCCAAAGGGTCATAGCTGGAGATCCGAACAGATTGCTCAACCAGATAGAATTCAGACTGCGATGTCTTGAAGAATGTGCAGATCATTCAATGAAAATGATAACACCTCAAATGTGTTTGCATTCTTATAATCATGTGCAACGCCACTATCTTCCAGCGATTCAGATGGAAGGCATCTGTGGATTAAATTGTTTTTGAAAAGTTGAATTTTTTAAATATGGTTTGTTAATCTCACATGCAATTGGAAACATTTCGAACAAATATAAGGATTTTTTTCATGAATTCAATTCAATTCTGAAATACAACTTACCATTTCTGAAATTGAATGGACTTTTTCTGAAATCGAGATTAAATTTTCCGAAATATAACTTACCGATTCCGAAATTGAAGTTGAAAAGGTCTATTCTTTCATCTGGGTTCCTGACTTACATATTTTCTTGATGAAAGGAGCAAAGTCCGGGTTGGCACTCAAAGGCAAGACGCTGCATTTCAGCGGAGCCACGCTGGCCGGCAGAGACAGATACGTTCTCTGTTCGTCGTTTTCCCGCTGCTTGAAGTTGTGCTCGAAAATTGCGTACATCACCCTACCGACCCCTGGAATTGTACGTAGAAAAAATATTTTTGGAGGAACGAGTAAATGAGTGAAGTGATCTAAAATAGAAATGGGATACCTGACAATGGGTTGCGTGCAATAACTGTCAGATGACCGACCCTAGAGGTGAAACATTGAAACACAACCTCACTTTTCTTATTTGTTAACAAATGATTGAAATCACAATTATTTTGGCATACAAATCGTGTCTCCGTTTAATATAATATGATTTCTTTATTTATTTATTTCTTACACTGTTCAACAGGTTGCCCCATTTACAGAACAGGAAAAAAAGGACAAAACAAAAACATGCATTGCATATTACATAAGCATAATGGATAGACGAAACAATATGACAAAATGAAAATATCCTGACTAAGTATCTAGTTATTCACTGATGAAGGAGAAAAAAGATAAAAAGTTTTGATATGAGTTATTCCACAGCTGAACAGATCTGTAGAAGTAGAACGTATTACAATTTCTGGAAGAAAATCTCGGGATAATAAAGTTCAATTTTTCCAACAAATCTGCACAGTCGATTGGATTGTTAACAACCTTATAAAGGATCAGGATAGAGAAGTATTGTTTTCTTACGTGCAGGCTCACGAATCGGAAAGTTTTTAGAAGCTCTCCATGAGGTGTACCAATTGGAGGGTATGTACCGCATGACCTGTAACTTAACAGTTTTAAAAACCGTCGTTGCAGACTTTCAAGACGATCAGTATTGTTCCGATAGTATGAGCTCCAAACAACCGATGCATATTCAATCTTCGAACGTATAAAACAGTAGTACAATTTCTTAAGAGTATCTATCTCTTTAAAATCACGACTGCTGCGTACTAGGAACCCGTATGCTCGAAATGCCGATTTCAGGATTGAGTCAATATGATCATTAAACGATATAGATTGATCAAATATAACGCCAAGATCTTTGAATGTTATAGGTCTCAGAAGAGAAATGCCACCAATTGAGTAATTGAAAACGATAGGGTCCGACTTCAATGTGAAGGACATGACATTACATTTGACAGGATTCAGTTCTAATCTGTTATTTTGACACCATTCTTCCACCCGACCCAGGTTGTCAGCGAGCTGTTCACAATCATCTATGTGATTCACGCACCTATATAATTTCAGGTCGTCCGCATATAGCAAAAAGTTCACGTCAATTACATTACCAATGTCGTTAATGAAAATGTTGAAAAGAAGTGGTCCCAGATTGGAGCCCTGTGGTACGCCAGATGTTGCAAGATATTCGATAGACTTGTAGCCGTTCAACTGGACATATTGTTTACGATTAGTGAGGTATGATTTGAATAGGTTTACTAGAGAGATAGATAAGCCAAATGCTTTCAGTTTGTTTATCAAAATTCCGTGGTCAAGTCTGTCGAAGGCGGTAGAAGTAAGTACCTACTATGGTCACTCACATACAGTTTTGATTTTGAAATCTGGTAATTTCTCTGATTTCTCATCGGAATTCCATCTGCAATAGGAGCTGATAGAAATACTCGTGAAATTTCTGAAAGAATGCAAGAAGATTGGATTCATGCAATCAAACGGGAGGACTGGTCTGACATGCTGACGAAAAAATAGGATCGTTTGTGCTGTAGACATTTTCAATCTATTAGCAGTATAAGCTTCTATTGCGGAAGTGGCAGAAGGAATTTTAATTAGAAATGACAAACTTGCATAATGAAAACTATGTGAGATTACTATTAACCTGAAAAATCATATTCCTCCATCTCTCGTTGTATTTTTTGTGTAATGTACAACAGCACAATGAGAAGGCATGCTTGAATTGATGAATAGCGCAAAAAAACACGATTCGTATGCCAAAATATTGTGAAAAATGATTTTCTGTAGACAAATAAAAAAAGTGAGGTTGTGATTCAATGATTTACAGATGAGTGAGGTTATGTTTCAATATTTTACTACCAGGGCGGTCATCGTGCACGCGATCTATAGGCTAGGACACAAATGCAAGAATCGTTAATTCAATTTCAATGCGCATATAATTAAACATAACATAACATGAATGCAGCTATTTTTTGATAAAATATGCTCTAATATTTCAAAACAACACCATTTGAATACCCTCCGATTTCATGGAACGTTCGAACATGGCGCTCGGCGGCGCCAGTGCTGACGTGATAATTCCTCTTCCTGTGTTGCCAGCTGTTTCATTTTAAGGAAATATCAAGTAAATATTTCTCAATCTAGAATCGATCCTAAAGTGAACTGGTGAGAAAATGTTATCTTCATTCATGAAGTAAATCTTATCAATATAGTATAATATATAGTATTTATGGTTTATGTTTCCTTATTCATTCCCAATTCTTTTTTTTCTCAAGGGCATTTGGAGCTTCTTCTTAAAAAAAAACAAATAAAGGTGTACATTCTGGGCGACGCAATTCGCCAAACATTGTTTTTTCATTCACCTTTTATTCACTTTTCATTCACCTTCTGATAGAGAAATGTTTATGGAAAAATAGGTACTCTTAAATATTAGGCCTAAAATAGACCTTAGGTACTCAATATCATTCAAGAACCTCTTTTAAAATTTTTTCTATCGTTTTTCAATCGCTGCTGATAGTGCTGAACCGTTGAGCTTCGCCCACCCTGTACAATATATTGTGACTTTTGATTGAAAGTATATAATGGAATGAATGGATATTTATATTTAATCACGTTTACTCTTAAATAAACGCAGAAAACGAGAAAATATTTGAAATAATGCGAGCGCTTCCCATTAGCCAACATAAGATAGAAAGAGATAGGTATCCGTAACCACTGCGGGTTGCCTGAACAATCTTTTTGCCTCACTCGTCGTTCACAGAGGATCCCTTCCAGGTGTTTACATCGAATTCAATGAGTTCGCCAGCGCAAAGCGCTGTTGCCAAGTTGTTAATTCATAATGCACATGGTTAGGTCTCGCTGAAATTAGGTACTCATGAAATGGTATGAAACATATGCCAGTTTTCCAATTAATGACAATGTGCATTCCATTGAATTATCGACTAGTAATTACTAAATTTGATTGTTTGAAAGATAATACTCGCGTAAAAACATCTCCACTATTATTTGAGAAAATCAGTTGTGGTGTGTAACAACATAGTGTATTTGTTGAATGTGGAAAATTCTTCATGCTTCTTGGTATTTGTTTTCCACAGAAATATAACTGAATAATTTTGCATTAGTCTATACAAAATCGACTTGAAAGTTATTTCAGGTGTACCATTTCTAGTTTTGACCACTGAATATGATTTTTCTCACCGAATGATGGTTCAATAACGCTGGGAATTATTTCTTCGACATGCTCGGTTTTCTGGTACTTTTTCACCGACACCATATCTTTGTTGAGCGTATATTTTTCATCACCAACAGAAAGTTGGTATGAACTGAAAAAAAAAATACTTCAAGAAATAAAAATCCTGCGAGTTTCACGATACACTGTTGTCCTCATGCACAAGAGGCAATGTTTCATCATATCATCAAAAAATAGGTCCTTTTGCTAGTCCTTAATATACAGGTTGTTAATGAAGTACATGTGTAAACTTCAAGGGATTCTAAGTCGAACAGTTCATATAAACAAAGGTCAGTGGAACTGCAAAAATGGCTTATATTTTTGGAATTCGGGTGATACTTGTACCGGGTCTTTAACAATGATTAAGTGTCACGTGACCATTTTTGATGCCGCGTCCTCTTTCCACTCATGTTACGAATGTATTGTTGGTTGCATAGTAATCTGTCACGTGGTTTTCAAACATTGTTGAAGACCCGTTGGTAGTAAGAATCCCTTGGTCCTTAATGTATTTGACACTTTTATTTTGACGTCGTTGTATCTCGTCAAGCATAGCCAGTCAGACATAACCACAAGTGCGTTCTACTTGACAGAAATTTGAATGAAGTAAATCGATTCCCAGTATTTTTGGAGTTAGAAATAGCATAAACTTATTGCATCTTATTATTTTCCAAATTTGTTCTCAATATGAGATTGAGATTGATATCTAGTACGATCAAGTATTGTCAGTTCCAGCTTTTTTCATCTATTTGTTTGTGGTTATATCTACATGTGAGAGTGCTTGTGAGACTGCCATAGTCTAAATATACAGACACGTCAAAACAAGAGAAACTCTAGCAGTATCAAGTGCCACAGGGGAAGTTTACTTCAGATACATTTTCATAAAATGAGTTCGGAAATCAGTTTCATGTCCACGCTGTACAGATTGGCGACCGATAAAATCCAAGTCGTTTTTATTTTCACATTAAAGCAATTTTTAATTTTCGGGCCGGCAAACTGTGACGTCATTCTGAATCTAGTTTGAAAATAACTGACGGTGAAGAATATAGCTAGCGAAGAGCTAAGGAATGAAAAACGATAATAAAAGGAGTAAAACTTGTAAACAAAAACATACATAACCACCAATGCACTAGGAGAAGGAATGCAGAGGGTAGTTGGCTTCACTCTGACAGGTTATGGTTTTGTTATTCATGCATTGAAAAATCTCGAATAGAGCTCGATCCTAAACGAAAATATCATTGAATCAATGAATAACTATCGGCTACATTCAATTATACTATTCTCCCTAATTTACTGCCATCGGCCAGAACAGAATGAAGTCGACATCTATAGCTCCTTCCTCTTGTTGTGCCTGTCAGTATTTTGAGTGGTGTGGACGGACTCAAAGTACTAGGCGCTGTTGCAAGATATAATCTGCAACTTTCCTAGAAAATAGATCCGTTTTATTAAGGAACGAATCCATTAGCAAAAAATGACTGACAAGTTATGAAGAACATATTTTGATATAACGATAGTGGAAAATTATAGATACTATCGCAAAATATCATGATTTATCTTCATTAGTAATCAACTTCATTCAGCCAATGAGAGATTCATGGGCAGTATTCATAATACTTGACAAAGCAGGATTGAAGAACCTATTTTATCCCATTGCTGTTGTGATGTAGTTATTATTCATTCAAAGAACAATTTCCGGAAATCTAGACATATGAATGATGTCGTAAAAGTGGTACTTGCACAGGGAATCGTATTTTAACTCTGTGTAAATGTGGATTTTCAGAAAGTAAGTCATAGGAATGGTGGAGGAGCCAAGATCCTCTTTAATTTATTCTTTTCTGAAGTGAGATTTGACCTTACGAAAAAGATGGAACATAGTTAGACACATAGTATCTAAAAAAATATGCATTTACGGACCCATGTTTATGAGACCTCCTCATCAATAAATTACCAGATGATATCAAAAACAGCCCGAATATTATACAATTCAAAAATAGAGTGAAGAAATATATTTATATGCAAAGGAATGATCAAAGCTGAAAGACTATGGATTTCCTTTTTTTTTTCACTGATTTTTTGCCCTTCTTGTTCACTATAAAATGACTGTTATTTTGAGATATATTAATGATATGTAAGTTTTGTTCACTATTTGCAATTTCAATTATACAACAGTCGGTAATACTCCATGATCTTATACAAGGAATTACTGTCTGCATGATCATTCATGTCATTCCTACTAGAAAATTAATTATACTTTATATATTATTTGTATGAAATGTATCAATGAAGAAGAGAATGTAATGCAATAACTGAAATAAATAAAAAAAAAGAAACCAAACGAAAAAAAAAAATCGACACAAACTGATCCATACCCGTCATCCTCCAACTGCCTCTCCAAATCCTCGACATCTTCTATCTTCAGCCCGGCCAGCGCGTCTGTGATCGTTTTGGCGTCCTTCTTGAAGGCCTTGCCCAGCGCCCCCTTATTGGGGCACGCCTCCACCACGTCACAAACCCTCGGCTCCGCCAGCTTCTTCTCGGCCGCCAGACGCACCCCGGTGGCCTGCGTGTGTTGCGTGAGGTCGTACGCGGATCGGTCAGCGCATCCCACGCACTCTATCCAGCCCTTTAATCGATCAATCAATCAAAATAAATGGGGAAGACCACTGAGGGAAAAAATCCGTGCAAACCTCTTTCAATCGACGAATCATGATTTACGTTTAATCTACAATCAATATTATGAGTTGAAGTTGAAGGGAATCGAATCTATATCGTTTTGAAATCAGCATATTTCATTCGTTATTTCGAAAAGCCAAATATGATGGTGGAGCTGTGAAGTATTAGTCCCGCACTGTAGCTATCTCTCTCTGATACCTCGTCATTCTGCAGTGTTGCAGTGTGATTGGTGAGTTCAAGGACAATAGGCGTGTTGGGACTAAGACGTCGCACCAGTCTCACCAATGAATTGACAAAATTTCAAATGGCGCAGGAATTGTGTGTTTTGAAATGGACATATTCTAATTTATTTTTTTCATCGTCTTAGCATGAATGAAAAAATTCAAAATTAATTCACTGGTAGTTTCACGATAATGTCGTTTCAAAAAATCAGTGGTCTCCCCCATTGTAGGAATCATCCATACTCTAAGTGGTCCAATGTATTTTAACCCATTAGCACCGGAATTATTTTTTCCTCTTTTTCTGAAATTTTGAATGGTCATTAACTGGTGTGAAATGCTTTCGAAAGACGAGAAGAGTTTAAAGAATCATAAATGGAATTCAGATTCTCCGAAACTCTGCTGTTGCCATATGGCAACACTAGGCGCTTGTGATGCATGTTTTGGAATATCAACACAAATACCTCCATCACATTTAGAACACAGTCTTTGTCAAAATTCAGCTATTTTACATGGCAACGTTCAACACCCAAGTGACTAGGGGCCAGTACGAATTCCTATACGCGGTGATAACTAATATTTTGATCCATCTGATCAGTTTCGCCCATATACAAATAGTACCTCTTGATAACTTTCAAAAACAACGCATATCACCTGGTTTCTTCTGACAAGTGCTGAATAACTTCGTCGTTTCCCGCTCCGTCATCTAATTATTTGACCCATTACATATTGGAATGGAAATATTAGTAGAATTCCGAAAAAAAGATTGTCCGGCCAATGGTTCAACATCCATTGGCTCGGCCGGAGATTCACCACATTCGCTGAGTATGAGCGCCTAGCGTTGCCAGATAGCAACACGAATATTTGATGCAAATTTTCTACAAAAAAACAATCCTGCTTTTTTTTTCAATTAGTCACAAATATAACTTGAAGCATGTGCACCATAATTATGAAAACAAATGTCGCGAAATCCAATGCGTGAAAACAGGATGATGCGTACACGAACGTGACGTCCATGTTTTACGACAATTCAAATAAGCTTAAAGTTTCACAAATTCACGTGACCGAAACAGCTTACTCACCGGTTTTTTCGCGAATCATGTGGGCTGTCTCTCATCCTAATAGCTAAATATTTGACTGTCAGGAAATTATTTGAATCTCCATCTGCCTAGCGTTGCCATATGGCAACGCACGGCGCTAATGGGTTGAAAAGAAAAACGAAATTTCAAAGTCAGTCGACCACACTTTATATAAAAGATCAAAAAACAGTGACCGGTTTCGGCACAACGGCCATCATCAGACTGTGCAGTACCTAAAATACATTATGAATGTGGAAATTGAAATTGTCATTATGGAACAAAAACTTACAATAGTCAGATTAAAACCATCAAAAAAGAGATTTTACAAAATCAAAAACTTCATTAGGCCAAGACCTGCGAGTTCAATCATTCGAATTGTTTTAAAGTGGTGTACTTGATTTTTTTTTCGTTCAATTTTTGGGACGAAATTTCGCGTTCATTAGAAGAATTAGAAGAATAAGAAAAAATCTGATATCATGGGAATATTCCTTTGAATGTATCATATTAATGTGCTGAATATGTGCACTTATTTCAAAAACACATTGTATATCACAATGTACTACACATTTTTTTCTATTATAAGAGTCAACTAGAAATATGATGTTCTTGTGATTTATTCAAAATTAGTAAAAAGAAGGAAGACTATCATTTAAAGTAATGGCGTGTATAATGTCATTCAAAAGCAATCTGTTGACATTTGACATCTAGTATTTGGATTGACTATTGATTAAATGGCCATCATCTGGAATGCTTGTTCACTAAATATGAAAAACTAGCCATAAAAATCATTTCCTGTTGAATTTTCTAGATAAAATGTGTCATTGAAGTACATCATGAGTATATAAAGTGTCCAATGACAAAATAAGAAGAGCTAGTAGCTGTAAATGCCCCCAACACAAGGGGAAAAAGAAGGCGAAATTTCGAACTTCTTCTTGAAATATCTCGATGAATAGTAGTTTGTTCACATTTTCATTATCAAATTCGTGTTTTTCAGACAAAAATACGTAAGTAGGTACCAAAAAACAATTTCGAAAAAAAACATCGCTTGATAAATGCAGTTTTACCCATAAAAATTACTGTTTCAAGTCTAACGATCAATTGGGTAAAAAATCCAACAACAGGAAATTGAAAACACTCACTGGCTAATTTTTCAGGCAATAGGAGTTCTCCAAGATAAATATCGGTAATTATAACAAACGGCATGTCTATCAAAATAAAATACATTTCCCACAATTTTCTTTCGATCAATCTCAGGATAAGTTTATGATCTGCGGGCCCTGTATAAGTTGGTGTTAAGTTTACCTTCACCACAATTTTTGCCAATATATTTGATTCGGATGAGTTGCTGTAGGTGGGTATTTGTGTTTTATTCCGGTTTTTGCTTTGAAACTTCGGTTTTCCATAATAAAATCGAATGGGATGCGAAGAAGGGCTCAGTTGACGACTGGCATCATTTTTTAACCAGAAGCCCTTCAAAAAAACAGCAAAATCGGCTCAATAATGATCTAAAACTAAAATTCAAATACGCGGTCGCCTTATAGCGCCATAAGCGCTTGTCGTTTCGAGCCGCTGGTTAGGCCTCACTAAGGTGACGTCACCACGGAGCATGCAGGCCTTATTATATCGATGGTAACGATCTTTCAGAAATGCATCAACCAACAAAGTCACTATCAACTCCGCCTTGGACAACCTCCCGGATGATATTCTTGACCTCATAACTGAGAAAAAAGCAGCCAGAAAACGCCACAAAATTAATTCGTAAAGGCCATGCAGCCATAAGACAATTGTATCCATTGTTGGTCAGGAATTCAGGACTAACCATGGATAACAAACTGCTCTTGTATGTACAAGCAAGTGATAAGACCTGTGATTACATACGCTTGTCCGGTGTACTGTAGCGCCTCCGCCACTCAACTGAAAAGGCTACAGGTGCTACAGAACAAGGTACTCCGAATCATTACTAACGGTAATAGATACACTCGAGAGGCTGACATGCATGCTCAATGTCATGATCTGCCCTTGATTAAAGATTACATCATTAAAGTATAAAATAAATTTTATAAACATCACATTCAGAATACCGAATTCACAAGAGATATAACGAGAATTAGGGCATATCATGACATCCGTAGGAAACATGGGCTGATATATAAGGCCAGCGATGTATTCAGGGAACCCCCTGAATAACTTCCCCACCCTATCCTCATATCTAATAGACTGACTCTAGACAACAAACAGCTGAGAAGCTGAATTGAACGAGAACGGTAGTCGTCTGGCCGGGCCGTATAATCTAAACGCTATGTGGCCCGGCTGAACGACTATCGGAGCATTACCATGGAGCAGGATTCAGAGAACTTAGCACGCCTATCGGCTAACAGTACTAGTATATTTGTCGATACGAAATCAGTCTATTAGATCCCAATCACTCTCCCACACACCTATCCCACTCCTCATCCCTCAAAGAGTCTTTCACAGAGAATTTTCAAAAGTTGGATTTTTATTTTCAAACACAAAAAATGCTAAATTAGAGAAAACAAGGTAGCAATCGACGATCAATCTTTTTGCCCTGGGCAACTCACTGACATGAGCTGGATTGAAGGTTTACTCCTAGGAGTCAGCTCCCTCATGACTGCCATCAGGGTTGTTAGACAAAAATCATCGGCAAGGCCTGCATCAGCTGCCTCTGAGGGCTCCCTTGGAGGGTAATTTGTATTTGTATATTTTTTATTTTTATCATGTCCAATGTCCCCTTTAGAAGATTTTTTTATACACCTTGTATTGTAAACATGTTCTTATTGAATAAATGGAATTGAAACGATCGTTCACCCTTCTGATTAGTTATGACAATCCTTGACTCTCTAACTATTTATCTATTTATTTATTTATTTCTGTCCATCAAACGATATTCCTTATAGTTTTCATCATTGTTGTAAAACCGGTTACGGGAATAATGATGGAATTCGACTTACATAACTTGTCAAACATTCTGCGTCCCAACAATCGCAAGCATAATGGGCCATCTCATTGGCCATGTGCTGCCTGAACCTGAGACGTGAAGGATCCACGCCACATTTCACCATGAACTGCTGGATCCTTGCCATGAAGTATCCCAAAGTTTCGTTTGCCACCAATTTCTGAAAGAGGTTTGGGAGCGTAAGATGAGAATAATGATTTAGTGTGGACAATTCGGATGAAACTTTTTATATTGACATACAAAACAATAGCAATCTTGTTATTAACATTTTTTATTTAACAATCACGCATCAGTCAAAAATTCCTGAAAATTGCAAAAATCGCAAAAATTCCTGAAAATTGCAAAAATTGCAAAAATTACTGAAAAATGCAAAATTAGCGAAAATTCCTGAAAATTGCAAAAATCGCAAAAATTCCTGAAAATGGCAAAAATTGCAAAAATCGCAAAAATTCCTGAAAATGGCAAAAATTGCAAAAATAGCAAAAATTCCTGAAAATTGCAAAAATTAATTGAAAAAATTGCAAAAATTACTGAAAATAGCAAAAATTGCAAAAATCGCAAAATTCCTGAAAATTGCAAAAATTACTGAAAAATGCAAAATTAGCAAAAAATCCTGAAATTGCAAAAATTGCTGAAAATTGCGAAAATCGCAAAAATTCCTGAAAATGACAAAAATTGCAAAAATAGCAAAAATTCCTGAAAATGGCAAAAATTGCAAAAAAAAACTGAAAATTGCAAAAATAGCAAAAATTCCTGAAAATTGCAAAAATTCCTGAAAATTGAAAAAATAGCAAAAATTCCTGAAAATTGCAAAAATTCCTGAATATTGAAAAAATAGCAAAAATTCCTGAAAATGGCAAAAATTGCAAAAATAGCAAAAATTCCTGAAAATTGCAAAAATTCCTGAAAATTGAAAAAATCGCAAAAATTCCTGAAAATTGCAAAAATCGCAAAAATTACTGAAAAATGCAAAAACAGCAAAAATTCCTGAAAATTGCGAAAATTCCTGAAAATTGCAATAATCGCAAAAATTCCTGAAAATTGCAAAAATCGCAAAAATTCCTGAAAATTGCAAAAATCGCAAAAATTACTGAAAAATGCAAAAACAGCAAAAATTCCTGAAAATTGCGAAAATTCCTGAAAATTGCAATAATCGCAAAATTCCTGAAAATTGCGAAAATCGCAAAATTCCTGAAAATGACAAAAATTGCAAAAATTCCTGAAAATGGCAAAAATTGCAAAAAAAAACTGAAAATTGCAAAGATAGCAAAAATTCCTGAAAATTGCAAAAATTCCTGAAAATTGAAAAAATAGCAAAAATTCCTGAAAATTGCAAAAATTCCTGAAAATTGAAAAAATAGCAAAAATTCCTGAAAATGGCAAAAATTGCAAAAATAGCAAAAATTCCTGAAAATTGCAAAAATTCCTGAAAATTGCAAAAATCGCAAAAATTACTGAAATTGCAAAAATCGCAAAAATTACTGAAAAATGCAAAAACAGCAAAAATTCCTGAAAATTGCGAAAATTCCTGAAAATTGCAATAATCGCAAAAATTCCTGAAAATTGCAAAAATCGCAAAAATTCCTGAAAATTGCAAAAATCGCAAAAATTACTGAAAAATGCAAAAACAGCAAAAATTCCTGAAAATTGCGAAAATTCCTGAAAATTGCAATAATCGCAAAAATTCCTGAAAATTGCGAAAATCGCAAAAATTCCTGAAAATGACAAAAATTGCAAAAATTCCTGAAAATGGCAAAAATTGCAAAAAAAAACTGAAAATTGCAAAGATAGCAAAAATTCCTGAAAATTGCAAAAATTCCTGAAAATTGAAAAAATAGCAAAAATTCCTGAAAATTGCAAAAATTCCTGAAAATTGAAAAAATAGCAAAAATTCCTGAAAATGGCAAAAATTGCAAAAATAGCAAAAATTCCTGAAAATTGCAAAAATTCCTGAAAATTGAAAAAATCGCAAAAATTCCTGAAAATTGCAAAAATCGCAAAAATTACTGAAAAATGCAAAAATAGCAAAAATTCCTGAAAATTGCAAAAATTCCTGAAAATTGCAAAAATCGCAAAAATTCCTGAAAATTGCAAAAATCGCAAAAATTCCTGAAAATTGCAAAAATTGCAAAAATTACTGAAAAATGCAAAAATAGCAAAAATTCCTGAAAATTGCAAAAATTCCTGAAAATTGCAAAAATCGCAAAAATTCCTGAAAATGGCAAAAATTGCAAAAATTACTGAAAATTGCAAAAATAGCGAAAATTCCTGAAAATTGCAAAAATTCCTGGAAATTGAAAAAATCGCAAAAATTCCTGAAAATTGCAAAAATCGCAAAAATTCCTGAAAATTGCAAAAATTGCAAAAATTACTGAAAATAGCAAAAATTGCAAAAATTCCTGAAAATTGCAAAAATCGCAAAAATGACTGAAAATTGCAGAAATTGCAAATAATCCTGAAAATTGCAAAAATTCCTAAATATTGCAAAAATTGTAAAAATTCCTGAAAATTGCAAAATTCCCTGGAAGTTGCAAAAATAGCAAAAATTTCTGAAAATTGTAAAAATTGTAAAAATTGCAAAAATTCCTGAAAATTGCAAAAATTGCAAAAATTCCTGAAAATTGCAGAAATTGCAAAAATTCCTGAGAATTGCAAAAATCGCAAAAATGACTGAACATTGCAAAAATTTCAAAAAATCCCTGAAAATTGCAAAAATCGCAAAAATGCCTGCAAATTGCAAAAATCGCAAAAATGCCTGAAAATTGCAGAAATTGCAAATAAGCCTGAAAATTGCAAAAATTCCTAAATATTGCGAAAATTGTAAAAATTCCTGAAAATTGCAAAATTCCCTAAAAGTTGCAAAAATTGCAAAAATTCCTGAAAATTGCAAAAATTTCTGAAAATTGCAAAAATTCCTGAAAATTGCAAAAATTCCTGAAAATTGAAAAAATCGCAAAAATTACTGAAAAATGCAAAAATAGCAAAAATTCCTGAAAATTGCGAAAATTCCTGAAAATTGCAAAAATCGCAAAAATTCCTGAAAATTGCAAAAATCGCAAAAATTCCTGAAAATGGCAAAAATTGCAAAAATTACTGAAAATTGCAAAAATAGCGAATATTCCTGAAAATTGCAAAATTCCTGAAAATTGAAAAAAAAGCAAAAATTACTGAAAATTGCAAAAATAGCGAAAATTCCTGAAAATTGCAAAAATTCCTGAAAATTGAAAAAATAGTAAAAATTCCTGAAAATGGCAAAAATTCCTGAAAATTGCAAAATCGCAAAAATTACTGAAAATTGCAAAAATTGCAAAAATTACTGAAAAATGCAAAAATAGCAAAAATTCCTGAAAATTGCAAAAATCGCAAAAATTCCTGAAAATGGCAAAAATTGCAAAAATTCCTGAAAATTGCAAAAATAGCAAAAATTCCTGAAAATTGCAAAAATTCCTGAAAATTGAAAAAATAGCAAAAATTCCTGAAAATTGCAAAAAATGGCGAAAATTCCTGAAAATTGCAAAAATTCCTGAAAATTGAAAAAATAGCAAAAATTCCTGAAAATTGCAAAAATTCCTGAAAAATGCAAAAATCGCAAAAATTACTGAAAATTGCAAAATTGCAAAAATTACTGAAAAATGCAAAAATAGCAAAAATTACTGAAAATTGCATAAATCGCAAAAATTCCTGAAAATGGCAAAAATTGCAAAAATTACTGAAAATTGCAAAAATAGCGAAAATTCCTGAAAATTGCAAAAATTCCTGAAAATTGAAAAAATCGCAAAAATTCCTGAAAATTGCAAAAATCGCAAAAATTCCTGAAAATTGCAAAAATTGCAAAAATAACTGGAAAATGCAAAAATAGCAAAAATTCCTGAAAATTGCTGAACTAACAAAAATTGCAAAAATTCCTGAAATTTGCAAAAATTGAAAAAAAATCGCAAAAATTCCTGAAAATTGCAAAAATCGCAAAAATTACTGAAAATTGCAAAAATTACTGAAAAATGCAAAAATAGCAAAAATTCCTGAAAATTGCGAAAATTCCTGAAAATTGCAAAAATCGCAAAAATTCCTGAAAATGACAAAAATTGCAAAAATTACTGAAAATTGCAAAAATAGCGGAAATTCCTGAAAATTGCAAAAAATTCCTGAAATTGAAAAAATCGCAAAAATTGCTGAAAATGGCAAAAATTGCAAAAATTACTGAAAATTGCAAAAATAGCGAAAATTCCTGAAAATTGCAAAAATTTCCAGAAAATTGCAAAAATTACTGAAAATTGCAAAAATAGCAAAAATTCCTGAAAATTGCGAAAATTCCTGAAAATTGCAAAAATCGCAAAAATTCCTGAAAATGGCAAAAATTGCAAAAATTACTGAAAATTGCAGAAATAGCGAAAATTCCTGAAAATTGCAAAAATTCCTGAAAATTGAAAAAATAGCAAAAATTCCTGAAAATGGCAAAAATTGCAAAAATAGCAAAAATTCCTGAAAATTGCAAAAATTCCTGAAAATTGAAAAAATCGCAAAAATTCCTGAAAATTGCAAAAATCGCAAAAATTACTGAAAATTGCAAAAATTGCAAAAATTACTGAAAAATGCAAAAATAGCAACAAT